>JAWNNL010000335.1:0-232332 GCA_035045005.1 Liodrosophila aerea | reverse complement strand
ACAACAACGAAACAAAGGCACTTCACATTTTTTTGCCTGTCAATTAATTCTTTTGACGCGCATATTTTTGGTAAAAAAAAGGACAAAACTTAAATTAATATTTGGTATGGCCGCCATTTGTGGCTATGACTGCCTTTAGCCGATCTTTCATGGAGTAAATTAACTTTTTAAAATCAAAATACTCCGGCAATTTCTCCCATTCTTCAACTATAAATTCTTTCAATTGATTTTTGTTTTTGGGATGCCTTTTGGCCACCTTTTTTTTCAAAAGTGCCCAAATATTTTCTATAGGGTTGAGATCTGGGCTCTGGGCGGGCGTGTCCAATACTTTTTTGCAGTTGTAAAGCAGCCACATCTGCACCAAGTGGGCTTTATGCTTCGGATCGTTATCTTGATAAAATTTAAAATTTCTATCCAATCCAAATTTAGTGGCGCTACTGGGCAAATGTCCTTTTAATATATTAAGGTATTGAGGAGCATTCATCGTGCTCTCAATAAATGCCAATTCACCCACTCCTTTGGCCGATATGCATGCCCAAATCATGACCGAAAGTTTGCCAAATTTAACTGTCGGAATAATATTTTTGTTTTCTAGCGCGGTCAAAGGCTTGCGCCACACCTTTTGGGGTCCATCGTTGTAATACAACATCATCTTCGTCTCGTCACAAAATATGACATTCTCCCAGTAAGACTCGTCCAAGTCCACATGCGTTCTAGCAAATACGAGCCGTTTTTCTATATTTTGCTTAGACAGCAACGGCTTCTGTCTTGCCACTCTCGACGAATACTCGTGGTCTTTCAGCTTTTTTCGGATACACTCGTGAGAAACCGACACATCCAGCTCTTCCTTCAGCCAAGTAGCTAATGCCCTCGATGAAATCCGGGGATTTTCGTCAACTTTTCTGATCAGAAAACGTTCAATACGTTCTGTGATAATAGAAGGACGGCCCTTAGACACCGTTAATGTCAGCCTTTCTTCATTTTTTATGCGTTTTAAAATGTTGTGAATTGTTTGCTTCGATATGCAAAACATTTCGCACAACTCCTTAACTGTTTTCCCCAACGTGTGGTGGTAATATACCAATTGAATAATATTATCCGCAGTCCTCTTTCCTGGCATTATGATAATACTATTATACTATATGAATTTGCGTTTAAATGCGTACAATTTGCGTTCAAAATGACAATTTATGACTCAATTCTGTTCTAAGAATACCAACGCAAAGCGAAACAAAAATATTTACCGTAATAAGTACCGTTGCATTTGCTTTGCAACGCAAGTTGCTTCATTGAAAACGAAAGTCAAAACAATTAATTGACAGGCAAAAAAATGTGAAGTGCCTTTGTTTCGTTGTTGTTTTTGTTATTAAAAATGTTTTTCTTATTTTCTTTTTTGTTCTCCTAGTATATAATATAGATTTAAGTTATGTAAAAGAAAAAAATGAATTAATTAATATATATACTACTTTTTGTCATTTAAAACTGAGAAAATGCGTTTTTCTTCGTAGTCAAAACAATTAGTTGACATACTGTATTTCGCCTTATCAGCATTTTTAGGAGTGCGCGCGTTTTCAGGCAAAAACATATTTTCAATTACTGCTTCTCCTTTTTTCCTTTCTTTTTTGCTAGAAATTTTATTATTGTTGCAGCTTAAATCCTGTTTCTCTGTCTACACTCACACACACACACACACACACACACACGGATGCAGTCACTCAAGTGCCGTTAACTGTCTGATTAGGGCACTCCTTGCACTCATCGCTTTAAAATAAATATTATTCTTAGATTACTTCAACTAAAAATACTAAAATCTGCCCGAAATATGAAAGGCAATTGCTAAATATTTAATAGCCCATGAGTTGCCACATGTTTCCTCTTGCCACGCCTCTCCGTCCGCTTGCTCGACATGTGTTGCAAATTGTCCTCAGTCTAGTCTCAGTCTGCCTCTCCCCCCTCTCCATCACTTGGAGATGGACATCGGCATCGGAGTGGAGGCGCCTGCTCAAGCGCTGCGATGTCAACGTTCTGTTGACTGCCGCAAATTGAGCGTGCAAAATGCTGGGAGGCGCCCCAACATCATCATTGTGGCAACATTTAAATATTTCATGTGTCCCGTTCTATCATGTCTCGAAACGCACTCAAATTAATACGTTTCACATGCTCAGACCGTGACCAGCGCCAAATATTGCGTAATCCATTTGGTGTAAGCCATTAAAGTTCACTCAACTTTGAGCTTCAACTTTTGAGGAGGGTTAACTGAATTCAACTCACAAAATTCATGTGAAATGTGGTGTCAAATTTATTAAAATTTAATAAAATATGTTAAAATACAAGCAGAAGAAAGCTACAGTCGGACGCAAGCGACAGCAGCAGATCCTATACTTTGCCTCGGGCATCGATAGCAAAAGCCCATACATACAGAAAATTAATTCCTGACAGAGACTGGGATGAGATATTGAAAATCAGAAATATTCTTGACCTGTTTAGGCAATATATGAACCTATCAAAAAAATAATTAAGTCTCTAGCTCTTATAGCTAGCGAGATCTCGATTATTATCCCGACAGACGGATAGACAGAAAGACGGATAGAGAAACATGGCTAAATCGATTCAGCTTGTCGTTCTGATCAAGAGTTTATGGGGTCACCAATACTTCCTTCTTCCTGTTACACATAAATGTCAAATGCACAATCCCAATACACACTTTTTCAACATTTTTAAAGTAGAGGGTCTCCAAATACTTTACTTTTTTACAGGACTTTTTCGAAGGGCAGAAAAAAATACTATTATATTTCTGATAACTATTTGAATATGTTCCAACTAATTTTATTACAGCAAACAACTTTATATTTAGTGTTTATATATTCATTTCTATACTATTGAAATTCAAATAAAATATTATTTCGATTCACTTTAAGTGCTGAGAATTCACAGGATTTTTTTATATTAAAGATAACTTATAATACACTTTGCATCAAAAAGTTGACAAACAATCGCTTTTTATTTCTTTAGTTTATGTTTTAAAGTCAAACCCTATTTACTAATAACACAAAAATATAAACCCTTAATAATCACACATTGACTACACTTCAATGGTGTTAGTAAATTCCCTTTCACATTTAATTTTCATGTGACCTGTATGAAAAGTTCAGTACTTAAAGATTGATTAAACTTTCACTGCAATTGGGAAAATTTTTGTTGCAGTAAGAGAGAGATTAAAACAATATTTTCATAGGTCGAATGACAGACAAAATGGAGCGGGAGATAGTACTTACTTATACAGAGGAACTGCAGATACATACATACATACATACTACTATATATGAAACTGAGACTGGAAATGAGATGGGAACTGAGACTGAGACTGACACAGCTCAAGCTCAGATTGGGACAGACGGATAAGGCAACAATGCAAAAAAAAGAAGAAGAAAATAACGTGAGCTGTGCAAAAATGCAAAGAGACAGACGAAAGCTATACAGAGAGTCCGATAAAGATACACACAGACATATAGACACACAGAGACGAAATTTGTAAAATCAGCAGCGAGAAAGAAAATGAAATGCGCAAAATGAGAAAACGAAAGACAAAAAGAAATGTGAAGAGCTGTGAAATCAAAGCTGCAGAACGTTCTGTCCTCATTCGAATTTCAAATGCAGGCAAAGGACTACATTAGCCAGGATGACCAGACCAGGACCACAGGTCCACACATGAGTCATGCCCGAGTTGAATGTGATGGCAGTTCCAGTTCGCATGCGAAAAATTATGTTAAAACAATACAAATATTTGTCAAAATAATGCGATTGCGCTAATAGAGCCAAATATTATTCTTGTATCAATTATCCAGGCTATCGAAATGCACAGAGACTCGAGAGACTCGAGAGACTGGAGCTGATGAAAGACGAGCTGGCACATATAGAATTTCGATGCCAAGGAATTCTCTTCGCTCTTATCAGTTGCCAATTTATTGAATGCAAATGAAAATTAATTATACATACTTTAAAAATAATCAAAATACACACGCACACACACACACACACACAGGCAAATGAGACCACTTCAGTTACAGCGCTTTAAGTCAGTCTGAATCACACACTCGCACACACACTTGCTCAAATAAACACATAAAAATTTACTTTAAAGCTGACAAAGTCAATAAATATTGTTGTACGAAAAAATATTGTTTCAATAAGCAAAAACAAAAAATATGCTGCTCAAAATGAAGTCTGCAAACCATGAATAAAAATCGCTGGGGTTCACAATACTAAAAGCAACAACCACAAGATGTGACGAAAAGCAGAAGAGAGAACGTACGAGAGCATAGAAGAGAGCGCAGAAATGTCAACGTACGTGTTGGCAAATGTTTAAAGGATTCTTGTGTATACAGCCGAGAGACAACAGACTTTGATCTACTGACTTCCAGTGTTTTAAATAATACTAGTACATAAGTGCAGGTATGTGTTAGTGTAATGTATAGGCATATGTGCTATATGTGCATTAGTAAATTACATAACATTACATTCATTAAGTCACATTGAAAACTAAATTTATTAACACCATAATAATTGTTCTTAAAATTTGTGTAAAAACAACCTTTTATTATTATACAACATCTAGAATCGATTGAGACCTAACAGCTTACACAGAATTTCATTCTATATCCAGTTTCAAAGGCTATATTCGAGTGGACCTATCTATCTACACGGTAATCTACCTGTTTATTGAGCAACCCTCGCTTCACATAAATTATATTGTGTTTCTAAGAATTTGTGTCTTTTATAGTGAATGTAATTACGTTTATAACACATTTTAATAGATAATGTGCAATTAAAAACGAACGTTGCCATATTGGTCTTACGTTTGTTTAACGACTTTAAAGTGTGAAGGGTGAAAAGGAATACATTTTATTTGCCTAGGCCATAAAGCTAGAATTTAGAGCTGCCCAAATCTAGGCGTTCATAGAGCTGGAAAAAGCGGGTATGCCTTTTGCCATATTGATTAAGAATATATTCCTATATACCTTATATGGTTTGTCATGTTCTCTTCTATATTTGCATAAATTCAAAATATGTATGACAGTTAAGATTAGATAGAATTGAGTTAGGTAGAACTAGGTTAGGCTGAAGCGGTAAACCCACAGGAGGGATTAATGTGTTTTACAAATATGCCAAAGTATTATTACTATTACATATTACTCTTCCACTATTCCTAAGAAGCGTAGAATATAATAACTATATAGTAAGAATACTTATAATTTTGTATTATAGGTAAGCTGAAAAATATAGTAACAATAAATACAATAAATATAAAATAAATGAAATATAAATAAATAATATTTTCAAAAAGTAGTAGACATAAATTAATGTATGTAATTACTGTTTCAATTCTTTACTTTATGATACAGATACAAATACTATATTTTATTATTTTATTGATGCTACAACTACAGTTTTACTGCCCAGCCGCAGGCCCCTGTTGCCATTGTTTCTAAGAAAGTAGTAGATCTAGTTTTGTAGATCCAAGTCTGCTTAGTAAATAAATATAATAAATAAATAGTACTGACAATATGCAGCTACTACGCACCTGTTCTTTCACCTGCCCTCCAGACTTTGAGCTGCAAAAAGAAAAAGAAAACTTTAGTCAGTAATTTATTCTAAAACCCTTGAAGGCTGCTCGCATAGAGTGTGAGCTAACCACAATTTGGCATCGAAGACTCGTCCTAACCAGGTGGTGTAGTGCTGCC
The DNA here is from genome assembly GCA_035045005.1 of Liodrosophila aerea. Lineage (NCBI taxonomy): Eukaryota > Metazoa > Arthropoda > Insecta > Diptera > Drosophilidae > Liodrosophila > Liodrosophila aerea. Next base: position 226,591 of record JAWNNL010000335.1, on the reverse strand, counting down.
ACCAGGTGGCTATGGCTACTATAGGCTACTCTGTCTAGAGCAAGAGCATTGGCATTGGCTCGGCTAGGCCGCATTTTAAGCATTAGTTTGAACAATATAAACAAAAGGGGGCAAACGGGCGGGGAGGGGACACAAATAACGATGGGGACAACTATTTTCCATTTCCCATTTAACAGTTTTCACATTTCCCTTTCCCATTTTCCATTTCCCATGGACAGATGAAAGAGAGCACTTTACACCGAGCAAAAGGCGGTCGCACCGTTGAAAATCATGAATGGCGGCCACCTAGTGAGAGCGTGTGTGTGTGTGCGAGAGTGTGCCTGAGTGTGTGCGAGTGTGTGTATAGCTGTAGGTCTTCACTTACTGACTGCAGCAAACAGAATACGCTGCCGTCGGTGGTTGGTCACAGCTACACACACAAACACACACACGCAAACACACACTTATACGCACGCACTGCTACGCTGCCTGCGTTGGCGTTGGCGTCGCTGCCGCTGCGACTGAGATTCGTGCGCTGCCGCCGTCGCATTGACTCGAACTGTATGTTATTTCAGTTACACAGATTCAGTATCAGACGTGTTACTATACCGAACGGTTCTCCGACGCTGCACGTTCGATGCGCTGCCTGGTGTTGTTGTAGATACTGTTGCAGATACAGATGCAGTTGCAGTTACAGCTACAGCCACAGCCACACGTCGTATACACATAGATACAGTTGCCATTGCCATCCTCTGGCACAGTCGCAACTTGTTTAAGCAAATATTATTCAAGCAAATAATAAACGCGACGCAGCCCAGTCAAGTGAAGTGAAAGAAAAACACAAAACGATAACTAAAACGATAACTATAACGATAACGATAACAGTAAAGAGAAAGAGTACTACAGTGGCGGCTCAGTCCGCAGTTTAAAGTTCGCCTATTGTGTAGTTAAACTGTTCCGATAATGCACACGCTCTTCAGTGATCAGAACTCATTCTCCCGCCACTATGCGCAAACCGCCGCCGGCTATACATCCGCCTCAGCGGTGGCAGCCGCCAGCAGCGCCTCGGCAGCGGCAGCGGCACATTACGCCTACGATCAGTACTCCCGCTATCCGTACTCGGCCAGCGCCTACGGATTGGGTGCACCGCATCAGAACAAGGAGATTGTGAAGCCTCCCTACTCCTACATAGCGCTCATCGCGATGGCCATACAGAATGCCTCGGACAAGAAGGTGACGCTGAATGGCATCTATCAGTACATCATGGAACGCTTTCCGTACTATCGGGATAACAAGCAGGGCTGGCAGAACTCCATAAGGCACAATCTCTCGCTGAACGAGTGCTTCGTCAAGGTGGCTCGGGACGACAAGAAGCCGGGCAAGGGCTCCTACTGGACACTGGATCCGGATTCGTACAATATGTTTGACAATGGCTCGTTTCTGCGACGACGCAGACGCTTCAAGAAGAAGGATGTGATGCGGGAGAAGGAGGAGGCCATCAAGCGGCAGGCGATGATGAACGAGAAGCTCGCGGAGATGAAGCCGCTCAAGCTGATGACGAATGGCATATTGGAGGCCAAGCATATGGCCGCACATGCTGCCCACTTCAAGAAGGAGCCCTTGATGGACTTGGGTTGTTTGAGTGGCAAGGATGTCTCACATGCTGCCATGCTCAACTCCTGCCATGATAGTCTGGCGCAGATGAATCACTTGACTGGGGGCGTGGAGCATGCCGGCTTCACTGTGGACTCCCTGATGAATGTCTATAACCCACGCATCCACCACAGCGCCTATCCGTATCATTTGAACGATGACAACTTGACGGTGGCCAGCAGTCAGATGCATCATGCCCACCATGCGGCTGCCGCCCATCATGCCCAGCAGCTGCGTCATGTGGCCCACGTCTCGCATCCCCTCACGCCGGGCAATGGCGGCAGCGGAGTGCAATCCTCGGGCGCCTCACCCACCACGATCTCAACGCCACATGGCCCAGCACATGGTGGCTGGTATACACCAGAGACGCCGCCATCCGAACCGATTACCAGTGGCCCAGGTGGCTCGGCTGGACAGTCGGGCACACCCACGCATCCCAACAACAATAACAACAACAACATGCACAACAACAACAACAGCAACAACAACAACAACTCAGCTGTCTCCGCCTCAGTACTGACCAGCAGTCCCAGCTCAGCGCTGGGCTTCCGCGACATGATCTTCGAGCAGAATCAATCCTGCCAGATGGACTCGGGCAGTCCGACGGGCAGCATACAATCGGCCAGTCCGCCGGCATCGGCCAGTGTGGCAGCAGCATCGGCGGCAGCGGCAGCAGCGGTCATCAATAGCCATCATCATCATCATCATCACGTGCCCCATCTGAGCGGGAATCTGGGCAATCTGGGGCAGCTGAGCAATCTGAGTCATTACAGGCCCCACGTGGGACACTATCAGGAGTACGGCATTAAGTACGGCGTCTAAGTGGGCGTGGCCGTGGCCGTGGTTGGGCTGGGCCTCTGTTGTGCCTCTCTTGTATATTCCTGTAAATATATTTCCAAGCATGACTCACAGCAGCAGCAGTTGAAAGTATCTCAATGTCAATGTCAATGTCAACGCTTCGAATTTATTATTATTGTTTGTTTCATATTTGTTTCCGATTTGGCTATATATATAGTATATATAGAGTGTATCTTTTAGTTGTTAATTTAATACTTAAATCGTAACAGCATTAAACACTAAGTACAGCGTATATTTAACAGCAACAGCAACTACTATTAACTAACTATTATTAATTGTTATCAGCCTAGATGTTGATGTGATGAGTTTCCCCTTTCATTTCCACGAATCGAAATGGATTGTTCTATCCAGCACAGAGAGGATAAATGAAAAGATATTTAACATCAAACTTGATACAGTAGCGAATCACTTAGTAATATTATAATGATTAACTAGCCTAGCCTACCTAAGCAATAATAAATTATAAATAATTATTTAAACAACAAATTATTATTAAAATAATTATCAAATTAGCGAGCCACAAAAAACTGTATTAAAAAATATGTTAAATACCACAAAAACAATTCTCAACTAGTTTTATTTCTCCGAATCAGAATCCAAGTGAAAATGCAACTCCACTTGGCAAAAACAGATTTTCAATTGAAATCGATATCGTACTCAAATTCCGCTGATATAAAGCAACTGATAAGTAATATCGAATTGAGTATATGTAGATATAAGTATATACTCTCCTAATGAATGACTCAGTCTATAGACAGAGAAATATGACAATGGCATATTGGATAAGTGTAGATAGACTCCAGGCGCTCAGGTTGCACGTGCTGCGGTATTACTCAGAGTCTACTTAGGAGTCTCCATTGGACATTGGATTACATACTGAGAATAGAATTCATTAAAGGCTTAAAGTACCTTTATAACTGGGTGCTTGTGAGATTTTATTACAGAGAATTTCATTACGGATTTCGAGACTTGAAATAGTAAACATCTGAAATAGAAAGGAAGGAAAATAAGAAAAGAAATTTAGCAAGATTTTAGGCTGAGCTACGTTGACTTGACAAATTAAATAAAATTAGAAATAATGTTATAGTAACATACTAAATAATGGAAGTATAATCGAAGCATAATAAATATGCGAATTATAGGGGAATATATTTGGGAAGGGGTTAGACTGAGCTCCCTAGTCTTGGCATAGTTTGAAAGATTGAAGGTACAGAAGATTTTTGGATAGGTTTGCGTATTGTACTCTAACAGAAGTATAGAACGTGGACTTGATGAAATAAGTAAAGATGAAGCTTTAGTAGATACATTTACTCTATAAGAACCAAGTTTAAACGAAAGTTCACTACGACATATGACAAAAGAAACTAAGACTTGATGTAACTAGAAAATTGGAATGCAGAAAACTCTGAGTGGATCAAGCTGATATGGTGAACAGAGTTTAGAAGTGATAAAGTAAGTATTAGGTAAGATTATAATTATTATTATTTACCAGAGATATATATGAAAATTGTAACCTCAAAGATCTATTATGTTCTCTGCCTAATTTGAGTTAAAGTTACTTATGATCCAGCTAATTAAGAAGAATAATATCTAAATAAGATCTAATCTTGACAGCATATAGAAATTTGTGTCAGAATCTCAAGAGTAAGTGACAAAGACCTTTAGATCAATCCTTTTAGATCAAAGTTATGCTCAAGAAAAATAAAGTACAGTTTTCAATTTTAATACTCAACATTCAATAAGCATAATTTATAATAATTTCCAATGAAAATCTCACCAGCTGCCACAAAATACTTTGCTAGAAAAGAACCAACTGCTAACCATGCTAAACCGATAAAGAGCTAAAATTATACCAATAAAATGTTGAACAATAATAAATTTACACTTGGCTTTCACCCAGACACTTTTCTGTTTGGTCACACAATAAAGCCGTAAATTATAAACCTTTAACTAAAATAACTACAAAGTGGGCGCATAACTAAGGCATGGCTGCCACATGCCACGCCCCTAATTGCCAGACAATTGCAGTTAATTGGTAGAAAGTAAAACACAAAAGCCAAAGCAATGGATTCGAACTGCGTAACGTGAATGATGATGAGTGCCAAAAGTTGATGGAGCTGGGAGCTGAGCTTATTAACCAGCGACCGACGAACCAGTTACCCAACCAGTTACCGATCGATTCATCAAACGATCTATCTATATAGTGATGTGATTAACTGCTGCTGATGATATTGTGGCACTGGCATTGTTGTTGTCATGGTCTACTCTAGTGTCTGTGCCTCCATTATGTGTGGCTGTCATGTACGATCCATTGTCACTTGAGAAACCCGCCTGGCGCCACTGCGGCATTGAGACGACGATGACCACAACCATATACACACACACACACACACACACTCGCATTGATATCAATAGTGATATATTCGTTTAGATGTAGGCTAAACTATGCTCAGGTGTTGCCACAGAGCCACAGCTCTAGCTCAAGCACGAGTCCGGCTAAGGGCCATTGGGCCTTTTGTTTTCAATGGCGAACACGTCTTGAGCCATACCTTGCTGGGTGGGCATAGTCATAGTCATCTCACCAATAGGCTCTCAAGTGCGAACGAAAAGTGTGCCAAAGCTGTTGGCACTCGGTTTAGGCCAGAAACTGAATAAAGTGCGAACTGGCCAAGTACACTGCGCAACAAATGCAGGGGAAAGGTGTAGAAAGTCGAGTCAGTTGTGACATGAGATGTAGCTCAGCCAAACTGATCTTCCAGCTGTAGATGGAAAAGACCTTCTACAGCAGTTGCCAGACTCTTATAAGCAGCTCTGTGAACTGTACATAATAACCTAATATATATGTAAATAAATTAGCAATCTATTTATATCTGCAACCAGGGACACTTTTAAAGCCTCAATCTGTAGTTCAAACAAGAAAAGTCAAAACGTGTGAAATATCATAGTGCGGCTTTTAAATGTCCCTCAATGTATGTAGTATACCAAAGCTTTGTCTAGATAGAGTTTCACTTTGTATAACACAGTAGTGGAGTTTTTCTATATATAAAATAAACTATGCTGAGTTTTGAATCTGACATCAAGTAGTTTAAATTAACTAGAAAATATTCCTTATATACTTTTAATTATGTGGAATTATTAAGCTACATTTCCAAGTTTAACATTTAAAAAACTCAGCTTCCATTGTGAATCGTTGATCTTTCTTTCTATTAATTTTTAATTTTAGTAAAATGAATATATCAATAAATAGTAAATTGCAGACATTATGAACTCTTTGTTTATTTATTTACAGAATTAATTGTTGTACAAAAATAATATAAAACCTTAATAAAGAAAAGAATGCCAGCATCTAAGGACATCGACTCGACAGAGGCAGAAATTATTTCTATATTATTTAGTTATCCCAATTCCTCAAATAGTATAAAGCACTTATGCTTTGGCTAAGAATTATAAACAAATTTCTTATTTTAATTAACATTTTTGCTTATTTTAAATTATATATTTTATTAAGTGAAACTGATACTAAGTACAATAAAAATAATTATAATAGTGAGGTAAATTTTCAACTTTAACTAAATTAGTAAAATCATAGTTATCATAAGTTACTGTCGAGTGCACATGACTGTAGCTACTGTTTATTGCTCTGCAGCAGAACTTCAACTATTTTGAAAGCAATCTCACTTCGGCTGAAAACCCTGTTGTCGAGTGTTGTTAGTGTGTGTCTGTTGATTTGTTGTTGTTCCCTCGCGCACTCTAAATTTGTGGGTTTGGTATGCAAATTGAGCAGATATCGAATAATTTTTCGGCTGCTGCGTTGACAAAGTTGGCTTGAGTCCATGTGGTGTCAAAGGCAACAGCAGAATGCAATGCGAAAACAACAGAAAGAAATCAAGCGAAAGGGAAAATATGCCGCGATGCGAAGAGCGCGTGTGGTCCCAAATAAGCGGAGGAGGCGGAAGGGACAGAGGGACAAAGGGACAAGAATAACAAATGTCGCGATGGCGACACATAGCACAAAATGCAGCACTGTTTGCTTAGTGATAAGAGGACACAGACTCACACACACACACACACACACATGCAGTAGAGATAGAGCTGCTCACAGAAGCAAAAGCAAAAGCAACAGCGGTACAGTGGGCAATGGACAGTGGGTACTCAGTTCGCAGGATAACAATGCGGAACGTAATCAAATCATTTGGCCCACAAATATTGACAGCTGCCAGCCTGTGGCCAGTCGGTGTGTGTGTCAGTGTGTGTGTGTGTGTGTGTGTGCTGCAACCAATTTACATAAATATTATTGCAAGCCTAATTAAATGCAAGTATTAGCTGCTGCTGCTCCTGCTGCTTGCCCCTCTGCCCCCCTCTGCCAGTGTTTGTGTGTGTCTCCTTTGTAATTAACGCTGCTTATTTTACGCGCTTTTCTCTCACTTTTACGCTGTCTCTCTTCAACTCTGTCTATCTCTCTTTACTGCTGCTATACACACACACACACACACACACATATTTATTTACCTGGCCAGTTGTGTTGATGACCTGTTATCATTGCGCCGTTATAACAATAAATTCTACTGCCATCGCCTGACGACGATGACAACAGAAGCGTATAACGTTGTTATCCTTCTTGTTGTTGTTTGTTGTAGTTGTTATAGTTGTTGTACTTGCTGTTGTTGTTGTTGCTCTTTCGCGGTTTGCTGTTGTTTTGCCAGCTGTCGTTGCAATTAACCAGGCCATAATAGAGACACCGCTTCTAAAGTAAATTTATATACCACACACACACAAACGCATACACACACAGTGCCACATAGTTAGTATAAACTGCCAAATGAATTAATTATATTAATATTCATGTTAAAATTATGAAAGAAATCGATAAAGCTGACAAGAATTAAACCTCCCTCTGTTATTATTTTATTAAATTAATAATTGAGGTTTTAAATGAAATTGAAATAGTCTATCAAAACACAGGCTTACACACTGACCAACATAATGCTCTTTTCCTTGGCTTTGTATTTTTATGCGTAGAATGTTAAGGAGCTAGGCAGAGTTATGAAGTTATATGTATATTTATTTTATTTATTTGTTTATTTAGCTAAATTACGATTTCAAGTTAATAGCAAAAGTTAATAATTAATTCATAAAAATATATAAATAAAATATCAACTTATATAATTTACAATTAAAATTACAGAATTCTTCAACTCTGAATGTCTCTGACTTTGATTTAAACTCAAATCCATGGATCGAACAACCTAAATGATAAAGTACTATATATGTAATCGATCTATGAATGGAACTGTTATGTATACCCCTAAAATACTTACTGCATTGAGCTGCGTTTTAATTTTAACAGAAGATTAACAGAAGACTGTAAGCTAACAGACACACACGCATAATGCTTGATTTTTGCTCTTAACAGAAACTGAACGGAAGACTGTAAATAAACAGACATTCAGATGTATACTTCTTAAATAACAGAATTTTAACAGAAGACTGTAAACTAACAGCCCCCACATGTACACTTTTCAAATGAAGAAGTACTCGTATCTATACATTTATTCTCTCAAGAAACGTGGTTCTATTTCAGGGACAAAGGTATCAGGAGCCATACAGTATTTTAATATTATTATATAAAATAGTAATACATAGCACTTCATTTTAAATGCCTCTTTTTTGTCAGTTGAAGAGACCAGTTCAAAGCTTCCACTGCTGCAGATCAAAGTCTTGAACATAAAAGCTACAACTGACTGATTCAATCACAATCAATCAAGAAGTAGGGGCATATCGAATTTAATAGTGTAACCGAGAATTAAAGTACTTGATGCCCTTCAGAGAAACGCAGGCAGTAGAAGTAAACTTCCGTTTCCTTTGGGGGCAGTTATAGAGCTCATAAAGCTATGCCTGAGTTTTAGTGCAACAAAAAAGGGAAAAAAGAAATAAGAATAACAAAGGCAACATCAATAACAACAACAACAACAAGAAGAACAACAACAATGAGTAGAAGAACGACAAGAGCAACAAAATGCATTTTTATGGCATTAAACAAACTTTGAGAGCGAATGTTTTCCAACACTTTTGAAGTTTTATTGAGTTATAAATACGCAAAATGGCTTTGGAGTTGGCTCGTTCGAGTAAACCAAACCAAACCAAAGGCAGCAATTTTCAAATTAAATTTATGATCGATTTATGCAACAAAAGAGAGCATATACGATATACATATGCAAATTCAGAGGCAGCGCCAGGCGTCGACATTTGAGTAAATTAGCCTGCCATACAGAGCTACTATGGTAGCGGGGTCTAGACCCGGGTAGGGGGAGAGCAATTTATTGGCCTAGGCTGACTGACGCGCTACGGCAACGGCAACGGCAACAACAAAAGCAAATGGCAAAGTAAATTGCAACAGCAATGAACTTTGATTGACTGTTGCTTTGATCTGAGATGTGGCAGGATGCACTGCTGCTGCTGCTGCTGCTGCAACAGTTGCCAACTAACGCCAGCAGATGGCGCTCAATTGGTGTTTAATCACCATGTCGCGTCGCTAGTCACACTACCAATCTATCTGCTCCCCCCTTCCAGGAGAATGAAGCTATCGCAGTGTAGTTTAGATTAGATGACTAGCCTGATGTACGGTTTATTTTGCTTATCAGACTTTGGGCTATGGCAATGGCTATGTGTGTGTCTTTGATGTCACAGCTTGATATTGGTATTAGCTTGTCAAGGGACGAATGTTTATGCGTCATCTCTTCTTCGCATTGGCCATTTGATGCTGCCGACGAAGTTGAAGACATAAGCAAATAAATACGCATACGAATTGGAATCAGCATTCACCATTCACCATTCAGCATTCAGCAAATTCAGCATTATCAAAGTGCCAGACCGCCTCACATCAGGCTCAAAGTCAAATAATCAAAAATTTTTACAGTTAAATCAGCATTTGCCATATCGCTCAAGCAGCTCACGCACCCTGAAAATACTTACTAAAAACCCAATGTTTATTTTCGAATTTCGCTTGGGCGCGTAAATCACGGAAACGAGTTCAGAGTGTGGGGGGAATGCTATTGGTAAATGCTATTGTTGCTGCTGCTGCTGCTGGCCAGACAAATTGTCGACAATTTCCATAGAAGTGCCATAAATCAACTGAAAGCTTTCCACACTGATTTGTGGAATTGTGTCTAATTATGTTTTACATCCACAGATCGAGCAAATAAATAATTTACAACTTACAAACTGTGTCTAGTTCCACTGAAAATGGAGCTATGCAAGCACAATTTGAGCAGCTAATTAAAAAGAAATTAAATAAGGTAATACCGTATTGATTTTGTGAAAACATTTTGAAATATCCCATAAAAGTAAAATAATTTACTGTATCGCAGCGCATATCGATCATCAGTTTTTAATCCCCATTTATTTACATTTATTATTGATTTCAATTATCTTGGGATTGGCAAAATTATGCAGCTTAGTTAAAGTGCCTAAAACAACAACTGAAGTAACAAATATACTCTTTTTTTATAGAGAATTTACCTCTTGCATATTGCTCAGTATAAAGTTTTGATAGGAAAATATAACACAACGTTAGATTCTTCCGATTCGTGGATAATATGAGAGTCTAACTCTAGAGCTAAGTATTTTCAATGCATTTTAAAAATGTCTTTACTAATTTTATATAATTTTTTTTAACAGAATCAAATTGATACTTTTGGCTCATAGCATTCCAAACCTAAAGAGTGTATTACTCTTGATAAAATATTATTTTAACTAATATGTTTAAGGATTCTATTTATTCATTTATGAGTACTAAATGTGCTCCACTTGATCAGAGTAATGACAGATTATAGCCTAAAAATATTTTAATTTAATTTAAGGAAATTGTTAAACACTTAAGTGGTATTTGATTAATTTTAAGGTTATAGAAATTTTGTAGCAATAAATAAAATAAAGAGAAAAATATAGGTTCAGTTTATTTTAGGTATCTACTTATGATGCAGTTAAAGTACAATCTCAAAAAGAGAATTTGTTGAGAAGATATAGAAGTTCTAGACAAATTCCAGTTATAACCGTGCACCTAACAGATTGAAGTATGTACATATGTATGTACATATATATCACAAGTAATTCCGAAATATAATTATAAACAATCTTAATTTACTATATGTTACTCCAAGGTAAATTATATTCGCCATGAATTAACACTGCCGACCATTCACAAAGTGGCCTATGAATGAAATAAGCCATTCAATATAGGGGAAAATTAATTGAAATTCTTGGAGTAAAATGCATTTTTATAAGGATTTCGTAACTCGGCACAGCAAGAGTAGAGTACAATCGGACATTGTCTAACACCGTCTGGCTGCCCCTGGGTCACATGCAGAGCACACGTACCATAATAGTGCTAAAGTGGATTGTTTAAACAATTAACAATTAACAATAACATAAATGCAGGCATAATTGCCGTGATATCGAATGAAATTTCAAGCGTTTTCAACGGAAGCCAGCGCCCCACGACTCCCGCCAGAGAGTCGTCAATATGGCCAGATGAATGTGTGTTATAACCCCAGATCAATGGCTGCAACACTAGCTGGGGCAACAGGTGATTTGGTTGCTCCTTGGCACTGTCAATTGGAATGGAATTGTTATATATTTATAATAAAAAGCAGTCTGGCCAAAGACTACTCCAATTGGGAGAGGCGAACTGGCGCCAAGGTGTTTATCGTCGCCAGCAAACTAAACAAAATGCAACACAGTGAGGCGGGGATCAAGAGTTGCAATGTGGGCGGGGTGGGGCGAGTTCATTGCGCCACAGGCGCACTGCAGATTTATCGCCCACGGAGGTGGTAAAGCGTCTAGCACGTGGCTATAAAACAGACACCCGAACTGGGCTGCAGTAGCGCCAGCTCATGCTGCGATCCATTGCACAGACTTACAGACACAGCAGCTAATCCCTTACAGATGCCAGTCGCCCTCTGCTTAGTAGGCGTGGCTGCTTAGGATCTTAGAATCTGCTAATGCGAATATACTAACTAGTATGTGCTCTGCCCAGCTGGTGGTGTTGGTCAGCTGCGAATCGAGTGCATGTGGTCAGCATCCACTGCCATCGGCTGCCACTTGCTGCTCCACATCCAAAATCATCATCAATATTCCACTCAAGGGCATGGCCCGTTGAACTGTGTTTACGGAAGCGAAAAAAGTTCTCATTGTAAATATAATAAATGGCATTGCAAAGAGTACAATAAACTTCGGCAACTGCAACTCGCTAGGCTGGCTCATTGGCAGATAAATCTTTCAGCTGCATACATAGTATGCACCATATGGCATGGCAGTACTCATCGAACTGCCCTCGCGAGAACCACCTTAAACAGCATTTCGATTGGTATGATCATTTGGCATTTTGCATGCCAAACAACGAGCCAACAACTATTTATGGCTTTGTTTATGTAACCCAAATTTATAAAGCCAGAAGGCAAAATTTGTAGCATCGAAACCTTTGCTACCGTTTGCCACTCCAATACTGATTCTCCGATTTAGAATCCGATTCTGATGTGAACATAGATAGATCATAGCCACACAGCAGACTCTCGTTCAGATCGATGGATATTAATTTGTTTGCAAACACATTTCGAGCGCCTTGCCCAATTTGTAGCCCGCAAAGTATCTGGCAGATACAACACATGCATCTCTGTATCTGTAGCTGTTGGCTGTATCTGTGGCTGGCCTCCTCAATGTCTGCTGCACTCATGCTGAGCGTCGAAAAGTCTACGATTTCCGTTCGTCTTATAAATCAACTGAAAAACCTAAACCAACAGCATTTCTACATTTTTATCGGCTCCCTCTCCACCCTATTTATTTGTGCATAATAAGTTTTTCAGGCTTCAAGCGAACGGCTATGGGGGCGGGGGGAGGCAGGGAGGCGGCGTGCAGGTCGTCATCCCAGACGCCAGGCAGTGGCATGGTTGTGGGGTGTGTGTGGACGCCTGATGCCCGTTGCCAGAAAATTTGTTGTCGATATCAAAATACCAAACAAATCGTCAGCTCGTCATTTTTCAGTCAGTTTTTTCGTTAATTTGTTATTGGTGAGAGTGTGCGAAGCTAACAAGCGCACAGTGCGTGAGAAAAGTAAATGGACAACTAAAAATATATGCAATTTAAGGGCAGTTTTCAATTATATCATATTAGATGTAATTATATGGTAATATACTACTTGAATTGTTAGCTTAAGATAAAGCAATGGGTAGGTGTATGCTAGGCTTGTGATAAGTAATAAATGTGCGCTCTTATAGTTATTAAAACTCTAATGATCAAACGACTCTTTACGATAATTAATAAATAATTTATCTATAAAGTACTTACCTCAACTGACAGAAATTACACATTGTAGTAATAATTGTGTGACTTTACATAGTCTATAAATTTAATCAAACTATTAAGTCTATTATTAGTCTATTAAACTCTATTCATCTCTAATAAAAAGTTGTTAATAACTATGCAATGAGTTATTTCAATTTTTCTTTTATAGATTTGAAGTGTCAGAGATTGAACATAATACTTCTAAATTTTTCATATTTTTTGTTTATAATTCAACATAATTTTTTGTAGTCCATATTGTATTTCTTTGCTTTAATATTATGCAGGGAAATAATATATTTAATGAATGCTTTAAAGCTCATTAAAATAGATATTGATACATATCAGATATTGAATATAAGATATCTAATTTTTGTATATTTTCTTTTTATATTTGAATTATATTTTTTTAGTCAATATTCCATTGCTATAATATGCAGAAAATCATTACATTTGATGAACGCTTTGAGCTTCATTTAAATTCTTTACGATCTAATATTCTTGAATTGTTGTTAAATGTATATTAAATAGCTTAAATTTCGAATCATTTATTTATTTAAAATACCAAATTTTCGGCTGTACATCAACTGCTGGCAGGCACTGTGGCATGCCAACCTGCTTCTCAATATAGACATATAGACATTGGGGCTCGCTCCTAGCTGATTATTTATGTACATAGTTTTGGTGTACGTTCTGTTGGCGTTGTTGTTGTTGTAGTTGTTGTTGCCACTGTTTTAGAAACAATTCATTAATGAATTTTAAAATGCGTCTAATCGATCGTTTGCGCTATAATTAATGTCAGCCAAGAGCAATTGGAATGTGTTGAGTCGCTGAGTAAGAGCAGAACTTAAGACAGCCTGCTGTGCCACTTGCAACTCATAAAGACACACAATGCTGACCGATATTTGAAGAAGGGATTTCTATTGGCAAAAAAAGATACTTGCAGAAGGTAGTGAACTTTGTGCTATGCCTGGAATGTGCCCCGGACTTGATACTCAATTTGTGTTTTGCTTTTTTTGCGCTCAGCAAGGCATGGGATGTGAAACACTTGGTGCCGCGCTGTCTGCACCAAACACAGCAACAACCACAACAGCAACAACCACAACAACAATAGTAATAATAACTACAACATCAGCGGCGGCAATAATTGTAACAACAACAAACACACACACGACGCCTTGCCTCTACTGCATATTTATGCAAGAGCCAGATGCAAATGGATATAACTCAAAAATATAAAAAAAGAAAATGGAAAATGGGAAATAGAAGCAGAGGCTGTACGTTGTTTTTCCACGCCTTGCGTGAAAAGTGAAAAGTGTTGAGAAAAATTAATAAAACAAATGCCAAAACCAGAGAGAGAAACCTGCCAGAGAGCTGACAAAAACGTTGCGAGTACTACTCGTTGCGATTGTTGTAATTTTTAACCAGTTTGCTGAGCAAATATTTTATCAACATATTTTCAGAGACAACACGCAAATGTTTGTCTTGAAAATATTTAAATATTTACATTGTGAAAACAACTACACGCACAAGCGAAGACAACACACACACACATACACACTCGCAGAGACAACGCGACTCCCTGTCTAAGATACTGTGAGTCGCAGCATTTGCTAGGTGCAATAGTACGAGTGTCTGAGCCAAGTAGGGGAAGGGATGATGTTGGCTATAGCTACTGTTGCTATTGCTACTGCCACGGCAAGACCATTGTCTTGGGAGTAGAAACAGCTGCTAGCAGTGTGGTGCATGCATCATGCATGAATTTGGCTTTTAAAGGCATTTGGATGTAGCACCAAAATTGAGACATAATGAGTGCTATTCCAAGCTGAATCTAGCAGATACTTTAGCAGCTAATTTAGTGGAGTTAGTACTGCATCTATTTTAGCATTAAGCCTGAGAAAGTAGAGTGAGGAAAGAATCGATGGTACTACAGAATCTATAGTATAGATTATCGAGGGTATACAAATTAGTCAATGAAATAAAGTTTCCAATTGACATCAAAAATCGTTATGAAATAAAAGAACTATGTGAAATTTGAATAAAATTTAAAGTGTAATAAAATATAACGAAAATGCCCGAAAATATCTTAAGTGTACTGACTTTATCTGAGTATCAACTCTCTTTAATTCGCCGTCTTTACTGCCTGCTGTAAAGATAAAGAGAAAGATTGGCGAAATCAGCTTTAGAGTTTTAGACGTTTAAGGTTATTTTAATTAACAGAGCCGTATTAACAGAATTATGTTAGTTTTGTTGAAACTCGTGTTAAGTTAACAGCAAGAATAGTACATTAGTTTTGAAGCTTAGTATAAAGCTTCTCTGTGGATTGATCTTAGCCACATATGTGCATCGATAATTTGAAATCCAATCCCATATCCCATTATTTAGCATATAAATATAATTTAGTAATATAAAAAGCAACACGATATGTATGAATTGTTCTTCCAATTGATTATTTTAATTAACAGACTCATGTTAACAGAATTATGTTAATTAAGTTAACAGCGAGAATCGTACATTAGTTGTGAACCTTAGGAATTAGTTTTTCTATGGATTGATCTCGTCATAGGCTGGCGGAAAAAGTGTGAACAACTTAGACTAATTCAACTATCCCAACTATCTGTATATAAAAGTACATCTCATTGTTAAACAGAAAATAATAATTTAGAATTATAAAAAGGTAGTGATTTCTATGATTTCATATTAAATGAAAAATATACCTCCCCATGCAAAGTGATTTGAGTTGATCAATGGAGCTGCCATCGCAGCTGGAAAATGTGTCGTCAATGGTGCGCGGTTAAGCAAACAACACGAGCAAAAGACAGACAAAAAAGATATAAAAGATACAGGCAGTTACAAAAAAGAAGATCTGGGCTGCCTTAAAGTAAAAGAATGCTCATATATGCAGGGAGCAGAGAACAGAGATTTCGCAGTCAATTTGACAAAATGTCCATGAAATTATTACTGCGCGCGTGTACATGCCCTAACCCCTCACATAATGGGGCATATTGATTGTTAAATGCATTTTGATGGACAGAGATCGTAAGATAACTCAACCCTGGTTAAAAGCAGCAATATCCTGCTGCTGATGCTGCCTACACACACACACACACACACAATCGCTTACACACACGCATGCATAGAGACAATTTATCCTAAATAAACATTTCAACACCAACGACTCTGACTAGCAGCAGGGCATACTCGGCTGTGGTACTCGGCGTTAAAGCGTTTCGAGAGTGTGGCGCGCGACGTGGTTGAGGAGTGTCTGTTAAATTGTCTGGCCAAACATACTACCACCGTTTAACCGCAGCCAGTCGCAGTCACTGTTGCAACCACTTCCTTCCCCATGTTGCCTTCCGCAGCCGGAGTCGGAGTCGCAGTAGCGTCCCCTGCCCCGTCTATCCCTCCGTTTCCCTGCCAACGAAGCGTCGCTCATTCGCCGTCGCAATATGCTAAATAAACATTGGGCCACGTCATGGCTTATTGAATTGTCACTTATGCCCGAATTTGAGTTTTTGTTGCTGCCTCTGCCTCTGCCGCTGCTCTTGCTGCTGCTGCCTCTCCCACTCCACTCGGTATGTTTGTCACATTTTCAATGGCGACTATCTGGCATTTCCCACTGGCAGGCAGGCAGGCAGGCAAGCCAAGTGCCAAGTGCTTCCATTTAATTAGTTTTCACTCCCTGGAAATTCAATTTCGAACGTTTTGCAACTTTGATGGCTCAGTTGTCCCATATGAGCCACACTACTATAATCAATATAATCGATTTATGCTGTTTACTTTAGCAGTAAGCAGCCAGAGTAGCAGCAGCAGTAGGAGAAGAAGTGCCAGTAGGGGCATTCCACTTGGAAATTTATGTAGCTCTGACAGTCTGATGATAGCAGTAGAAAATCTATAGATACATTCAGACTGCTAACATTTTGTGGTATTAATTATAATTGGCATTATTATAAATAACATTAAACTAATCTAGAGGTCTAATGAAACTACTTGAAAATATCTATTATAAATGCTGTGTATAGCATATTTATTAAAAGTATTTTTAAATCAGAATTTCCTTTTTATTTTATTCAATAACTACTTAAAATATTAGAATATTATTATTATAAAAGAATATTATTATTTTTAAACGTATTTAACCTTTTTTTCTCCATTGTTATAACGTACTTTTATCCCATACCGAGACGGCTTCCTTTGCCTCTAATGCACCAATAATTATTGTTGTTTAATTTCATTATGAACTGTCTTTATTCTACATAAAATAAATTAAAAAGTATTTTATTTATTTCTTACATTAATATTAGATTTCTAATCATTTTTTAAAGATTAAAAATACATTGAATGCATGGCTCCTTTTTTTTTTAATATAAATATAAATACAGCAATTCGAAAAGCTAACTCTACATAAATACATTATAGCTCATTTTGTCAATTGTATAACCATTTATTTTACAAATATTTTTGCAAGCTTAACTTTCATTTTAAACTAACTCGTTTCTTTAATAGTTTACCAGAGTTTATTAACATTTTAAGTCTATGCCAAATACAGTTCATTTCCCATAATATATCAAAGTATAAATCACACAAGCAAAAAAGGAAAAACTTTTTGCTTTTATCAATGTTAATTAAACACTAAATTAAACCCTAACACTAACACACACATTGGGCATTGATTCAAAATTATGCACTGACAATTTAATTGGAAAATATTACAAATCGATGGGCCATAAAATGTTAGAACAAATCCTCCACGAAATAACAGCAATAATAGAAATAACAAACAAATTGTAAATCGAAAACGAAATTGAAATGTTTCAAGCTTCATTAAAAAATAAAAGCCTAAATGAGTGTGCGAGTGCGAGTGTGAGTGTGAGTGTGCACAGCGAGTGAATATACATATATGCATGAGAGATACAAATTTATCCGGCGGATACCATTTCAAATAAATAACAACAATAGCTAACGAAAATGCTGGAAATAATAACAATGGCTAAATTACAATTACAATTTTCATTTTGATTCTCATTTTCATGACTTCCGTTTAATAACAAATAAATCGCATAATCCAAAGCATAATATTTTCACAATTAAAATTTCAAATAAATTTTAGCAAAGCAGCAGAAATCAAAGCAATTACAAAGCAACACACACACGCACACACACACAATCACATAAATTAGCACAATCGTCAAAATCGACAAAAACAAATAGATGGATAGAAAAAATACATACATACATACATACACATGTATATAGATGCATAAAATATAGATATACATACATAGATATAAACGTTTATTGACACAAACACAAAGCCAATAAATGATTGGGTGGGCGGAGTACGGGTAGGGGTGGGGGGACCTATCGATTGTGCGTTGCGCAAAAATAAACAACAAAATTAGCAAAATTATGCAAAGCGATAATAAACACAAGGCAAACCAGGCAAGAGAGTCAAATTGCCGCCTAGAGTCGACCTCACCAGGTCGGTCTCATGTAAAAAATCAAAAATCGCGCGTTAGATAAATAAATAATTCGCGGGCATGAAATAAAAATTAATCAACAAACGAATTACAGCAATAGAACTACAGAGAGTAACTGTAAATACGAGCAGCCATTTTCCATTTGCATTTTTGTGGGTCGTTTGGCACAAGTTTTTCATAATCTTCACGCACAACAACAACAGCAGCAACAACAGCAACAACAACAAGTTTTGCACCTTTTGCTAGCCTGCTGCTGCTGTCTCGCTCCGGCTGCGCAGGCTATCCCTCTCATGCTGCTCTCTCTCTTGTCGGAGTCGTAGTCAGGCGCAGTTCACACCTTGGTTAAACCTTAGCAAAAGTATCTATCGTGCATAAATATTTGTGTATCTAACTGGGGCGTGCCGCTGCAGCAACAACAACAACAGCAGCAGCAACAGCGAAACAAGTTTTCACATTTAAATATGAGCGCCAAAGTTCGCCAAAAATTTGTGTTGTGTTGGCTCCGCCCTCTTGCGGCCAAAGAGCGCAACAGTGACGCCGACGACGACTGTAACAGCGACAGCAGCAGCGACTGCGGCAGAGCACAATTCGTAGCTCACACAGACACGCATAGTGAGAGAGCCATTGTCTCTCTGACTGCTGCTCACTGTGTTGTTGTTGTTGCTTTGAGCATTTATGAAAATAACCACCTCGACTGCGCTGCCAGCGTCAGCGTAAGCAGCGACTGCGACAGCGAGAGCAGCTACAACAATTGGCATCAGCAGCAGCATCAACTCGTTCTGGCCGCGCAGTCTACACCACAAGCACACAAACCGTAGCCAGTGGTCATGCTGTTGTTGTTGTTGCTGTGGTTCTGGTTCATGTTGTTATCGTTGTTGTTGCTGTTGTTGTCGTCGCTGTTGTTGCTGGCTTTGTTTTGACCAGTACTGCCGCTGCCATTGCCATTGCTACCGCTTGCTTATGGCTGCCCGCACATAAATTACTTCTGTCAACCCACCGTACGCTCATTTGTCCATCTCTCTGTCTGTCTGCCAGTCTTCCCGTCTGTCTGTCTACTCGACTAGTTTACCTGTGGACATACGGTTGCATTGGACGTGTGTATGTATGTATGTGTGTATGTGTTAGTGCCAGTGGAGCATGGCGTCTCTTCGTTTTGCCGTCGCTATTTGATTCTATGGTAAGTTGCAGACTAGATAAGATTATTTGGAATAATTGAAATCATGTGACCACAATACACTGGCAGAAATGCTACTATTATTATTATTATTTAATGCTGAAATTAATTCTATAATAATAATATAATATAACATAATAATAAAATTAATAGTACTAGTTCATAAGACTTTCTATGGCCTGCATTGAACTTAAGCTTTTTAAGAACCTCTTTTGATATATTGCAAAGAAGTAAAAATTATACTATTAATTTATAAATAATTTTTCATTAATTAAAAAATAATTTAGAATTAATTTTAGGTTACAAATTTACTTCAACCTTTTCAATAATTTAATATCAAATACATATATAATAAATTGGCTTTAAAAAATTTCTCTAAAATTATAACATTAAACAAGATATAAATCTAAATACATGAAACTTTAACTTCAGTCAAAATATTTTATGAAATTGTTAATCAAAATTAATAATTGATAATATTTAATAAAAAATTTCAAAGTAACCTATTTCAATTACTGCAATTAATATTGAACTTTTCTTCAAATAAGACAAATTATTTATATTTAAATGTATTATTTTATTATATCCGTTTAATTTTACTTTTAGTTTATTGAATTATCAAATTTTGCACCTAATTACCAGTGAATTTACTTAATATATAGGTCTTTCAGGTCGCAGTGTCATATGTATTTCTCTGATAAGTAATAATAATAATAATCGTAATATATGCCAACTGAATGTCTATCAAGTAGATCATACTACACCATCGTATCATATTCAAAGTCGAATAGATCACAGCTGGCGCCCATTAAACCTCAGACCACTGCGGGCAATTGCAGCCCACAATTGGAAAACGCGCGTCAATGGAAATTTTAAACCAATTAAAACAGCTGCTGCAATTGCATATCGCTGTTGTTGCCAACCTCCCCCCACCCCACTCACTTGCAACATGCAACAGCGTGCAACGCGGCGTATGCGTAATGAAAAGCAAATATTAATAAATCATACGTGACCAATCAATTTCATGCTGCGGGGAATACCTACATACAAGATAAAATATCTGTACTATATACATATATAGAGATACATATGTATATTGGCCAACAAGCGTGGAGGATTTGATGACATCTGGCAACTGGCAACTGGCAGCAAACGACGTCAGACTCCGTCAGACTCCGTGTCGCTATGAAGCCCAAGCACACGCCACAGAATCAATATTTAATTTATAATTAACTTTACAACATGAAAAACAAGCGGGAAGCAAACAACATGAACGAGAACGAGAGCAGAGAGTGAAATTCATGTTGCAGGCGCCGTCAGTTTATCTTTTTAGCACACACAGTCGAGTCGAGTCGAGTCAAGGTATATGTATGTATTCCTATAGGTAAAAAGCAGCGAGGGTGCTCTTGACATTTCGTTGGTTTGGGGCGGATTTGTGGCGGCTTTAAACGTTTGCCACTATGGGCAATTAACGCGCCCATACGCAAACAGACGCCTGATCCTTTAGACAAACAGACGGAGGCCAGGCGGCGAGCGACCACAAAAAAGACGGAACGAAAGCAAGAGAAAAAAGAACCAAAAGTGAACTGAAAACGACACAAAGTCTGTACCAAAATGCAGACGAGGCGCAAGGGTAAGTTTTGCGCAGTGAATGATAGAGAGAACTTGAGCAAGAGGGTGAACTTTTCGGGGGTGCTAATTGAAAAACTCAATATTTGTCTATGTGCCGGGTGGCTGTAGCTGACTTCTCTCTTTTCGTTTAGGGTGGCTGCTGGTGGTTACTCTATGCCCACACTCAAACCGACGGCCATTTTGTGTATAAGGTATAAGCACAGCTCAAATGACAATGACAATGACAATGATAATGATAATGACGTTCATAATTAAGTTGACGATCGTCGAGGTAAAATGGTAGTAGCAAGAGCTCTCCCATCGAGGAAATGTTGTGACCTGTTGCAAGTGGAAGTGGCACACACAGAAATCAGTTAAATAAACAGGAAGCACTCGGGTTGCAGTTGAACTTACATGCATTGTCAGGTAGCAGCTAGTGTCAAGGGCACTTTCCCAGCCTGAAGAGCTTTCCAAACAAAATCAGCGACACACATCTACCAAGATCTACTACGTGCTGTAGAAATTGTAATGGGAAAAAGGGTCTGAAAGTTAAAGTACATTTTGGATATGTACATTCTATTTTAATGTTGACATATGCATAAATTACAACTGCTTTTAATTTAAGCTACGTCTTTGATACACATACACACACGAACTTAATCAAATTATTGTAATAGGAAGACCCTTATTGAGTAATAAATTTGCATTGTTTAGAGGCATATATAACAAGGAAAATTCAAATATTGCAACTTGTTTAATTCACTGGTTTTATATTAATTTAAACTACTTTGACATATATACATATATTAAATCTATTCATAAGTTTGGCAAAGTAGTTTATACTGCATAAATTATACTCAAAAATGCAAATCACCTAAATTTGCCCAAAATTAAATTTGAATTCATTGACCTATCGAACTATCGCAGTTGAAGCGCAGCTTTTGTTATCGGTGCGACTAGTGTCCTCAGCAAGTTATCGGCCTATCGTCATGCAGCTCATCGATTGCCTGCGACTACTTTAAGCCTCTGCTTTTATTTGATTTGTGCTGATTATGCAGACCAAGCCTAGTGCAAATAATATGTAAAGTTGCATAAATTATAAATCAAGACGCATTGAGTAGATCGTTTGGGGCATGCCATGCGCAGTGCATTGTGGCCATAAACTAAATGGTTCTGCACCTTTTTTAATGATCATTGCAGTTATGCGCTCGTCTGCGTTTTATAGACTTTGTGCACACCGTAGACGTTGCGTCGACAGTTTTTTCCCAGAAAAAAAACACGCAATCAGCCCCCGGTCAGATGCAGATACAAATGCAAATGCAGATACAGATACAGATACAAGAGCAGACCTCAAGCCTATGTACTCAGCACTTATTAGGCTTTCGATATATGTATGTACGTGTGTAGAGTCGATGGAGACAAGCATAGGGAAAGGGCATGGGTGTTTGTATTATTGTTGGAAATAAACTCTGATTTTATATTGTTGGAATTAATGATTTTGTTCCCCTAAATTTGTTAATTACCAGCAAACAAATTTGTGTATACAAACCATGCTTGAGTTTTTATGCATTTTCTATAGAATTTGTGAGTGATTACAACGGCAAATGCCAGCGTATACATATGTACACACACAGTAAAAAAAAAAGAGTAAAATTAAAACTTTTTTGGTTTCTATATAAAACAAATCCAAAAAAGTTTTAAATTTAAACCAGCTGGAGTACACAAAGAGAGCATTGGTATACACACACATATAAGCGTTGCTCTCTCACTTGGTGCACAATTTAAACCAATTTTGGTGTAAATACAAAACCAAAATAGTTTGAACGCTAATCGAATTTGGATTTAATTTTAAACCAAGAGAGGAGTTGTATCAAAACCAAAATAGGATTTAATTTATTCAGCTTAAAATAAGATGCTAAAAAATCAAAAATCTAAAATCACGACCATAATTTCAAATTTAGATTTACAAAAATCTTAAATCATGATTTTTTCCTCTCATTAGATTAACCGCCAAATTACATATGATGCATATTTTGAATATTTTTATAATATTTTTTTTTTATAAATTTTTCTTTATATTTTATAAATTTTTTACATCAATTAAATTTGATTATATCTTTAATTTTACATACCAAATTTACTTGTCCGGCTTCTCCGGTTTGAACTCACGACTCCTCCTTGGTTGACACACGCAACACTGTTCACTGTCGACTTAGACCCTTGCGCCACAAAGCTTTAACAGTTTGCACATCCCAAATACATTTCTTATGAACAGATTGCAAGAATGCAGAATGCGGACGACTCGGGTTCAAGTCCAGGCAGAGAACTACGTTTTTTTATTTTTTTATTTTTTGTTTGAGTGTATGTGTGCGTAGAGAGCAAACTTATCGTTTATTGCAACTCTTCTGTGTATGTATGCACACATTTCGAGCGAGAGCAGGGCTTTTAAACCCTTTTTGGATTCAAATCTACTCTAGTAAACCAAAAATTGAGCGGCAAATTTGAAATGAGAGTGTGACCAGCTAGTTTTACTCCATTTTGGTTTTGATTTTAAACCAGAAGTTTAAAAATTCAGAGAACCACTTTTTTAACTCCAAAATAGTTTTAAATGGGGTGTAAAAGATTTAATTTTACTCCAGCACTTTTTACTGTGCACGGGTTGGAAATGGATACACACATATATATATGTACATATGAAATGCGATTAAAATAAAGTCAAGTGGCTGAGATGAGATTATAAGATATATTAAAAGATATACCGATATCTATTTGCTACTCGAGATGAGATTAAAAGATATACTATTAAAGAAAGTATACATATATATATTTGATACTCTAGATGAGATTATAAGATATATTAAAAGGTATACATATATATATTTCCCACTTAAGATGAGATTATGCGACATATTAAAAGATAATCAAGATGAGATTATAAGATATATTAAGAGATATGTATACATATGTATATCTATCTGCTACTCAAGATGAGATCAAAAGATATATTAAAAGATACACATATATCTATTTGCTACTCCATATGGAAAACTGCAGCGATTAGCATTAGTTTTAAAACAATACTAAGTAAACAAGCAACGTCACAACATCTGTTTAGACAGGGGGAAATCAATGCCCCACGCTCCACTCCCCCCGGCTAACTGCAGTCAATATATATCAATTACATGTCGAACATTAGTATACATAATGCAAAGCAGCTACCGGAAAACCCCAAACAAGTAGGGGGGAGGGGGAGAGGCAGCTAGAGAGATGAACAACAAACATGGGAAAAGTGCCCGGGCAAGATGTTAGGGGGCAGACAGGAACTACCATACCATACTATATAGTATAGTGCTTGTGCATCGATTTTGAGTTGTGGCTGTCAGTTTCAAGTCAATCAAAGCAACGTTGAAAAGCTACAAATGCCTTATTGTCAAAACAAACGGCAACAATTAGTTTACCAAATTACAAGAAAATATTTTTTAAATGCTCCACAAACAGAGAGGCAACAGCAGCAGCAGCAACAGCAGCAACTTGACACATGTCGTAGGAGATGGAACTGAGGATCTCAGTGATCATCTTGGTGCCGATTTCGCGCAGTCCATTTGTGGCATGTCGCTGGCATCTTTACAGTCTGTCTGGCATCTTTACGGCATTAGCATTACACTCCCCCTCCACACGATCCTCCGCCATCCACTGTTTGCAGTGTGTTTTATTTCAAATTCACACGAATGGAGCACGCGATTACCCGGTTGAAATACGGGGATTTGGATTTGGTGTATTCGGTGTATCGTATTGTATACACTATTTAGACCATGGGGAGTACATGTCGTAAATTAACGGCGTTCCCGAGTTCCGACCGATCAGCCATAAAATAAAGTTTCGAGAAGCGTATAAAATTTATAGCGGGGGTAAACTCAAATCTCAAATCTCGAACAAAATCTGACAGCGCACACCTTACGTCTTGTGATTGACAGGACCGCAGGGGCGTCGTTCTTGTTCTTGTTGTTGTTAATACAATTCACATTTCAATGCAATTTCACACAGGCCCAATGGAACGAACAATGGCCATAAGCAGCTCACAGCTCGATGGAGAGAGAATTCGCATTCCTTTAAGCCATTGCAGCACCCTCATGCACGATTAGCTCTGGGAAAACTGCAACAGTTACAGTTACAATTGCCGATTCGATTGAATGCGATATTTAAGATACTTACATGGGTTGGGCGGACTGACAACAATTGTGCAACAATTTGTCCTGGTGGTGGGATTAGCCTCTCTGGCCCCTGGCTAACTGTAAGTGTACTAGCAATATCTCTCTGACTACTCCAACCCAACTCCGACTCCCATATCAATACGAATACGACGCACAAGCAACCCCTTTTGTTGCCCTCCAATCGTGCCACACTTAGCATAACAATGGCGTTGCGACTTCTTACGTTCAAGGCTTATGGAAATTAGCCCTATACACAGCCTCCAGCTGAATGGGTTGCCCTGACTCTGTGTGTGTGTGTAAGTGTGTGTGTGTCTGCAAATTAATTCATTTATATGCAGAAAATTCGAGGCTTTTGTTACAATGTTATCAATTTTGGCCCAGCGGCTACTGTGCTACTGTGGCTTCGGCTGAAAGGTGTGTGCGGCCAGCAGATACTCCAAAGGATACCAAAAACACTTGGTCTTAGCCCGGCTTGTAGTTAATTGAATGTGCTTGAATAAAGTGTGTGTGTGGGTGTGTGTGTGTGTGTGTTGATTGACAAAAGCTAGAGCTGATTAGCAGCCCATATACAGTGAGTGGGTGGTGGGTGGTTTTATGACTTATCTGAGACACTACACTCTGTGGCAGGTAGAGTTGAAGCACAACCACTTGAACCAAGTTGAATTTCCATTATATAGGATTCTGACCACAATATCAGTTACCAATTATTACCTGATTAGCAGCCTATATACAGTGGGTGGTTGGGCAGATTTTATAACTTATCTGAGGCAGTACACTCTGTGGAAGGCAGACTACTTGGTAGACCACTTGAATTACAGTTAAATTTCCTTTATATAGGACTTAGACCACACTATCAGTTACCAAGTATTAACTGATTAACACCCTATATACAGTGGGTGGTTGGATGGGTGTATTACTTATTTGAAACACTACATTCTGTGGCAGGTAGATGTGGACTCTCCACTTGAACTACAGTTGAATTTCCATCATACGGGACTTTGACCACACTATCAGTTACCTCTCGCTGGCCACGCCCATTTCCTATGTTTGCCTCTGGCCGACCATGACAAAAGTGAGCCAAAACAAATACTCACTGCACTTGGAATTTCAAATTGATATCGGGGGTCTTAAGTATTTCCGCATTGCAGTAGAGCAGATCCGGTATAAGTGTAAGAAAAGCACGACAAATAATTTCCATGCAATTTCAAGTGCATATTCAAATTACACACACACACAAACGCACACACACACATGCTGATATACTTAACTGCCCAAAAATATTTGAATGAGTAGCAAACGACAGAGAGACGGAGACCGTTAATGAAATGTGACACGTATTTCCCCCGCTGCACCGCTGACCCTGGCAACTGGGACTTGGTCCAATTGTGCCCATTCCCAATCCCAAATGCTTAACCCAAGCCCGTGCCCATCGTCAGAGTGTAATAAATATGAGACTCATTAAGAAAACCATAAATAAATGCAGCGTCAGTGCATGACCAACAATTAAGTGCGAGAGGAGGAGCAGTCCCAGTCGCAGTTCAAGTCGCAGTCGCAGTCTCAAGATCGTGGCTGTAGATGGAAGCCAGACAATGTAAGCAGTCGATCCGTTCAATCCATGTAACATGAGCAAATACTATGTCTAGAAAACTGTCGCCCGGCAGTCTGGTGCGACGATCTTACAGTCATTCCCCTATATATATACAGTGCGTTTCATAATCATAAGACACTTGTACTATATATCTTATATCTGGTGATTAAAGCTTTATAAAGCCGAAATTTTTATACAAATACAATGCGTACATCTGAGCTTTGAATTTACCATTAGAACTTTTAACTATTGAACCTTTAAACTTATTTTTGCATGCATTTTTTTTACTGAAAGCACGTTTTGATGCAATTTTGTAGTGTTTCATTAACATACATTTTTTTTGCATTTTTTTTAATATTTAGTATATCGTCGTCAACTTTTAAGAACCGCTACCAATCGATTTTGCCTGAATCCTATTCATTTTATTTTAACAAATTCTAAAGTGTCTTATGATTATGAAACGCACTGTATATACTTTGAGTCGGCGTTCCTTGAGCACTTGAGCCAAACGGGCGACAAATTTTGTGTAACCCAAAAATAGTAGCATGACACTTGAATTTGTATAAGGTTTTTGTGTGTGTGTCCGGGGACAGGTTTAATGGTTACGCCATAGTACATACTATACTATAATTTACTGTATGCAGATGTTGCTCGTGTTACGAGCTACGAGCTACGAGTAGGAAGCCGGGGAATGCCGCTACGTTAAAAAATTCTATTGAATTTCAACAGAATTCAAAGGGTCGGCATCCCAAGTCCGGGTTACACTACCGTCCCTATTCCTATGCCCAGTGCCTGGGCCTGGGTCCATTGGGCATGTGAACTGTTTCACCTGTGCCACACAGCTACGAATACATGCGTCGTTGTAGTCTATTATAAATGTATCCCCAGGCTTGTTATGCATAAAAAACAATCAGGCATAGACACACGCACACACACATATATATATATGTGTAGCTCCATATCTGATACATATGTATAGATATGCTCCTCAGCGTATGGAGCCTTTGATTTAGCAGCCAATACTCTTTGATTTTACTTTAGTCTACTCTCGCTGTCTCCTCTTTCAATCACTCTTCTTAAATGCCTCTCTCTCTCTCTCTCCACTGACTCTCCAATCGATTGCACAATTTTTCGCATTGTCGCGCTCTTCATACAAGCAACCGCAGGCTACTTGGCCGCGCCCTATGTGTGTCCAAGCTGCGCCTCCAGCATGCATATGAAATCAACTCCCACGCCTGCACATACATACACACTTACTTACATATGTGTATAACTGTATACACATACATACGTAGTATATTCCCCCCTTTGCTGGCGGCACAATATTTTCAATCAAAATATTATTCGCGCATAAGAACTAGAGGTCGTAATCCATAATTGACTTGGCACTTATGCCCAGGGAGTAGCTCAGCTTTTCACTGATATCTTAATTGCATTTCGGTAATTAATTCAGGCTATTAATAAAAAATATAATATAAAATAAAATAAAAATAAATGATTTAATGATTCATTTATGATAAGAAACGGAAACTCAGCATAAAAACTAATAATTAAATATATATAAATAAAAAAAAACACAAATCATTGTTTCTAAAAATTATATTCAGATAAAATATTCAAGTATCAGAACCCATTATTTGCAAAATCATTTTTCGACAGGCTATAGATAATATTCAGAGATTATTTATTAAATTTGGTTATGTTTTATTATACCAAACAAAGGTCACAAATATTATAAATAATTATAATAAAATAGCTAAATTTTACTCAACTTTTTCGATGAATTATTCAGAGATTATTTATTAAATTTCGTTAGGTTTTACTATACTAAATAAAGGTCATCAAAATATTATAAATAATAATAAGACAATAGTCAAACTTAACTGCATTTTTTATGAATTACCAAAAGATATTATAATCTATTATTTTTCTACTCTATAATGGAATATGTTAATATACTATATTTCGGTTAATAATTCTCTTTTTTTAGCCTTAGAATTTAAATGGAATATTAATTACTTTTCCCAAATTCCTTACTGCCAATTTCCCGTCTCTTCTACAATGAGTTGGCTTCTAGCAAGATAAATGCAAATCAAAAAGAAGATTTTTATTTATGGACCCATAATTGTGAAATAATTTAATCGTAATTTAAACCCGTCAATCTAAATAGTGCTTTACACTCTATCCACACTCCCACTCTCTGCCTCAATCAAATGCCATTAATCATGAGAGACTCTAACTAATTTCATTGATAAACACCAAAGCTAATAAAACCCTAAATCATTTGCTTAATGCGCCTCAAATTATCTGGGCATTTATCAGCTCAGATCTACATATATCCCATGGCATGACATCCTGAGGTATATGAATCATTTTGCCTAATGAATCTGTCTGTCACTCGCTGTCAACACGTTGCCCTGTGATCAACGCCTCTTGGCTCCACAAAAAATATGAAATGGAGCCAACTCGAAGGGGACTGAAACTGGTAGTAGCTGGAGGTCTGGAGATCACGAGCGAGATGCTGAGCTATATTTAATACAGAGTGACATTAATGTCATTCACAATTAGTGTCTCTCGAAGAGCGTCAGTGGAAAAGCGGAAAATGCAAGCAAAGGAAAACAAAACAAAACGAAAAAAGTACTATTAAAAAACGATAAACGAGGCGAGAACGCGCCAACAGAAATTATTTGACATGTTCCCCTCGTAGTGGATGCAGAAGAAGATGCTGCTGCTGTTATTGCAGCTTTGGATTTTGATTCATTTTTATCCGCTGCTCTGCTGTCTTCATTATTTTTTGCTCTGTGTATGCTCTTTTGGTACGTGTGTGAACCGCTGAACTAGAAAATCTTTGGCCATGGCCTTTTGTCAGGGGCTTTTGTTACACAGACTCGTAAACAAAACAATTACACAACAAAGCGGCTGCAAATGGCCTAAAGATACACTGTTACAACTAGAGACACCTACCAAAATAATAGAGCAAAAACATACACACACACAACACACATGGTGGCATCCCTCCTACCCCTATATCTCTATATCCAGTCCATTGTGCAGGCCATTGTTAATCCCGGCCTGCGGCCAGACAACTCAATACACTTTCCTCTAGAGCTACTGTTGCAGTTGCAATTCCAATCCGATCCGCTTGAATTGATCATGAGCTCTCTCTGGGAGATGCCTCCCGACAGTATATACTACTACTGTGTATGATTGTGGCGCTGGTGTGAATTTATGAAAAGCAGCGCCCCCAGTTTCCTCTAGAATTTTGCCATTTTATTCTTCTGCTTCTACTACTTTTTTTTCTGCAGCGTTGACGCTTTTTTCGCAGCCGGCGCGTGGTATAGGAAGCAATTCAGATAAAAGATCTACTACGTGTTTATATTGAGTGTAGCACAAATAATAGCAATATGCCACAGTGGAGCTCATTAGCATAAAATGTGCTTAAAAAGTTGGTCTGCAAGTCTGTTGTTCTGCTTGGAAAGAAGTAAGTCTTTTGACGTCTTTAAAAAATCTAAATAAATTATATAAAAATTAATATTTTGTTTGATGAAAACTGTAATAATATAAAGCGAAATTTGTATTTAAAATGTGCAATTAGTAAACTAGAAAAATGAATTTATATTCTACGCTTTGCAACCAGATAAACCTACTGCAATAATTTACTGATACAAGTTGAAGCGAAAGAATATTCTACTACGAATACTTGAATACTTGAATAAGCCATTTATTTTCTAGAATATTAAATTAGATTTTTGTGACATTTTATTAATAGAAATTCTATTAAAACTGCATATATATCTAAATATTTTTTAGCTTTAGTTCAAGTTCCATTTGATCAAATATTACAACTACCTCATACAAATAATTATATGTGCATCACATTTTTCCCAAATATAAACGTGTAAAATATTTCTCTGATTTTTCCAAGCATGGGGTTATGTTTATAGCATAATGTAAAATTAAAAAAATAAAAAAAAATTTAAAAAAATAAAAGATGTAATTAAACTTATACGGAAAAAACCGTACTTTAGATTGTGTTCATAGTAATAAATTATGTGTTCACCTGTTTTGCACATATAATTATTTACTACGCAATACCCAATGCACGCACACATTTTCCAAGTAAACGGTACAGCAAACGAAATTGGAATGTCAAAATTTTGGTCGCATTCCAATCAAAAAGTATAAGAAACAAGTTCTGCATTCAACAAACTTTGAAAATTAACTTATAATAGGAAAAAAAATCAAAAGTAATAATGCACATATAAATATTTGTATGAGGTATTATATACTATATTAGTACATACTCGTACATAGTCTAGTAGAGCATACTCTCAATTTGTTTAAGTTTAGAGCTTCTGCAGCCATTGTGCACCGCTAAGTAGCTGGGAGGCAGCAGCAGGCTCCACCAGAGTGGCAAGCGTATAAACGGCTCACGACGGCGTCTGCGTCGGCGGCAGAGATCAAAGCGTGCCGCTGCGGCAAGGCGGCCTGCAAAACGGTTAAATCTTTTGAAATGTGCGCACTTTTTGACACCCAATTTGTTTAGAAGAAGAACGCCCCAGCAGTCTCAATATAAGACTATAAGAGGAGGCAATAAGAGGGGGCAAGCGATCATGCTTAGTAGTTCATAAAAACGAGCTGCGGCAAGGTGAGTACTTCATTACGTTCTTTTTTTCTGCGAATTTCATCTCATTTCATTTCATTAATAAAAATGTCGAAAGTGTAGGGCAGACTATTGACTACACCCCTCCTGGTACGCCTGGCCCTACTACACATAAAAGTTCACACAATCAAACGAATTTTCACTTGGCGTTTTTGTTTTAAATAAAAATTCAAAAGATTTACGGCCCACAAGTAATTCCACTTAAACTGCTGTAATAGAGAGATGAGGTAGGAGAATGAGAAGGTGGGAAGGGGGAAGGTGGTAGTAACAGCTCGTCATTTCATTCATAAAAATCTGTGGCAGCGCAAATGCTCAATTAAGAGTTTTTCCGTGAAATAGAAAAGTGTAAGAGTCGGGGCAGAAGCCAGAGCATATAGTATATAGTATAGCATATATATAAAAGATATGGGATGTGGAATAAGTATAATCGTAATAAGTTTATTGATTTGGGAAATGCCACAGCCGGATGTTTACGTCTTGGCTGCTGGATGGATGGATGGATGGTTGATGCAGGCAATCAGGCAATAAGCAACGTGTGAAACGTACAGACGGATTATAGGGTATCGGATATTGGGTATTGGGTATAGGGTATAGGGTATTGTGGCTTGGTTATCCTTGGGTCAGCAAGTTGGTAAGTCAATCCACGCTAAGCAAGTTGTGGAATTTCCATTTGCATTAACCCATCCTCTTATAGCCGCTGCCAAAGTCAAAACATGCGGTTTGTTTGGGAAAAGACCCGACTGAGCAGAGGCTGGATTTATTTGTACAAAATGACTTTGCAAATGAGATTCTGTGTTAACCGAATGCCGAATGTGTCAATATTATTATGGCCAGGCCAGGCCAGGCCCTATGCAAACAATTCTCATCTACTATTTGGCCACATTGTGTGTGTGCGTGTGTGTGTGCGAGTGTGCTACCAGGCGTTGGCTACCTGCTGTGTGTGAGGTGTGCATAGTTTTTGTTAATGTCTAACACCTTCGCACTTGAATCAACTGCAACGTGACCTGTGGCCTCGACTCGGGATTTACTCAAGTTATGAATGGTATCCAGTGCCAAGTGGCCAAGTGCCTGGGCATGTACATGCAACGATAATCGATGTGATTAGGCCGTGTCATAAACTGTAACCCCCCAGTCGAGCAATCAATAATTTAATTCCAAAAAAAGAAGAAAAAACTCACCCGGTGACGTATTTAGACAGCCACTGACAGCCAAGCAGACCCAAGAGACAGCAGTAATTCCACACAGCACACAGCAAGTCGCACCTGGTATACACTCACATATACTCTGTCTAAGGTAGCGTATATTTATACCCAAGTGATGCACTATAACTCATTTAACTGTGTTTAATGTAAGGCATATCTTTGGCCTAGTTACTCTAGTATGTGACAAACTCTTTGACATAGTTATCGCATCCAATCACATGGATATATCTGGGCGATATTAAAAATAGCTGCATGACAGCGCACAATATTTGGACTGCCACAGGGCGATAGAGAAGGAAATGAGCTGCACTTAAATGCATGCGAGAAAACCACTCGATGGCAACAAGTGGATAAGAAGCCACCACCACGACACAAACGATGCCCAAACGAACTATCAATGTCAGTGAATTGGCAAAAAATTTAAACTCAATTTGTATGCAGGCCCGGTCCCGGACTGAGCACTGAGGAAACCCTTTACTTGACACACCTCAACAACGGCTGCGGCTCAAGTGGCATCCACACATGGACTCATGGACACACCGTCTGCCGTTGCATTAATGTGTGATGAACACCCAGTTGGCCAGCCAACGGGCTAAGCCCCTGAAGCATGCGTATCATCAGTGCACAACAAATCTTAATGATCGTTAAAGCTGCGCGAGGCGTTGATGACGCGACCATGGCCATGACCAGGCACATTTTCAATACCCAACACCCAATACCCAAATACCAAATCGAAATGGTAACGAAATGAAGCTGAACTCCAGCTACAACAGCTCATTCATTGATTCATTCATTTCATGCACTACTCCGAAATGAAGTGCTCGAAATGCTCTGGCAAAGGACCCTTGCCTCTCACACGCTGATCGTTACATATGTATAATTATAATGTATTTGTATTTTTGTAATTTATATTTATATTTATTAT
This sequence comes from Liodrosophila aerea, assembly GCA_035045005.1. NCBI lineage: Eukaryota > Metazoa > Arthropoda > Insecta > Diptera > Drosophilidae > Liodrosophila > Liodrosophila aerea. The sequence continues at coordinate 192,912 of JAWNNL010000335.1, read as the reverse complement.
GTATGTATTCTTATGTACCATCAACGTATATGCCTTCTTCTTAAACTTAAATAGATTACACAGCGCTGGCTAATGAGTTTGGGAACGTATTAGAATTTGCAGTCAACAAATTTTGAGAATGCGCCACTCAATCGATATATAGTATGATACAATCGATACAATACAAAGTGCATTATTATTAAACATAATACATAGTATACAAATAGAAAATATATATAATAACTTGTTAAGGGAATAAGTATATAACATATGCAAGCGTTTGGATGCGTGTGTGTGTGTGTATGTGTATTAACGCCACTCAACTGTGAATTGAATACTTTTCGATACAATCAACTGAATTGTTGGCTATTATTGCCATGAGTTTTACAACTTTCCCGTTTCTAGCCAATTTTTGGAAGTTTTTCCATATCGTTAAAGCCACAAATGCGTCTAAATTACTTTTGGGGGGACCTGCATGCAGCAACACGTGTCTTTTTCACAATTTTCTAGTTAGTTTTATTTAGTAATGTTTAGATGCTTTCTAGGTTTGCTCCGTGCCAACGCTTAGTTCTTGAACTGAAACACTAGTATCAAAATGATGGCCACTAGTACAGCGAATAGGATGGCAGCCAGTATGAGCTTCTTCTTTCGCACTTTGTTCCTGTAGGAACTGGCCTTGCGCAAGTTATCCGTTCCTTGTGAAACGAAAATGCTTGTTTGCTCCACCTGCGCCTCAATTGAGTCAACAGTCACACCTTGCTCGTAGACCATAGCACCTAGATTCTTATAGATTTCATTGACACCAACTATGTTGTTCTCCAGTTCGCGTATGGCACGCTCCTGTTCCTCAAGTGCTTGCAGATCCACCTCCTCCTGCATTTGCGTTTGCTGCTGTTGCTGTTGGTTTGATTTACGATTGAAGAAGTTATCCTCGAAGAAAGAACCATTGTCATTGCTACTATTATTGGCGCTGTTGCGCGTCGAGCCGGGCGGATGGGCAATGCTGTAATTCTGAGCGCGGGCCTGGTGCAAGGAATTCCTTTCAATATCCGCTGTCTTACGTTGAACAGCCTGAAAGGACGTCAATGCCGCTGTGAACTCATCCACCAGACGATCGCGTTGAATCTTCAAATGTCGCTCCTTGCATTTGTCCACCTCCTTGAGTTGATTGTTGGTATCGGTGACCAGCTGCTTGGTGTAGGTCATTAGCTGATGACTGGGTGAACAGAACATGGTTAATTATTAGTTTATAGTTCCGATTGTATAGTTTAAGTATTGCTGCTTGGCAGTTAGGGCAAAGCAAGGGTTCCACTTACAGTTTCTTCTTCAATTCGGGCGAGTCCTGTGGCGTGTTCAGCTGATTGACCATACGCTGCATTGTGGACACTGCGCAGCGGTAGGGAGAGAGCACAGCGATTAGTCATATGTACTAAATTGTAACACGCCCCATACTAATACTCACCGTTTTGTTGTACTTTTTCAATACTTGTCGCGATAATTTGTGCCAAACGCTGAAAGTCAATTTCACTGAGGCCGCCACCTCCCCCGCCTACACCTCCGCCACTGAGGCCGTTCTCCATATGCTGCAGATCCATGCTTTCGTACGCAGACACTTTGATGGAGTTCTTTTCAATGTAAGGAGAAACACTGGTTGCTGTGGGTTCTCTGCAATTTGCAATGCAATTTTCGCAATTAAATTAACTGTTCTCTAACTGCGCATACTTATATCATATATGCGTTTTAGCCAATTACACCTGTATGCGTTTTAGTATCTGTGTTGTTTTCTGTTTGCTCTTTGAAAGGGGAATGAGCTGTCTTTGTTTTACTTTATTCTTTAATCCATTATCACGCGACCCACCTTATTGGCCCGTTTTTTCTGATTGGACAATCTTTGCAACCAAAGACTTATCTAGCACATATCAATTAAACAAAACTTTTTAGCACACAACAATTTTACAACTGTTTTTTAAGCAAAAAAATAAACTTTGCGAGGAAAATGGAATTTTGGCGATGGACAAATCTAATATGATTCATATCGATAAGTTAGCCATTCCAATCACGACTGCCACACTTGGCGTTTTTGCGCCAAAATTAGCACTTTTTCACGAGTGCGCCAACGTCGAAATTCAAATGCACGGTTTGTTTGTTATCGGTAATAATAGCTGTTTCGATATATCGATTCTTGCTGGTCAGCGTTACCAACTCAAACAACAGTTCACAGCGGACTTATTTGAATGCCATGATTATATGGTATTCAATTTAATATTTAAATAATAATATATTAAAAATATTATAATATATACATAAAGAAATTATTAAATCAAATTATATAAGATCGTACGCATATGGGGTTAATATAGACACTAATTATAGACATTAATAATAGTAATAAAAAAATATAAATTTACAGAATATTTTTATGGGATAATTTAAATGCTACGTATATTTTGAAAGAAGCTGTCAATCTGGTATTTTATTCGTTAAGTTTGTATTGTATTATATATTGTATTGCATTATTTAAAAAAAATCAATTCTACACAAATTTTAGATGCAGATTAATCAATAAGCTGGCAGTTTATAATATATTTTTAACTCATTCAATTATTTTGTCAAACAGTAAATGTCTCGATTTACAATTATTCTGGCAAGAATAATTAGTTGCAAATACACATTATCTTTTAACTTGTTTTAGTATAAATACTTGCCGCCTATGGACATCTATTCTCATTGCAACAACATAATTAAATATTGCTGAAAACAGGAATTAAACATTTTATTTAAGGTGTATATATAGTACTGACTCAGGCAGTAATATTAAGAATGCTAACAATTTAATATCAGAGAAATTAAACTGGGACTTCACGGCATTGCAGCTAAAGTTCATTAGAAGGAATTTCTATTCGAAATAAGACTAATCTGGTTAGAGTAGAACTGATTTTTATGGGTGTCCGCATTCGTAATGAGTAGACCCTGCAGAGACAGTCCGAAATAACCAAGTTTAATTGCTAATCTGCATTTTTTCTTCGAAATTTACATAATAGATTCCAGAACCGCTGCAGTTCAATCAAAAAGCGGTTTCTATAATCCGTGTACTAAGTTAAATATAGGTATACATATTTAATAAGTTAAACTGGTGAGATGCATGTAACTGATATGCATATGCGAGTGTGTATTTATACCAATATACTGGCCATAGGTTACCTAATTAGACCGGTATTTGAATAATGAGCGGGTTTTTATCCAGCGCTCGTCTTCTTCAATAATGTCATTACTTCGACTGAACTTATATAAATAAGCGAGTATTCCCTTGAGAGCCGCTTAATCAGTTCTCGAACAGCGTTGACCGAAGAACTGATGATACTGCTCAAAACAAAACGAAATTAAAGTAAAAACTTATCGAAAGTTCATCAAAATTCGCAGCGACGATGCATGCTTTCTGGTTAACACTCTCGATTCAAATCGCTTTGTGCTATTGTCATTACACATATGGGCCAGGTGCGTGACATTTAACGGTGTGCCACATTTATTGAAACTCTAAACAGTAAAAGTGTGAAAGATTGAAAGCGAAAACAACGAAATTTGTGTATTTTGCCTAATCAAGTGATAATCAAATAGAGTAATATAAAAGTATAAAAATCTCAATTAGAACTTTTGCTCTGCTGCATCTTACAGATCCCACCTGGACCATACGTTCTCCCAGTGAGCTGAAGAGTAAGAACTTCTGGTTCCATGATGCCCAACGTACGCTCTACGATAAGATAGCATTGCCTCCGAATCAATTTGTGGCCAAGAACATTATATTCTTTCTGGGTGATGGCATGTCCGTGCCCACAGTCACGGCGAGTCGCATCTACGAGGGGCAAACGAAGGGCATTGTCGGAGAGCGTAATCGTCTGGAATTTGAGAAATTCGACTATATCGGTTTGTCAAAGGTAATCAAAGTCTGTCATACGCATTATCAAATCCAGTTATTCAATTGAACTTCTCTCTCTGCTTAGACTTACTGCGTCAACAAACAGGTATCTGACTCGGCCTGCACTGCCTCTGCCTACTTGTCCGGCATAAAGGCCAATTATCTGACAATCGGTGTGTCCGCCGATGTAGAGCTGAATGATTGTGCAGGTGCCAAGCTGCCACAGAATCAACTGTCTTCCATTGCAGAATGGGCATTGCGGGCCCAAAAGTCGGCTGGTCTGGTGACCACAACTCGTGTCACCCATGCCAGTCCGGCTGGCGTCTATGCGCATACCTCCAACCGTGACTTTGAAAGCGATTACGATGTGCAGCAACTGGGTCAGAATCCTAGCAACTGTCCCGACATTGCACAACAACTAATGGACAAGGTGGGCCGAGGATTAAGGGTCGTTATGGGCGGCGGCACCAGGAAATTCCTGCCCAACACCATGAAGGATGTCTATGGTAACGCTGGCGAGCGTTTGGATGGACGCAATCTGATTAATGAGTGGCAGCGTAGTAAATCTGGTAATGCTCGCGTGGTCTTCAATCGCACGGATCTGCTAGGCAGTGATCCTCGTGGTACTGACTATTTGCTGGGTTTATTTAACGCCTCGCACTTGGCCTACAGTTTGGATAATAGCATAGATACACCGTCGCTTGAGGAGATGACAGAGGCGGCGATCAAAGTGCTCTCTACGGATCCTAATGGCTACTTTCTATTCGTGGAAGGAGGTCGTATCGATCATGCCCATCACGAGACAAAGGCCAAGAAGGCACTGGAAGAAACTGTCAAGTTCTCCGATGCCGTTAGAAAGGCACGTCAATTGACGAATCCCTGGGAAACTCTGATTGTGGTCAGCGCAGATCATGGACACACAATGACCATTAACGGTTACCCAGATATAAACAACAGCATAACCGGTTTGAGCTCGGACCTGAGCGATGTTGATAACCTACCCTATGCCACGCTATCGTATGCCAACGGTCCGGACTACAAGAGATTCTTTACCACGGCAAATGATGGTTCAGTTGCACGTGCTGATCTCAGAGCTGGCGACATTGGCAACAAGGACTCCAGGTATCCACATGGCGTGCCCATGAATGAAGAAACCCATGGCGGTGGCGACGTGGCAGTTTATGCCATTGGTAAGTACACTCACTGTTCAAATAACTTGCACTAGTAGTTAATTTAAATCATTTTTTTAAGGTCCTTGGGCTCACTTGTTTAGTGGAGTTTATGAACAAAACACAATACCTCATCTGATGGGCTTTGCAGCTTGCATTGGTCCAGGCATGACATATTGCGATCTCCGTGCCAAAAAGACTTACAAGCCTTAAGAATTCCAACGTACATATTTATTTAAAAATAGGAAACATAAGCAAATAACAAATGTAGTATAATACACACATACACGGTTTTTCTTGTTTTGTCAACATTTTGTCTTCTTCTTGTTCGCGCCAACACAAAAATTCAAATGCAAGTTGCAAGCAAATACAACGTTATAAAAATTACAGCTTTATATATCAATATCAATATTGATTGCTTATATATTAATTATAAAATATTTATGTATTATTATTATTCAATATAACTTTGTTTTATTAATTTTTGCGCACTTTTTAATTTTAAAGTTGGTAACAGTGCATTGTTATCGCTTCCACATTTATATCGATACTATCGCATGCAACTGCGGTATTTTTGAGGCATTTTGACCGTTCTGAAGTGCGGTCACTCTGCAAATCTCCGCCATTTTAGCTGGTAACTGCAGAAAATTTTTTCGCAACAAACGTCGAAAAAGCGGTACTGTTTATAATGTAATAAGAACATATGTGTGATTCGCATATTTAATCTAAGAAATAAAAGTGATAATCATCAACTACGGCGCTTGCGTTGCGTTTGTGCATTAATTGCACGCCGGGTGGCTGCTTGTTTGACTGTACGAGCGGCTTACGATTGTGTGCGTGTGTGTGTAATTGAAAAAAGTGTGCACCGCACCGCTAATATACTATTAATATTGATTGTGTGAATTTCAATCAATCAACACTAGTCCAGTCAAAGCTCACGCAATCATGGCCGACGGCGTGGTGCTGGACTTGTATGCCGAAGATTTGGACAAAGATTTTGCCGGGCAAGCTCAAGTAAGTCACCCCTAGCACGTTTGTATGTACATATGTATGTATGCATGCACACCCCTTTGCATGGTGTGTGTGTGTGTGTGTGTGTGTAGGTGAAAAATTAAATAACATTGTTGATATCGATTGTAACGTTGATATTTATGTAAATATAAACTTATTTGTATTAAAGGATGAATTTGGTGGCGACGGCGTCGATTTGTACGATGACATCGGCGGCCCCACTGAACCAGTATCTTCAGGAGGCGGTGGCGGAGGTGGAACACCCACCGGCGATAACAATTCAGGACCTGGTTCTGTAGACGGTTCCTCGAGCGGAATGGGACCGAATGGAGTTTACCATCAGGGCAGTGGTAGCCAAGCTCCATCAATGAATAGACGCTATCAGTTATATGTGGGCAATCTGACCTGGTGGACCACTGATCAGGACATCTTCAATGCTCTGCGTGACATTGGTGTCAACGATCTGCAGGAAGTGAAATTCTTTGAGAATCGCGCAAATGGTCAATCGAAAGGCTTCAGCGTAATATCGCTTGGATCGGAGTCAAGTTTGCGTGTGGTACTCGATCAATTGCCCAAGAAGGAGATGCACGGCCAGACCGTTGTGGTTACGTATCCCAGCAAGCAGGCTCTAACGCAATTCGAAAGTCTGCAAAAAACACGTCCAGTGCCGCCTCCACAGCAAAATGGACCACCACGCGGACCTGCACCACCCAGTATGGGCGGACCGATGGCGCAGCATCCGGGCGTGCCACAAGGCGGTCCGCCAGGCCATGCTCCACGCATGAATCCCAACATGCCGCCGGGTCAATACCGGCCTCATATGTCGCAAGTGCCGCAGGTGGGACCGAACTCTGGACCTCCACGCATGCAGGTTAGTTATTTGAATACATTCAATACGGGTCCTAATCCATGCATACCCTTAGGTTATAATATCGTATTTAATTGCCCGAAATTTCTTGAATTTGTTTCTAGATTGTTTTTGTTTTTGGCTCGCCAGCCCCTATTAACAAATACCATTCACATTTATTATTTAACTATCCTCATTGAAATTGTTCTGAATGCAAAATTTATAATTTCCCACAAGTCGAATGAACACACTTTGCATATTTACTACAATAACTTTAGATATGTATTCTAACATAGAAGCAACCATTATTATACAGCACAAATACGTTTTAATAATCTCTTTTCTCAATTTGTATGTAATTTGATTTATTTGATTATCTTTTTGTATTCATTAAGACGTGTAGTAAATATGTGTAGAATAAACACTGATAAACTGATAAAAGTTTGTACAAAAGATTCGACTTAAGTTTATAGTTGTTGTTTATCGTTTTAAGTACAATGTTTTGGTTTGACTTATGTAATTTCAGAGCAATTTTTTATTGAATATCTATTGAGTTGTAATCAGTTTATTATGACTAAGTCTATGCTCTACCTTTAGCTATGAATTGTAAATGTGATATTAGGAAATGTAATCTATTACTTTGTAAATGTGCCACAGTAGCTACTATGTGTGCATTATATATATACGATAAATCTATATACAACTATATCATATAAAAAATGTTTATGTATTACGCTTTATATTTATATTCCATTCCATGTATTTTACAACGCTTACGCACACTTCTACCCACTACAACATCTACAACAACAACTACTACTACTACAATAATAAAATACGTAATTTATTAGCCGCCAATGCATCAGCAGGGCGGACCTATGGCCAACCAACAGCCGCCTCCCCGGTATCCGCCATCGCAAGGTCAATGGCCGAGCCAGCGTCCCGGTGGGCCTCGTCCAGGTCCGCCAAATGGACCACTGCAACGACCACCAATGGTAACAAATTCCTAACAAACACACAATAATAGAAATCCTCCTATCTACTATGATTACTTAAATTTACATTAATATAATGCAGTAGACAAACGAAACCGAAACTGAAACCGAAACTAACAATTTTAAGTTAACTAAGTGAACGAGGATTAGAAGATCGCATTAATTGTATTCAGAACATTTAAATAACCGCACTCAATTGTAACTGCCACCACACGCCACCCCACCCCACATTCATGAACTATGCACATCCATGTCCTCCCACACAATAACACGTTCGATATCATCCCAGTCCAGACACTCAATTCTCTGCTTTACGCTCTGTTTTTGCAGTTCCAAGGTCCTATGGGCATGCCAGTACGTGGTCCGGGGCCAGGTCCTGATTGGCGTAGGCCACCTATGCATGGCGGTTTTCCGCCTCAAGGACCACCGCAAGGTCCACCTCATATGCAGGGTCCGCCTCGTCCTCAAATGGGTCCTGGACCACCGCCGGGTTCTGGTGGACCGCATGGAGCACCAGCACCACATGTGAATCCGGCATTCTTCAATCAACCAGGCGGACCGCCACAGCATCCAGGCATGGGTGGTCCACCACATGGTCAACCGGGACCTCAACCGGGCATGAATATGCCACCACAACACGGACCGCCGCCACACTTTGCACAACAGGGCGGTCCACGGAATCCCTGGCCAGGCCCACCGCAAGGCAAGCCACCGGGCGCGTTCCCTGATCCGCAAATGGGTCCACAGCTAACAGAGGTAGAGTTCGAGGAGGTTATGAGCAGAAATCGTACGGTCAGCAGTTCGGCAATTGCCAGGTGAGCTAACTTTGATATCAGCTTCTTTTCAATGGTTTGTTTAGTATTTTGATCATATTCGATTTCACAAACTATGCAGCCATTATTAATGAATCTATATATCATTTAATCATTTAAATCAGTAGCTTTGCAATTGCTTAATATATAAATTCTTTAACTAAAATACCTGCCTTAGATAAAGTGTTTAACTATACTTTCATCAGTCGAATCTCCGGATCTATGAAATCAAATCCGTGTGGTTCAAGATGCTCAACACAAAAATTTGAATTTCTTTGCCTACTTTAATTATCTAATATATGGTTATACATCGTTTATTGCAGAGCTGTTTCGGATGCTGCGGCAGGCGAGTATTCCAGCGCCATTGAGACACTGGTCACTGCCATTTCACTTATCAAGCAATCCAAAGTGGCGCACGATGAGCGCTGTAAGATTTTGATTAGCTCGCTGCAGGACACATTACATGGCATCGAGGCCAAGAGCTACAATCGGCGCGAACGCTCCCGTTCACGGGATCGTTCCCATCGCAGTCGCCAGCGACGTGAACGTTCGACTTCGCGCTATCGAGAGCGGTCTCGCGAACGCGAACGTGACCGGGATCGCGAGCGTGAGCGTGATGGAGGGTAAGTCGAAGCAGCTTATTGTATTGTAAGCGCATAACTTAAGCATTATCAATTTTCTCAGCTATCGGGAACGTTCTCGCAGTCGTGAGCGTGAGCGTCAGGCGGCGGATCACTACAGAGACGACAGGTAATTGTGTGTGCTAACATTTGCAGTTTCAGTTAATAAATATGCCTATTCTTTGATGCAGCAGCAGCCGCTCCGCACGACCGCGTAAATCACCAGAGGCAGTGGTAGCAGAAACCGCCGAGGCACCGTCGTCCAAAAGATACTACGAGGAGCGTGAGCGTGAACGTTATCGTTCATCGGATAGGGAACGTCGTGACAGGGATCGCGACCGTGAACGTGAGCGTGAACGCGACCGCGATAGGCGGGAGGACCACCGTTCGAGGCATTGATTGCTAGCCAAGCGCTAGCAAAAATAACAAATACACCCACACCCACACCCACATACATGAACACAATCACAATCAAATCCTAGACACTTCTATTACACGTAATAATGCAGCAGCTGATGGCCAGCCGAGTTTAAGAAATTTTGATTTGTATCTAACATTACCACTACGTAGGATATGAATATATGGCATAACATAGTTTCTCCTAGACGTACGTAAACTAAGCCGAAATGTTGACAAGCCAGCCGCCTCTCTGACTCCAATTCGCAACACGTTTGACGGTCTGCCCCCCCACCCCACACACCCCACAACTTAATCAACATGAATCTACCCTCAGTCTGCAGACGCCAACGCCAACGCCAACACTGGACAACAAGCGAGAGATCGGCAGCCACAAGCAGTATGATCAACGATCAACATCACCGTGGACATCCGAGCAGAATTTCAATATTATTGTACTTTAATATTTCGGTTTATTTAATAAAACATATATAAATATGAAACCCAAAAAAAAAAATGAAGAAAATATTGTTCGAAAAAAAAAAATTACTCAAACTGTCTTGCATTGCGTGTCTTTCTGTACCATATAAAAACAATGAATACTATACTTTACGAATTTGTATACTTAAATTGTACAACTACAAAGCATTTATTCTAATCAATATTGTTATAACAACACTCGGAACTTATTGCAATCTCTAAACTCTTCTTGCCACATGAGGCGAGAATCGTAATAAGCCGCTATTGTATTCAATGATATTCTTTTTGTAACTTTTTTTCATGCCTCTGTTTAACGTTTGATTTGATTTATATACATTTAAGTCGCGGCGTCATTGTGCGTGAGCGAGTGTGAATATATAGTTTTAAATGTCGACTGATCTTATCGAATGGATAAGTAGTATACAACATTTTGATGTATGTAAATAAGTTGTGTGAATGAGTGTGTTGTTTGACTGAGACGATAACTAGACTTAATACTATCTCTACAACGAAACTAAAGAGTTTTTAACAGCATTTATCGTAGTAGTATTATCATCAAGCTACCAAGCTTTCATGTAGTTGTATGTAACATCTAAATTTTATTTTTACTCTATTTATCTTTATTTTTATTTGTACTACGTACACTTACATTTGTAAATTATAATCAGCTTACCAATTGCTATACTAATCCAAATCCAAATGACAAACATTTGTAAAACATAGTTTTCGGCTTCCTAGTACATGTAACTATTTTTAGGTGTCATCTAACTCAAGGAGTCGTATGACCATGACAGCCGGCTATTACTTTTAAACATACCAAAATTATCGTACATAATTGAAACTGTGATTTTGATAGTAAATGAAGATACAAATAGACTTACTGTTAATCATGAATTAATACAGGTAATGTTTTATACTGATATACAAATAGAAATCTAATTTATAAGCGCGCCTCTCTTTTGTTTACAAAATAATAACAAATTAGGTAATTGCATTTATGTCATCCATATTTAAGACCATTCGTCATTTCAATTAATATTTATACTTTTGATTATTGTTTATAATATACACACACACACATCCTTATTAGATTGAATGCAATCTATTCAAAATATTTGGCGCTAAAGTCGAAATAAAATGCAAACCAATAATTTGATAATAAGGTTTCGTTATTAGTGAAAACCCGGACTAAAAACTCTAATACAACACCTAAATTTTGTGATAGTTCAGCAGATCAATAAATACCTCCTACTTCTGGCGTTTTAAAATATGGCGCGCCAGTGTGCAGAGTGACCAGAGCGCAAAATACATATGCTTCGCGCTCCTATTCAAAAATTTCGTTTGCTCTGCAACTGGGAAATTATCGATAAGAACGTTGCATTGCGAAAATCGATAATGTGGCAAAATTAGCAACATATTGCGTCGTCGCATTTGGTATTTTTAAGTAACAGCCCTGTTCATTTATTTCAGTGTCAAAAACAAGTACATAAAGAACAACGTAGTAGACGACGTAAAAGCACTCGGTCTGATAATCAAGTAGAAAAACAACAGTTACAGTTCTCGCTCACAGCTCCTCCGTTCGATTAAAATAAAAAAATAAAGCTAGTCAAAAAGTTGAATACTAATAAGATTCAGCATGGCGGATACAGCAACTTATATGAATGAACGTTTCCAACGGTTCATGCACGGCCTAGGCCAGCGCTAGTAAGTATACGAAAATACGTTGTTTTGGCTCTGGAATGTACCAGAACTTATTGAAATTACATGCTACACCAAAGAGCAAAAGTCGGTTGTTAATTTAAATCGTCACCTGTAAACACCAGGCTGACCACACACCTGCCGCCCTTGCGTCATGATGAGACTGACGTGTTGATTTGGTATTGAGCCACATCAACAGTTGGTCGCACTAAATCAATAATCCTTGAACCACAATCAGTCGACTCATGTCCATCGATTGACTAATGCCTCCTTCTTTGACTCTCACAGTGATCCGTACATTCGCCAGCACCTGTGCAAGGTGTATATGGTGTTGGCCAGCACCACAGCCGCTACGGCAATGGGATCTCTGCTCCAGATGCGTGGACTTATCGATATGGGCATTATAGCGGCCATTGCTTCATTGGTGCTTGTACTGGGCCTACATTTCTACCGGGACGATGGTAAAAACTATTATACACGCTTGAGCATGCTCTATGCATTTGGCTTCTGTTCCGGCCAGACTCTGGGTCCGCTATTAAGCTACATCTGCAGCATCAATCCGGCAATTATAATGACTGCACTCACTGGGACATTTGTGACTTTTGGCTCGCTGTCTTTGGCCGCTCTACTTGCCGAACAGGGGAAATATTTGTACCTGGGCGGCATCTTGGTCAGCATTATAAACTGTATGGCACTGCTGAGTCTCTTCAACATGCTATTCAAATCGTACTTTGTGCAGATGGTAAGTATTCGCAATGAAAGCTAATTATAACGCTCCACTATCTAACGTTATGTCTCTTATCTTTTAGACCCAGTTGTACGTTGGCGTCTTCGTTATGGCAGCTTTCATTGTGTACGATACACAGAATATTGTGGAGAAGTGCCGCATGGGCAACCGCGATGTGGTGCAGCATGCATTGGATCTGTTCTTTGACATCCTGAGCCTGTTCCGCCGTTTATTGATTATCCTTACCCAAAAGGTTAGTTAGCGTTTCCACTCCTCTTATAATAATGTTGTATTCGGTTCAGGAAGCTTGCATTGTTTGTGATATGTGTTTTACAGCTCAAGAGTTTTATGGTTTGATAGTACGGGCATAATCTATTTAATAATCAAGCAAATATTCACTTAAAAACCAATACTTACCTAAGCATTGAATCAAATCGATGGTATACCAATACCAATACCGTATTTCGTATTCGCCAAGGCAATAAGTATACTTTCACAAATAGCGACTGAATATACATTTACGCCTTCATTTGACTCATTGTTCGTGCTTTGTGGGAAGTATATTTATTTCTAGGTGTGCGATATATATTGTGATCAATTTAAGCTTACAATTTGTGAAATTATATTTATACCCTTGGCATCACTTATCGAACTTTCTAACACTTTCTTTCACTTTCAGGAGGAGCAGAAGCAGGCCGACCGACGCAAGAGGAAGTAAGCGGTCGATGGCAATTGATTTGGTGACCCAATCCAAATTATAAATGTTGAATACAATTTCAAGTATAAATCGTTGGCTCTAAGTTGCATCTCACACATAAAATTGACATACTAAAATTATAACTAAATTTGATATTTGGTACACTATGCAAATCCAAACGAAATAAATCAAACACAAACATAGTTCTACTGTAATCAATTAGCCCAGTATATTTATTGTATGTATGTCATGACAATTACGTTGTAATACCCAATACTTGTTGGGTTTATATTTAGTTATATATATTGTGTATTTGTTGAATATGATTCAATAAACCAAGATTCCTAAAGGTACATTAAAACGCATTGAGCTACGTTGTCAATTACTCTACACACGATTGGTTATGCTGATTATATCGATTAGCAGAACCATTTAATCAGCCAACAAACCAATTTAATTAGGCAAAGTGGTCGAAATGCTTGCATCGTGCCACGTCCTCGCATCGTTTAATTCACTACTCGAGTTAAACTGGGCCAACACGCAGCATGTCCGAGGCGACTCCAATGGTGCAGCCATTGCTGCAGCAATTTCACCAACTATTCGTCATATCCAAGTTTATGGGCGTATTGCCGCAGGATCTGGAAATGTTTCGACGCAATAATGTGCTTGAGAAATCACGCTCTGGAATGTTCTATATGCTGGGCATTCTGGCCGTCTACGTGGTGCTGTATAATCTGTTGATTTTCGTATTTGGTGAAGAGGATCGCGCGCTCAAGTCATCCCAGAGTGAGTGGAAATCCATCTAATTATTATAGGGTATTCATTAGCACATCCCTTTAGGTACTTTGACCTTTGTTATTGGCCTATTTCTGACCTACATTGGTCTCATTATGATGGTCACGGATCAACTGACTGCCCTGTTCAATCAGGGCAAACTGGGTGAGCTGTACGAGCGTATAGGTCAGGTGGATGAACGTCTCTATAAGGAGGAATGCCTGGTGGACAACAGTTGCATTGCCAAACGTATACGTATCATGCTGCTGATGACTGTAGTCTTTGAGATTAGCATACTCTTGGCGACCTACATCAAGCTGGTGGATTACTCCGAGTGGCTATCGCTACTGTGGCTTGCATCGGCGGTGCCAACGTTTATCAACACTCTGGACAAGATTTGGTTTGCCGTTTCGCTTTATGCGCTAAAGGAACGCTTTGAGGCCATCAATACCACGCTAGAGGATCTGGTCACCGAGCATGAACGGTTTAAGCTTCGGCTCATTAGGGATGGTGGTGGTACTGCGTCTATTGGCAATCGCACCTCGGATAGCACGGACTCCCAGCTACCAAAGTACGATAGCAATCTGGAGTATTTGTACAAGGAGCTTGGTGGCATTGACATGGGTTCGTTGAAGGGATCGGGCAGCAAGAGCCGCAACAAGATTGCCCCAAGTAAGTTATCATATCATATCCAACCTTCAGTTCCATATATAAAATTGTTCTTTATATTAGTCTCCCACTCGCTGAACTCCTTTGGAGAGTCCATACAGACGCCGCAGAAGCCGCAGAACATGAAGCCCAAGTCGATGATTAATTTGGCACATGAAAGTGAATTGAGCAATGCTGCCAAAGTGGAGGAGAAGCTGAACAATCTCTGTCAAGTGCATGACGAGATCTGTGAAATCGGCAAGGCAATGAACAGCCTATGGAGCTATCCGATTCTGTCGCTTATGGCCTACGGTTTCCTGATCTTTACGGCCCAACTCTACTTTCTATATTGTGCTACTCAGACTCAACCCATACCATCGTTGTTTCGATCCGCCAAAAATCCGTTCATCACGGTCATTGTACTGGTGTACACCTCTGGTAAGTGCATTTATCTGATTTACCTCAGCTGGAAGACATCGCTGGCCTCGAAACGCACTGGCATCAGTCTGCACAAGTGCGGTGTGGTAGCTGATGACAATTTGCTGTACGAGATTGTGAATCACTTGTCGCTGAAACTACTGAATCATTCGGTGGACTTTTCTGCTTGTGGCTTCTTCACGTTGGACATGGAGACACTGTACGGCGTCAGCGGAGGTATCACCAGCTACTTGATCATACTCATACAATTCAATTTGGCTGCACAGCAGGCCAAGGAGTCCATACAGGCTTTCAACAGCTTCAATGAGACGGCTGGAGCAGTGGGCGCTGCCACCGAGTTGGGCAACGAGAGCACCACACTATTTGATGCAGTAACCACCATGATGACACCACGCAATTACTAAACACGTATAAAATCAAGTATATTTGTTCTAAAGTTAGTAAATATTTGTACGAGTCTACAGGCACTCTTCAGCACATTCCTTAAACTATTCGATATAAAAACACTCAATAAAAAAGATCACTCCTCCTGAGCTAAATCTTTGTACTGCTCTCGAGCGTTGTCTAGCTCCTCCACGAGCTCCTTGTACGTCTCAGTGGCACCATCGTGATCCAAAATGCCCACGCAAGAGACCTGTCCGCGCCTATGCAGTACGCGGGACAGCTCCCTGCGCATCAGTGAGAACCCGTAGGGCACATCTTGCTGCTGGCAGGCGGCTTTCAACTTTTCTATAATATCATCCAGTCCGCCTAAGGTTTAGGTATAGCATGAAATATACAGTTTACATACTTTGATTCAGTTCACTTACCATCCCCTGCACACTCCTCACAATCAGGAGCCATGAGCAGCAATTTGACCTTCCTTATTTGCACCCTGGAGATGGTCTCACGGAAACCCACAACCATTCGGGGATGTGCGCGTGCCTTGATCTCGTTATTGGCATAGGCACGAGCTTGGAAACGATGCAAATCATAGAGCAACTGAGTTGACAGCTCCTTAAGGCGTGTGGTTGTGCAATTGTCACAATAGCTACATTAGTGGATTAAAATATTTAGTACCTAATGGTAGAACATGCCTTAAACGCACCTTCTGAAACGTCGGGAATGTAAGCGACGTGCTTCACGCCTTGACATGACTGCCTCCCGCCTTGAAGAGATTCTGTCTTGGCTTGCTGCTTCTGAAGATAAGTCTTGGAAATCTTCGGAAGTTGCAAATCTTGCTGCAGAGAAGCTTTCCAAAGAGTAATATCCACGTTCTTCTCGCATTGCCATGATTGCTTGTCGTCTTGACGAGATGTTTTGTCGGCTTGACGTGACTGCTTCTTCCATTGAAATGGGTGCTGCAGTAGCTGAAGGCAAGTTTTGCGTGTCCTTGGTTGATTCCACTGACACGGTTGCTGTAGTAGCTGGCGGCAAGTTTTCCAAGTCCTTGGTTGCTTGCACTGGTACGGCTGCTGCAGTAGCTGGAGGTAAGTTATCCAAGTCCTTGGTTGATTGCTTTGCTTTTGGTTCCACTAAAGATAAGCTATTTTTGCCTTCATCTGGTTTGGTTTGAACTGAGTTGGTTTCCTGCAATTTCAATCCCTTTAGTTGCTCGGATATCGATTGAGATTCGGGAGCTTGCTGCACTGCCTCCGATTTTTCCTTTAACTCCAACATCTGCTCCAGTTTTAGCTTGCGATTGTTTCTGATAATGCGTTTTAGGCGCGTAACACGCTGTTTGGGATTCAGGCGCACTTTTCCCTTGCGCTTGACTGCAGCCAAACCTCTGGCAATATTCAGCTGTGGTCGAGCCTTCTTCTGTTTATTTATTTTCTTTTGCTTAATGTGGGATGCAATCACAAAGTCAAGCAGGCAGCACTGCTGTTCGTTCTTGTGCTTATTCTTGTATTTGGAACAGCGCGGCGTCTTTATAGTGCGCTTAGCATTATCGGCCTTAATGCTCTGATATGTTTTTTGATCAATAATACTTATTTTACCAGAAACTGGTTTCATGTTTCAGTGATTTCGTTAATATATATTTAAAAGTTATTAAAACTTTTCGAAGAAAATGAAAATTAAATATCACTCTTAACAGAACAAAGAACTCGAAAAAAAAAATGCGCAAGCAGCTGAAACTTCACTTCAACGCTGCACCACGGTTGCACCACTTGGCGGTTTTGCGCCAAAATTGGTGCTTTTTCGTTATCAGTTGGCTGTTAAGACTCTGTTATGTTATGTTCGCTCACTACGTTCGATGCAACTGTTAAGACTGTTAAGACTCTGTTATGTTATGTCCGCTCACTACGTTCGATGCAACTTCCTTTGTTTGCCATTTCTTTGGCGCATTTACTTAAAAAAGCTAAATATAAGGTTCTAAAATTCTAGATATTTTTTAAAGAGGTCTAGCGAGGCATGGTGAATGCGGAAACAAGGTGTTTATTTTGTGTTTAAAGATTTAACTCAATTGCTTTGATTACCAATTTTGTTTGATGCAATTTGCTTTGTTTACCTTTCAAGTGCGAGCAACAACAACACTAAGGCTCACGGGAATGTATGAGTTCGCGCGAGCACCAGACTTATCCAATCTGGTTGCAAGCGTATGCGCGCAATATTTTTTCTGCTTCTTGTTCTGTTAATTAATAGACTAGACCAAAGTCAAAATTCAAAAGCATGAGTTATTCCAGAATTTATCGTTATAAAAGTTACTATTTTATCCAAATCGATGTTAATAGTTTAAATACTATTTATTACCTATGTATTAGTCTTATCCTTGCCCATTGGCGCTTTTCTGAGTTTTTATTCATATTTGGCGCTCTTATTCATTTTCAAGTGGTAACAGTGAGCTGCACTTTTGCAGTGGTGTTTTTGTATTCACATTGGTTAGTTTTTTATGCTTTTTTGGTGCCACTTGCCATTGTGTGTGAGCAGATGTGGTGGCTGTGTGTAAATAAACTACAAATTTTTAAAGTGACGTGTACAACACCGTATCAATTATAATTGCATCGAATTATATCACATAAAGGTGTTTTGCAACTCTTGAAAATATAAAAAACGCAAGTAAGCTATGTAAACACACTGGCGAATAATTTACGCGAAATTTATGATTAGCCGAAACAGCTGTTCATTGATAATAAGAATAGAAAGCTCCTAATCGGTTCAGCAATTAAATTATTTGTGCAACAACCTCTTGCTTAGCTAGTTTCACAACCAAACTGAACTGCTTGCATTGCTTCACTGCTTGCACTGCTTGCCAAGTGTGACAACCTCTCTCAATTTTAAATGAAACATTTAAATATGATTGTAATTAATAGTTTGACTGTTCTTTAATTTATTTTTCTTTGTTTTTTTCTGTAATGTAAAACTTGTTCCAATAACACTAAGATGGCAGCCAGCAAATTCTATTACTTCGGCTTTGGCAGCAATATGTTGGCTCGCCGCATTCACATACAGAATCCCACCGCAAGGCGCATAGGAGCAGGCTGCCTAGAGGTGAGTCCCCGCTTAGTATCTATGATATTATTGTCCTAAGGCAGTTGTTTAATTAATTTCAGAATTATCGCCTGGACTTCCATGGGGACGGCATGAATAGCTGGCGGGGAGCACCTGCCACCATAGTGCCTATGACTGGCAAGAAGGTATTTGGTGCCATTTGGGAGATTGACATGTCGAACCTCAAAGATTTGGATGAGTATGTTCGAGTTAATTCGATATAATCTAGTATATTTAAATGATTTTTTATTATTCTACAGTCAGGAGGGTGTTGCCGATGGCATTTATATACCGATCAGTGTGCCCGTGCTCTCCTTGAGCAGCAACTCCGAGATAGTCTGCCGCGCGTATCATCTCAACAATCAGCCGGAAGGGGAGGTGCACAGTGGACAGGTTAGTGCAACAGCTGTGCCGCATAATCGAAAGCCATCGGAGACATATCTAAAGGTGCTGGTCAAGGGTGCCGCAGAGACGGGCATACCAGAGGATTACATCAAGTGGCTGAGCGGCCTCACGCACAATGGCAACAATGTGGAGCATATGGAGTCTAAATTGGAGTTGGCAGACGTAGAGCTTAGATAACAAACAGATTATAAAGTATCAAAATAGAATACAAGTGATGCATTCCCAATTACATCGAGAACTCTGTCTCAATTTTAAAGCTCCTGGAGCCAAGTGTTAAACTTTGTTATAGCAGTGGCTTTAATTAATTTTAATCACTTATTTATGATGATTACCAATTTCCCCTGCTCACGCAGCATTGTCTTTTCACAGCTGAAAAGTTGCCAGGAGGAAATCGTTACGGAAAACGGACACGGACACGGACACGACTAGAAAAGTTTTCAGCTATGGCCGGAGCACTCCTAAAGTGCAATTAAAGTGCAATTTACTGTGTAGCTAACAAGAAGCTGATGCTCAGAGACTATAGTGGAGGTTAACGAGGCTCATCGAGTCTGCCCGTTGTTGCATTTGAAGCTTGGCTTATTAATTTAAATTTCAAGTTCTCTCCTCCAGGTAAAGGGTACTTGCAGTTGGCATCTTCTTTTAGCCAGTCCAAATTGCGTGCCAAAGTAATAATAAACATAATTTGGTATGCACTCTACACTTCAGCTAATATTGAGCACTGGCACTGACCCACGATTACAACAGTTAAAACCTTTAGACACCAACGGGTCTCAGTTCAAGGTGTCCAAGTGCAAAAGTTGGGGCAGAGTGAACACAATTTCCAGAGTTGTACTTTAACAAAGTAAAAAGTTTTGCACAAAGTATTGTAGCTGATGCTTTGTGGCACTTGTTAGCTACGTATACCCTGTAAATGCCAGCACAAAAGGGGTATATACTATGCACTACATAGTTTACTTGCTTTGCTCTGTGTAGGGTATCAGCTGAGTGTTATTTGTCGACTCTATTACCCAGCAGCAGCAGCTGTTGTTGTTGCGGTTTTACTCTTTGTGTTGGTTGTAAATTAAATTTGCAAACGGTCTGGCAACTCGGCACTTGCAGCCGTAGTTTATAATCGTTTGGGAATTGAAATGCACTCGATTTCAAAAGTGTCTGCAAGTCTTTGCCCACTCTGACGCTCAACTAACTTTTTGGCTGAACATTTTTTATTATATTTGTGGCGCCCTCTAGTGTTGCAGCTCCTAAGCTCGGCCATTATTTATTTAAACTGCCCGCCATAAGCATTTGGCTCGTACATGTGATGCAGAGGGGAAGGGAACAGCCGCTGCTTGTTGTAATCATAAAAGTTTACGAGTGTAAAAAAACGAAATCAAAACGACAAAGTGACGAACCGCAACCCAATGACAAGCCGCACTAGCACTGGCCTCAGCTGCGCTCAATGCATTTTGTGGGCACGGGAATTTAATTAAAACCAAGCCAACACTGCTCATACTCCCTTCCCCGCCATGAGCCACCCTGTATGCCCCCCTTGTCAGGTTATCGTTTAGTTTCAATCAAAGTAACGCAGGCCAAAGAATTTCACACAAATTGACAACAGAAGCGACAACGATGTCGTCGTCGCTGTGTTTCCATAAAAAACATTTAGAAATCCCTTTACTCTTTTCTGTCGTAATTGAAACTCATTAGCGTGCATTTTAGTGGCCATTTCGGTGCCTCGACAGAAAGCCCATCGTGCAACCCTTTTGGGTGCCATTTACCCAGTTCCCGGTTCCCAGTTGCCAGTTGATGTTACTACTAGTTTGTTGTGGGCTGTTCCCTGTAATGGGCTGCGTGTATATGTAGTACACGGTTGCCACTTGAAATTGCAAAATGAAGAGCATAATTTTTGCAGTAATTCTTAAATAATATGTCTATTTAAGTAAATCGAAATTTTATAAAGAAATAAATGCAAATAACTTAGCATAAGCGTATGAGAAAAAGAACCAATTCCAGCAAAAACACCACAGAAAAAACACCACTTTCAGCATGGCAACTGTGTGTGTGTGTGTGCATGTGTGTGGTTTATGTGGTAAGTGTGTCATCATTACGAGTGTTTGGGTTTTTTTACATTTTGATTTTGATATTTTTTTGGGTTTTCCCCTTTTTTTTTGTATGAAAGTGCTGAAACAAGGGTTGAACATTTTCTTTATTTGTTTTTGCCATAAACTATGCTTTCTATGTATAGCATTAGCATTCAATGTCCCCTCTCCTAAAACAAATAAATTTCTGCCCAATTTGAAAGTGGCAAAAACTATGGCAAGTGTCAGACTATAATTGACTTTTGCGTATACTATAGACTGTGTGTGTGTGTGTGTGTGTGTGTGTGGGGCAAGGCCTCTGTAATTATGCCACATGTGGCGAAAAGGTCTATGGATTAACTTGAGAAACTGCCAGAGTTTGCCGTGTGGAACAAATTGAATTTGGAAAACGCGTTAGTCGATAAGAAAACGCTGAGAAGTGTTAAGGAAACTTGTTGAGAAATTTGCATATACTCGTAGTTTCTGACAGTTCAAAGTGAAAAACTTTTACAACGAAATAACTATTAATTAGTCCGTATTCAGAGGCAAGTAAAAGCCATTAGAGAGCGATGTGTGTGATGTGGCGATTGCTCTTTGAAATCTCTCGCTCCATTCCCCCGGAGACTGTCAATCCTTGGGCTGTAATTACACTCGGAAAGGTCTGCAATGGACACGGCGACTCAACGGGTTGCATGATACACAGACTCATTCTCCAACTTGTGGCTTATATATTTCAAAAATAATAATGATAACTGCAGCAATGCAGAGAGCATTACCATCGCCGGCATTCGCTAATCAAATTAAGCTCAATATTTGCTTTTGCTGATGTGCCCGCTGCAGACACAAACAAATCATGGCAAAGATTCGGGCGGAAGTGCGACCATTGGCGATGCGCTGATGCAACTTCCGTTCATCTGGCCGCGGGCATTAATTACACTTAAATGTTGACCACATGCCAGCATTTGCCAGCCGTCGCCCACTCGCCCAGTTGCCAGCTCAAAGTCAATAATAATTTCTAAGCAAAAGCAAAAATGCAACGGACTGCAGCGCGCCTCGCGGGCAACAACCCCCTGCCAAGAGGAGGTAGGGGAGTTTGTGGAATTCCACTTGGTTATTTCCCTGGAGCCAGTTGCATTTTTTGACAAATTCTCTTGACACGCATGCAGTGTCAACAAGGCGTGCCACTTGCAACCTGCCCCAGGGTGCGCTCTGTGATTAAATCATTAAATTCATACGCTCCACGGGCTGCACTTTTTATTATGCCCATATCCTTAGCCGCTTGACCATTGCGGCCTGATCCCCGCCAGAGATTGTCACAGCCGTCTGATTATTTGGTTTTCGTTTTCATTAAAATGCACACACTCACACTCGCACACACACACACACCGAAGTCATTGTCAACGCGCTTGCATCGATGAATCCTTTGCATCAGCCATTAAATTCGAATCATCTCTCTTTTGGGCTTGAGTAAATGCTTTTGGGGCATTTTTTAATTAAACGACATGCAGTCGCGAGGGCCAGTGCCACCCAGTGGGTGTTGCATTGTGGCAGACTGACACGTGCATTATATTTTAGGCAAATATTTGACAGGCATAGACAAAGGTTTTCGCGCGAAAGTGGTGCAAGAATAGTAGAGTAAAAAAATCATAATAATAAAATGAAATAAAAATATGTTTAGTCGGTATTTTGTTAGATTGGGCAGTCACGATAGCTCACGAGCACCTATCGATAGCCAGCTGCGGTACCTCAATCGAACAAGTTCACTCTATTTCAAGAAGAAGAATACCGACGCGCATTACGAACGAGCTTCTATTCTTCTGTTAAAGTAAAATACAATTCAAATTAAGTAGGAAATAAATAAAGCCATATTGTTAATCTAATTCCACAAACTTGAATAGTTATCGACTCAACACCTTTTTGACTCTTTGAAACTAATGCCATCATCATGTTTCCATAAGTAAATTATCGATAAATGTCTGGAAGAGAATCGATGAAGGCCACTATTGATGTTTTCAATCGTTTTCAGTTAAAACCATCGATACTATCGATTGTTTCTAAAAAAAATATTATATCCAAACTTAGGATACCCCTCGACCAAATCTTATAACAAATAGATAGATTTTGCACACAATTATTCATTTAATTTATTTTTAGAAAATTAAAAAAGATACAAGTTGACTTTACTTCTTAAGAGAATATATTTATTAAAGAACTTTTTCTATCCAATAAGCTGAGGAGCCTTGTCAGGTGGTGGTCTCCACCGCTTTTTCCAGCATAAAATGTTTTTTTTTTCTGAAATTTTGAAGAAATATCCACAAAAACTTTAGCAACTTAATAAAAATACCCAAAAAAAATACAGGGAAACAATCGCTGGGGCCCAAAATAATCGATGTTCATCCACAACCCGAAACAATCGGTACAAACGATAGTGCCATCGATTCTTTTCCAGCTCTAATTCCAACACCTTCCAATAAGTTCGATTAATTATTATAGTCATTGGAAAATAATTAGTAGCAATTACAATAGTAATATATATCGCTATAGCCTGGTAAAATAATTAGTAGTAATTGTTATAGTAATATATATCGCCATAGCCTGCCCAGGCCTAGTCAGTTTGAAACATGTCGCTCTATCTAAAACTTCTGCTGTCTAAATTATTCCGGATTATAGAGCTTCGATATCTCAAACTTCTGCTGCAGCTGCTTAACGTTCTAACTAAATTATTCGGGATTATAGAACTTCGATATGTAAAAAGTCGGGAAAAGTTTGTAACATCTAGGCGCTGGCTTATATATGTTCACCTATGGCTTTGGCTCTACTGCACGCCACTATTCCTCTATATAACATACGACGTGATAAGCCATACCATTGAATTCGATTTAAAACATTTAAATATGCGCCTGATGGAGCTTGATATACTAATGTATTACCTAGGAATTGTAGTGACTACTTGGAATCTACTATATTATCGTCAGACCCTATTGAAGTTATTCAATTTATTCATCGTGGTGGAAAAACTACACCGAAAACTCTTTGAGCGAATCGTGAGTGTGTCAGTGATTAGTCAAATATTTCTCCTGATACACGTGTATATATATTTTGATAATTTGTGTCCTCCTATAAGTTATTTACTGTTTCTACCGAACTCAATTCGCGACATGATTGTCTTCTATTGCGCGGATCTGGCAATGATTTTACACTTGAATTTCCTTCAATCTCTCTATCGGGAGTTGAAAACCAATTCGAATTGTAAGGGAACTCAAACTCTTCGCTGGAAGTACTTTACCCGATTACTAGTCTTGGGACAGTGTATGAAGCAATTGTTGTGGCCAATTCATATCTTTCGATTGGGCATTGAAACCATATACATAACGTCGCTTTTTCTCAACTGTTATTGGGTAGCGGAAACACAAAGGGAATTAATTTATCCATTAAGGTATTTAGTGTATTCAAATATGATTTACATAGTGAAAACTGCTAGACGAATTAATCAATTGGAGCAGAGGATTTTTGATATGCTATACGAAATGGAGTTGTTTGATTCACTAAGAGTGTTGAAGAAAAACCGGAACCTGCGTTTAGTTAAGGTGAATAAAACTAATGAACAACTAGATTCTATTCAATTCTATTTGTATTATCTCTTAGATGGAGCAATTGCATTTGAAACGTTGCATGTTAGAGCACATCACTATAAACTACTCCAACTATATTTACGTGCGACGTGCGCTGATTTTGGAGGTTATGGATTTCATAGCCGCAAATACATTTCTCATCATCGGATTTAGTTTGGAGTATACTTTTAAAGACAATATGAATGAGGATAGGCACGAGCCCAATCGTCCTTTATTTCATTAAAAATGTATATAAATAATTGCTATTGACATCCATACTCGTACGTCAGTGTTAGCCATGTCGCCTTACTGTTGAGACAACTCAATGGATTAACTCACATTTTTAGCTTTCAATCAACATCGATTCAAGACCAGAAAAGGGAAATTCGTTGAATCCCGCTATGCAATAATTTTCGATATATTTGTTGTGATACCATCTTTACTTGAATATATTATATATAGTACTGTGTGCATATGGTATCTTCTACTGTCAATGTAGTTCTGGCCTGGCGCATTCTCTACCTTCGGAAGAGTCTATTGGAATTGCTAATCCTCTTTCTACATAATAGAGACATGTATTTCAGGGTCTTTGGCAAAGCTGTTGATATATAGCTCAGAAGACACTATTTAACTCAATTTGTGTGCGACATGGTGCAATCCGTCATGGTAGATCAAAATGTGTACTCACCTTGGATTATTGTATCATCATCTGCTTTACATGAAATTCTTGTAGATTTAGATGTAACTGAAAAAATGGCGAAAAAAATGTACAAAATGAAATAAGTTTTGTTTAGGTTCAAGAAACAAGAGTTATTAAAAAAAACTCGGAAAGCTACAGTCGGCTTCAACCGACAGTAGGAGACCCTGTACTTTCCCTTGCACACACACACACTAACATACACTCACACATGCACACATAGCGCAAAGTCACACGCAACCACACATACGCTCGCGCTGCTCCCCCCTTACCTAGTACAAGGAATTGAATCTTGAATATCTCCGGTGTTTATTATCCGATTGGGCCGAAATTCACAGAACAGATAAAGATTATCATAAGATTATCGTATGCCAAAACACAAGTTTGTATGTTTAAAATTGTGGGTGTGGCAGTTTTTCGCGGTTTTTGGGGGAGGGGGGGGAGGTATCAAAAATCTAAAACAAACTTGATCTGCTTGCGCTATAGGGGCATCTAACTGCCAAATATGATATCTCTAGCTCTTACAGTTTCCGAGATCTAGGTGTTCATACGGACGGACAGACGGACAGACAGACGGACAGACGGACAGACAGACGGACAGACAGACGGACAGACGGACATGGCTAGATCGACTCAGCTCGTCGTCCTGATCAAGAATATATATACTTTGTGGGGTCTGCCACGCCTCCTTCTGCCTGTTACATACATTTCGGGCTTGCACAATCTTAATAGACCCTTTTGTACTTTTTTAAAGTACAGGGTCTAAAAAATTGAAAATGGCCTGGAAAGCTACATTCGGATGCAACCGACAGCAGGAGACTCTTTTCTTTGCAGCAGCATATGCATGCACATAAACATATATGTGTAGAAACTCTAACAAACACACATGCACACACACTTATGTATATACATTAAGTGCATGCTCGCTGTTCTCCCATGCCTAGTACAGAAAATGAGGTATCAAATATCTCCGGTATTTATGATCCGCTTGGGCCACAATTCACAGCACAGATGAAGGTTACCATAGGGTCTTTGTATATATAAAAATGAGGCTGTTGTAGTTTTTTGCGTTTTATGGGGGATAAAGAATGCCTCTAGCTCTTACAGTTTACGAGATCTATAGGCATCTTTTATCTTAATTAAATTATGTATTTTCAGCTGTATTTGATACGCTGTACCTCAGATGAACTTGCCGTTAACTTGCATAATTTCATATACACGAAACACTTTCAGAGCTTGGAGATTATCGGTTTTATATTCTATTCGATATGACGTATACACTGCACGGAATAATTAAGCCCAAACCACTTTGTTAGAATAGATATATATCTTATAATCGGCAATTGTCAGCTTCTTTATTTTGTTATAGAACTAATGTTATAGAACTATCCATTGTAAGTATGAATTGCCATCATATGCACATCATTATTAATTATTCCACATTATATGATCGCTTAAGTAAAAGGGCAAATACATAATAATAATTGCCTAAAAGCATATTATTAATCGAGTATTCAATATATATATAGGGCAATATAAACACTTTCAGACCTCAGTCAGTGTTCACCATGGCGTATCGTTGGAATATATACATTAAGCTGCTTTCTTTGTTGACCAACATATTTGGTATCAATGAATTTCGTTTTGTGCCCGATAAGTGGAAATTCGTAGAGTCTCGATTCTGGCTAAGTTACGTAATTACTTATCATATCGCTTTCACTTGCCCATTTAGTCTTTATTCGGGAGTAGCCACATTGAAGAAGCTTATAGCTTATGGCGAGCCTTTGGGAGTGTCCGACTATATGGTGTTTGTCTATGAATGTATGTTCCATGTGGTCAATATAACAATTGGATTCAACAGCTTGTACCATCGCCAAAAACTGCTGCAATTGCTGAATCTATTCATACGGATGTTTGACATGCATCTCAAGCTGTTTGGTAAACCGCTCAGCATACCGTGGAAGCTCTGTATAGCTCATCTGCTGCGCGAGATAGTTTTTCCTATAGCTGGCTGTAGAGCTTGGTTCCATATACTGGTGTACTTATATGGTATTCGGATGCTGTTTCTGTATTATATGACCGATGTGGGAATGATCATGCACCTGCACTTGCTGCAGTCCCTATCGAATCATTTGAAGGCACAAGGCAAGGCACATAGATACCGCTGCATCAAGTACCTTCAGGAGTTACTCTCCCTGCGAAAACTAATGCAGACTATGTGGTGGCAATGTCACATATCTAGATTGATGCTGGAATTCACCTGGTTCACACATTCTTTGATTGATATCTACTGGATCACCTTCCTGCCAGAACTCCATTTGCTAATGGTGTTTGGACTTTGCCTGATCGCCTCGAATATGCTCTCTATGCTAAGGATGGGCAGACGTATAAGACAAATGGAAGGGGACATTTTGGATTATATCTATGAAGAAGAATTGCTAAAGCTGCTCAAAAGGAAGAACACCAAACGAAAAAGGTTTCTCTTACAAGTGAGTATCTGTTGCATTAGGTAACTATCTGAAAGATACTTTTTCATTACTTATATCCTCAGGTCGAACAACTGCATTTGCAACGCTGTACTCTAAAGGAGATCTCTGTCAGCGCCACGAATTATATATACAATAAGAGTTTCTTGAACATGGAGATAGTCGCTTTCCTCTTCGTAAATATACTTCTTATGATCAGTTTTAGTATGTCGCACAACTTAAAGCAAAATGTTATCATCGAGACTACTCAATTATTCGATAATCAAACACAGAACATTTAAAACTTAAGGTCTCAAGCCTGCCTCCATTTAAATTAAAGTACTTTGTTATCAAAACTACTCAATTAATCGATAATCAAAAACTCGGAAAGCTACAGTCGGATGCAACCGACAGTATGAGACCCTGTACTTTGATTTTCGAATCACATCGCACCAAACATTCAAAGGATCTAAAGCTTTATGCGCACAAAGAAGGCAGACAGTGACTTTCAAACTGTACATGCTGAGGATATTTTTGCGAATCTGAGTGGGAGGTGGATTACTGCTCACCAAGAAAAAAAAGGACAGATAAGCTCGGAAAAAACGATAGAAAAAGATTAGAGTTTAAAAAAAAAGGACGAAAAAAAACAGGACAAACTTTATTTTATTAATATATATATATTTATTCAATAAATTTCACTGTTTTTGTTGATTTTATACAGTACTTCGTCGAAAACTACGTCATCTGAATCATTTTCTTGCATTTATGCAGCATTAGTTCTAATTTGCTGAAAACATTGTCATTGCTGCTTTCTGACGACGAGCCGCAGAAGTTAAAACTGGTTTGAATGATATTTTGTTCACCTGAGCGAATCTCTTATAAAAATGCTTATCGAAAGCGGAAAATTGTACTATGAAAGCGATGCCACGTAGTTACAAATGTTAAATTGCATGAGCGGTTAACAAAAATGAAAAATTATGAAAAAAGGATAGAATATAATAAAAAAGGCAATTTTTCCGGATAGGGGACGTTTCTGGACAGATCTGTAAGGATAAAGGACAAATTGGTAACACTGTATCGAACATTAGACAAAAACTTAAGCTGCCTATGTAATACACGAATCTAACAAAAAAAGAACTAAGTCTCTACTCTTATAGCGTTCATACAGACAGACGGACAGACAGATGGACAAACAGACAGATATCGACTCAGCCTGTCGTCCTGATCAAGAATATGTATACTTTGTGGGGTCTGCCACGCCTCCTTCTGCCTGTTACACACAAATGTCATTTGCACAAACTTAATAGACCCCTTTGTACTTGTTAAAGTACAGTACGCTTAAAACTGGTCTCACGCCTGCCTCCATTTTCGCATCAAAAAAGCGCCTGTAGAATATATTTATATTTTCATTTTGGAATTTTGGCTTAAAAGCTTTTTGTGCGCTGGATATCAACGTGTTGCTTGTCTGACTATGGCTGACTTCCTGACCCCCCGCTGTAACGTAGTAAATAACCTTGTTAGCGTTTTTAATTAAAGGTGTAAATATTGATATTTACTCATGCACAGGCAACTGGCAGCTGGCACCTGGCACCTGGCACCTGGTAACCTGCCATGCCGCGGGGCTTCGTGCAACGGAAATGCATTTACCAAAGTCAAATAAACTAAATGGAAATATGAGCTGGATACTAAAATAGATTACATGGAGCGGGCAGCTGTATCTGTATCTGTAATAGAGTAAATGCGTATAGCATAACATTAAATTTGAATTGTGGAATGGTGCATTGTAGACAACTGTTTGGAAGCACTCTCGCTGCACTCTAAGCCGCATCAATAACGCCCACTTGACGCTTCAAATTAAATAACCATCATCAGAATCAATCGAAGTATCTGCACTCACACACACACACACTTTTGAGGCAACAAATTGAGTTAACTCTGGCCTAAAATCAAACGCGGCTCTGACAATGTAAAAGGGTCTCTGCCTAACCCGAGTTTGGTGCAAAAAATGTTAATTTTAATTAAGGCTGCTATCGACACCCGGCAGGCAGTGTTTGCAACCAGGGGGAGGGCGTGGGGGAGAGACACTCTAAAGTGCAACGCAGCGCAACTGATGCACTTTATGCATTGACTGTAAGAGGAGCTTGTGCACGTTGTCTGCTTTTGGCAAATCAACGAGCCGTGCCTGGGCCACTCCATTGTGGTCGTGTCATATGCATGCATATACATACTACATATACATACATTTACTACATACTCGTGCATGTGTAAACATAAACACAACATTGTTGTGGGTCTCCAGCAGGCATTAGTTGGCCGTGCAACAATTTGTTGCATACAACGCGGCATGGTCTGTCGTCGTTGCGCGTTGCGCTTTTATGCAGCGGCTACTCAAAAATTTAAATTAGCGCTCACAGTCAGCGCCCGATGCGAATTGCATTAGCTGGCAATTTTTAATTCACTTCGTAAATATTTTAGTCAACCATACGGACCATTCTTTTTCCCCATTTTTTAGACCCTGTACTTTAAAAAAGTACAAAGGGTCTATTAGGTTTGTGCAAATGACATTTGTGTGTAACAGGCAGAAGGAGGCGTGGCAGACCCCATAAAGTATATATATTCTTGATCAGGACGACGAGCTGAGTCGATATAGCCCTGTCTGTCTGTCCGTCTGTCTGTCCGTCTGTCCGTCTGTCCGTCTGTCCGTCTGTCTGTATGAACACCTAGATCTCGGAAACTATAAGAGCTAGAGACTTAATTTTTTTTTTGTTAGGTTCGTGTATTACATAGGCAGGTCAAGTTTATTTCAAATGTTTGAAAAGACATCCCCCTCCCCCTCAAATTTGCAAAAATGTCCTTAGTATATACAGTTTTAGAGTCACTGGATTCATTTTTTGCAAGATTAAAGCCTTAGATGATTTTCATGTTTGGTGCGAGTTGCAGCCCAATCGGATAATAAACACCGGAGATATTGAACAAACAATTTTCAGTACTAGGCATTTGGCTACACAGTAAAAAGTGCTGGAGTAAAATTAAATCTTTTACACCCCATTTAAAACTATTTTGGAGTTAAAAAAGTGGTGCTCTGAATTTTTAAACTTCTGGTTTAAAATCAAAACCAAAATGGAGTAAAACTAGCTGGTCACACTCTCATTTCAAATTTGCCGCTCAATTTTTGGTTTACTAGAGTAGAATTAAATCCAAAAAGGGTTTAAAAGCCCTGCTCTCGCTCGAAATGTGTGCATACATACACAGAAGAGTTGCAATAAACGATAAGTTTGCTCTCTACGCACACACACACTCAAACAAAAAATAAAAAAAAAAAAACGTAGTTCTCTGCCTGGACTTGAACCCGAGTCGTCCGCATTCTGCATTCTTGCAATCTGTTCATAAGAAATGTATTTGGGATGTGCAAACTGTTAAAGCTTTGTGGCGCAAGGGTCTAAGTCGACAGTGAACAGTGCTGCGCGTGTCAACCAAGGAGGAGTCGTGAGTTCAAACCGAGAAGCCGGACAAGTAAATTTGGTATGTAAAATTAAAGATATAATTAAATTTAATTGATGTAAAAAATTTATAAAATATAAATATGCATCATATGTAATTTGGCGGTTAATCTAATGAGAGGAAAAAATCATGATTTAAGATTTTTGTAAATCTAAATTTGAAATTATGGTCGTGATTTTAGATTTTTTAGCATCTTATTTTATGCTGGTTAAATTAAATCCTATTTTGGTTTTGATACAACTCCTCTCTTGGTTTAAAATTAAATCCAAATTCGATTACCGTTCAAACTATTTTGGTTTTGTATTTACACCAAAATTGGTTTAAATTGTGCACCAAGTGAGAGAGCAACGCTTAAATGTGTGTGTATACCAATGCTCTCTTTGTGTACTCCAGCTGGTTTAAATTTAAAACTTTTTTGGATTTGTTTTATATAGAAACCAAAATAGTTTTAATTTTACTCTTTTTTTTTACTGTGTAGGGGAGGGGGGAAGCCGCAGCGTATGCGACCACTAGGGCGTATACGTGATTTTTTATTGTGAGTATGAATTTCTGTATGAGTATTGGTTATTGTTATCATTTGCGTGTATATTTGTATGTATAAGTGTATGTGTGCATGTATACACACATACATATGTTTACATGTATGTGCATGTGAGTATACACTTATAAGCAGCTGCTATTATCGACGCCCAGGGTAAATCAAAGTACAGGGTCTTCTACTGTCGGTTGAATCCGACTGTAGCTTTCCGAGTTTTTTTACAACATTTTAACACGTTGGCCATGGTGATTATCCTGCGGCTTATCAGCTCCATGAAACACACTCTTTTCGCGCCGTAGTCGGGGGGTTGGGGGTGTTAAGCTAACGTCATACGGTCATGTTATTGAAAAGCAATTAAAAATGCCAAGCGCCAGTGCGTTTCACTTTATTGAATTATAATTCAGCTCTGTGAACTGCATTGAACTGGTTCACTTGAGCTCAGCTCATAAATATAAATAGCTCTCTGCATGCCAGAGTGCAACAGTTTGTGGGTGGGCTAATGGGCGTGGCAGGTGTTGATATAATTACAATTCCAAGTGAATTAAGTGAGTGCAGCATTTTAATTATGACAATATTTTAGGATTACTACAGGAAAGTATTACTACGATTTAAAATGTCGCTATAAAAACAGTTATCGATATATCGGAACGAATTAGCAAGAGGTGGTAGGTCGATTGGTATACTTCAGCAGACTTTGGCTATCACTCTTCTGTATTAGTTTTGTATTTAATTTTGAGCCTAGGAGTAAAGCATTTTAACTATGACAATATTTAAGGATTACTATATTGAAGTCTTGCAGATAAATACGGTGAACTATCGTTATCGATATATCGGAGCGAATGACCTATGGTGGTCTATCAATTGGTATACTCCATTGCTTTTACAATCTGCATTAGTTTTTGTATTTAATTGTAAACAAGTTATATGTAGGATTACTACATGAAAGTACGGCTGAAAAACAATGTGAAATATCGTTATCCTTATCGATATATCGGAGCGAATGATCATTGGTGATCGGTCGATTGGTATACTCCAGCAGACTTTCAGGCTTTTACTCTGCAGTATTAGTTTTGTATTTTATTTTGAGCCAGATATTGTATCATTTTAATTATGACAATATTTTAGGATCACTATATGGAAGTATGGCTGAAAAATAAGGTGAAATATCTTTATAGATATATTGAAGCGAATGACAAGGGGTGGTCCGTCAATTGGTATACTCTGACAGACTTTAAATTTCACTTTGCAGTATAAGTTTTATATTTAATTTTGAGCTAGCGAGTTAAGCATTTTTTATATAACAATATGTTAGAATTATTGCTGAAAATAAAGGTGAATTATCGCTGTAAATCACAGTTATCGATATATCGACACGAATATCAAGTGATGATCTATCGATTGGCATACTCCAGCAGACTTTGGCCTTCACTCTGCAGTTTTAGTTTTTGCATTTAATTGTTAACAAGTTGATGCTTTTATTACTCATATACTGTGCAGCTTAATATATCATTAATTTATCTGCCTATTTGTGTGTGCATTTGCATAATTATCGTAATTTACTCATCATATGTCTGGTAATCAGCTTATTGCTTAAAAAACACTCTCTTGTGCTCTGATCCGATTCTCGCCTGCTAATTGCGGCTATCGGATTACCATTTTACCAATGGGCAACAGCGAAAAGTGCAAAAATGAAATTTTTATAATTGGCTTTCAATTTAAAAACAAAAATAAAAATAATTAGCATAAAATACAAGCTAAAAAACAGTGGAAAAAACAAACAAAGCGTAAAAATATTAAATTTCAGGCAATTAAAAAATGCGAACGCTGAAAAGTGCACAATGTTTATTAATCCTTCAGGCCAAAAAGGGTTGGCCCAGACGCCAGATAGACGTTATCAAATTACCTTGGGGGTGGGGGGGGCGTTTTTATGAGCTTAAAACAAACAAAATAAATATAAATTGCAGATTTTTACAAGATGCTTAGACGACAGCTGAAATCAAAGCCATTTCAATGGCTCTATGGGCTCGGCAAATAGTCGTAAAGGTCATAAAAATCGTCTTTAGACAGAGCAGAATCCACCCTCTCCCGTACAGCCAATAATAATATCTAACTTTTCGCGCACAATTTTCTTTTTCTACTTGCTGTAAACTGTGAACAGAACGATAAAAATGCGACCCTCGACACCTGCGACCACAATTAAGCCGCGTTAAGCGTTGCCAGCATTTTTAATGCGGCAAAACTTTTCACAGTTAAATTGAGTTAAAACCCACCGTGGTACCAAAAACTTTTACTCTGGGCTATTTTTTTTATAAATATATAAAATTATTTATATTTTTTGCATTCGTAATTAAATGCCGCCCAACGGTCTGCCGTGCTGCAAGTTGATAATTTAATTGAAGTTGTTAACAATTTTTTCAGTTTTTCTCTCTTTTTGCACCCTTGAGGTGCCTTATTAAAAATTTGTTAAAAATATAATTAAAACGACGTTGAATTTAATTGTACGACTGACAGGAAACATGGGATTCCTAACTTGGGTCCAATATCTTTCAGTTAATTGCGTTAAATTGCAGAAGCGTGCTGAGCAGCTGCAGAAAAAGGTAGAATACGGTTGAGAAAGGATTGAAATGTTTAGGAAAATATATAAGTATAAATTGGCTTGAAAACTACGTAAACTTTTATACGTTATTATAGTAAAATGTTTAAAATTTTGGTATTAAATACGTTTTTTATTTAATTTATATAGTATAATATTATCAGCGTTGCCCATAAATTGCAGCTGCAGAAAAAAGAGAAAAATGTATTGAAAAGTTTAGAAATATATTTAAAAATAAATTGGTTTGAAAACTAGATAAATTTGATTTGATATTAAAGTTAAATGTCTACAAATTTGATATTAAATACCTTTTTTATTTAACTTTTAAATTATACCATTATCAGCGTTGAATTTGTCAACAATTTGCAGTTGCAGAATAATGTGGAAAATGTATTGATATATTTACAAAAATATTTAAATATTAATTCGTTTGAAAACTATATAAAATTGAATACGATATTAAAGTTTAATGTCTAAAAATTGTATATTAAATACCTTTAACTTTTATATTACACTACTATCATAATTACACAGACCGAACTTTAGTTCTTCTACACGCAATTTGCAGCTGCAGAATAAGGTAGAAAATTAATAGAAATATTAAGAAAAATGTTCAAGAAAATATGGGTTAGAAAACTATATAAACTTTAATAGCATATCTAAGGTAAATGTAAAGGTAAAAATCTGCTATTGCATATATTTTTCTATATGCATTAACATTTATATTCTAGCATGAGCATTACCCGTTCCACACTTCCATACTTCTATACGCTGCTCGCTTTTCAATTTGCCAACAATTTGCTGTAATATTAGACTCAATCAAGAGTCAAAAAAATACACAAAAAAAAAGAGAATTACCATAACCAAAGCTAGACACACATGCCAGTACTTCGGCAGGGTTGTTGGCAAGTAAAGCCACTGCAATTATTTGTGGAATGCAATAGGATACGCAGAGAAACTTTATTGAAGCAACGAAATCGCCAAATTGAAACAAAATGAACAAATCAGGCAACAAATTTGCATGCGCTGTATTTATTGGTATACCAAAGGGGGCCAGAGGACAAAAAAAGAAGATATTGGCAATTTCAGAGTTGCGTCAGGGTTGCAGCAGCAACTGAATGAGGCATGTGCCAATTTATGTTTATTGCGGCAAGAATTTGCTCTCGTCATAAGACAAATCGAAAAAAATTACAGGCAGTGCAGAGAGACTTTACTGTACCATCTACCTTGGTTACATAGTACTAGGGTTAGGGTGTGCAAATAATAATAATAATAATATCACAGCATGCTTATTTGGCCGATATGCAAATTTCCAGAGTCTATGCAAATTTTAGAGAATATTTCACTTGTCTACAAATATTTCTTTCTGCTTATTTATGGCTGCTAATTTGTTGGTGTAGGCGTGGCTACTCGTCCACAAATCAATTCCACTACATTGAAGCGCAAATCAATTGAAATACTTGAAAAAATGGAAGGAAAAGAACTTCAAGTGGCAAGTGGCAACTTCAACAACTACGTGTCCGGGCAATTAAATAGAGAGTCGAACTGGAAAATAAAGTTTATCTTTCGCTGTGGATTGAAACGTCTCGTTTCGAGTGGTTGCTGCAACTCAATTAGAATGAGCTCAGGTGTAAATTTTATTGAAAATGCTTAATTGTCGAGTGGGAAGCGGCAGCGTCTGTCTGGCATCATCCTTAGCTCAGCTCGTCGTTGTCATTATGCGCCATTATCCTGCCAGCGATTTTTACTTGTAATTATTTGTTTTTGTGTGTCTGCGAATGAGTCGAGTGTGTTGTTGCGCAATGTCCTTTGTCCTGTGGCACCTTCTGTGTGCCGCCCCAACCCATACACAGTTGGCCATGTGTTTAGCATCAGGATTTATATTTGTTTAAGCTGCTACTGACATTGTCATGATGATGCTAAATTTATATAAGGTTTACAGAGGTTTCTTTTAGTTAAGCGCGAGGAGAGTTTGAAGAGTTTACGAACATATGAATGCTTTCTTAGACTTTGATGTTTTGATAAAGCAAACTAAACCACTAAACTGTATAACTGAACTATGTGAATGACTAGTTCGTTCAGCAATAACTAAACTACTGAACTTATTCGTTCAGTTGAACAAGAATAAACAACTCTAATATCCACAATTGATGATATCAAAGACCCAAAACCTACTAAGGTAATAATAATATCCAAGCGAGTCAATGATATCGGCAACAGTACATCGCATCGTATAAATATCAAACCATCGCTTAAATTATTCTATTATTGCAAACTCTTCTAGCTGCCCTCGCAATTCATTTTCATATTACAACGATGTCCTGCGGCGTTTCGTTCATAGTGAAAATGACGCAATTAACTTAATTGTTAATAGTTTTTGTTGCTGCTGCTGTTGTTGTGGCAACAAACCCAACTACACAGAGAGAAAATACATATGAAGAAACAGTGCCTGAGTGTGGGAGTGGGGGGAGTGGGGAGTAGCCAACCCTCAGCGTGATCTCTTTAATTTAAGCAATTAATAAACTTTTTGAGTCAAGCATTATCTAACACGAGAGTCACGTGACCGCACAGAATCCCAAAACAGATTTCCGTGATGAATTTATGACTGACATTGATGGCATTACTGTTGCCCCCTCTGCAAACACTTCAAAACAGCAGCAGCCATTGGCAACTGGGTGAATACTTTTCACTCCCACTGTGGTCTCATCTGCTTGTGTGTGTTGCGCTTTTTTCACGCCCGCACAAGTCGAGTGTGGAGGGCATAAAAAATGAGCGAGTGCGTTAACCCTTTCTTGCTCGATCTGCGCTTAAAAGGATTACGATGGCCAAGTCGTGTGTCTGCTGTTGATTAAACTGCTGGCATTCAAAAATTTTGAATGAATTTTCATAATTTATGCAAGCTGCCCCGACATTCGATACGCCTGCATGTGGGAAATTGCTTTAAACTCGCTTTTCGCTGCTCTCTGTTTGACAAGCGCCGCAGCAAATTGACAATGACAGGAGAGGAAGTAAAATGAAGCGAAGGAACGAAAGTAAAGGAAGTTGGAAACAAACTATGTTAAGAATGGTAAAAAAAAGGTTGATAAGTGTAAAGTCTATGCTCATTGTTGAGTATATGATATTAATTGTATTTTATATATTTAGTTTATTGTCAAAAATTCACTATAAATAAAGAAAAATATATATAAAATATATTTACAATAAATATAAATATAAATAAATGTAAATAAATATAAATATGTTTATAATAAATATAAATATTAAGTTCTTTATCTTGACTGACTGACTGACTGGTAACACTGGCATGAATAAAATATACTTTAAATGATGGTTTGATGTTGGTCCGATGTCTGGCCAATGCGATGTTCTGTTGCCGATATTATCATCTCTCTTGGATATTATCAGTTGTAAGTTTTGGGACTTTGATATTCTCAGTTGATGTATATTTTAGAGTTGCTTATTATGGTTCAATTGAATGACTAAGTTCAGTAGTTTAGTTATTGCTGAAAGAACTAATCATTCTTATAGTTCAATAAGACATATACTTATGTAGTTCAGTTCAGACTTCAGTAATACAGTTCGCTGGTTCAGTTTACTTAAGTATTAAAAAAATCATAATGTATATGTGTATGTTCACCAAAGAAGTAAATATCTGCCTCAATATATCTTAAATAATCTGTTCACATCTCCAACTCTTCACTGTTTAAGGTATCATTACGCCTAGTACCTATTCAACTCAATCAATTGTTATATTTACTATCTCACGCATATGACAAATACTTGCTCTTACTCTCCCTCCCTGCTACCCCTTGAATGTATAGCCTAGACTCAAGAGGGGTGAGTGAGGGGCTCTCACATTACCATAGAATTGTCACAACTAACCGAAATCAAAACAGAAATCAACTGGACAGCGAGTGATAGCAACGCCTACAAATAACAGCTAACAAATAAACAGACAAGCAGACAAACAGGCAGACGAACATACAGACAATTAATAACAAATTAACATGATGGTCACACGCCGGAAAATGAATGGAAAACCCGAATAGCAGCAGAAGAAAGGGGATCTGATCCCAATCGAAAAGAGGCCAAGCCGCAACATAATAAATGTATTTGTATAAAAATTAAGCGAAAAACGCTTGGCATTGTGTTAAGTTGGCCTCAAATATTTACACTAGGCTTTTCTCAAGCAGTCGCCCCTCCCCCACCCCTACTCCTCACCGCGAACAGAACGGAACAAACAAACGAGAAACATTTTTGGGTAAGTTTATACGGCAAGTGAAAACAATAGCGTGTCCAGCTCCAGTTGAACCTGAGCCCAGTCACAGTCAGAGGCATAGTCACAGTCACAGTCACGTGCTTCAGCGCACGTGTCCCTTTTAATGACCAACGAATTGTATGGATGCAGCAAGATGATGGGGGGGATAGGGACAGAAAAAAGGTAAAGAAAATCAAAAAGTAACGCGCCTTTTGTCGTATATTGAAATCCAATTCAATGAAATTGTTGCCACGCTCGAGTTCCATTAAACAAAACCAATCACAACAACATGAAAGTTGCCTCGATCGAACGTTGGATGAGTGTGGTGGTTGGGTGGTTGCGTGCACCACTCAATTGTTGGTCAGTTGAAAATATTTCGACAATTTGCATGAGTGCGCCCGCACTCCCCTCCGCTCTCACCATGACATGCCACAAAGGAATATGTCAGCCGTCAATTGAACTCTTTTTCTTTTATTTCTGGAACTCATCCTGGGCGCTGTGCCTGCTGCTGGGGCACATTTTAATTGAGGGCTCTGGCGGCGTGTGGCCAACAACAGCAACAACAAACAAATGTCTGACAATTGACAGACGTTTACAGCGGAGAGTGGGAGATGGAGGAGGAGAAAGAGGAGCTGTGTCCAGGCATTGAATTTTCACAAACATGACCATTGAAAGCAAATATATTCAGCTTGGTCAGTCAGTCAGTCAGTCAGTCAATCAATCATACAGTCTGTTTAAGACAATGTAATCGATGCAATATTTAAGACAGTGTTTTATACTTAAGTAATAGCAACTTTATATAATAAGACTTTATCTTAATACAGCTCTACTCAGCAGCCACGAATTAGCTGTAAACCTCTTGCGACAGTCTAGAAACTCTATTAAAACTAAACCTTCATCCAACTCTACTTTCAGCTGAGCTGTGCTCTTCTCGAAACGGTCAGGCAACTCAATTACATGCAAATCTTCATCCAACTCTACTTCCAGCTGAAGCGTACTCTTTGTGCGACAATCTGGCAACTCTATTACATTCAAATCTTCACCAAACTCTACTTTCAGCTAAGGCGTACTCTTCTTGCAACGGTCTGGCAATGCAAATCTACATTCAACTCTACTTTCAGCTAAGGCGTACTCTTCCTGCGACAGTCTGGCAACTCTATTACATGCAAATCTTCATCCAACTCTACTTTCAGCTTAAGCGTACTCTTCGTGCGACAATCTGGCAACTCTATAACATTCAAAACTTCACCAAACTCTACTTTCAGCTAAGGCGTACTCTTCTTGCAACGGTCTGGCAACTCTATTACATGCAAATCTTCATCCAACTCTACTTTCAGCTAAACTGTGCTCTTCTTGCGACAGTCTGGCAACTTTATTACATTCAAATCTTATCCAATTCTACTTTCAGCTAAAGTGTACTCTCCTGCCGACAATCTGGCAACTCTATACACACAAACACTGTGAGTACATAAACAATTCATTTATTATCCCCACAGACTGTGGCTTAAGGACCTGGAGTGATCTAATGCTGCATGCTTGATTTAGTGGCAGCGGCTGCAAATCATCGCCCAGCCAGTAAAGGGATAAAACGAGCATCCATACGTAATATGAATATGAATATGCAAGTACTCGCACACACATACACACACATGTACGGCGAGTACTCATAATGCCAGACGACAGACGTGTAGGCATGTGCGATAAATTATCACAGTTTTTTTTCTCTCTATTGGAAACGACTCTCTTCGCCTGGCAATTGCTCATAATTGGTAGTCAAATATGTACGCCCTCTCGTCGATTTGTCAGTGGTAAGTACTAGAGTAATACACACACATGTGTGTGCTGCAGTCTTAGGTTGATTTGATATATTGGTTGGATTTGGTGTAGACAATTTTATGAGCGTTGAATTTATTTGATGTTTGGCATCAGGTTTACTTTCCCCACTCTGAATCTTTGTCAATAAATTTCAATCACTCAATGCAGAAATCCGACTGCACAATTTATGTGGCATATTAAAAAACGTTTTGAATTGGATTTTATATTAAAAATTTAAACGAGCAGAGAGAGATAAATGAGAAACGGGAAATGAGAAATACTTTTTACAATGCTCAATAAAAAAATGTAAGTAAAATGCAACTAAAATATTTTCCAATCGTTAAAGCAAAATGAATAACGAAAAACGTTTCGCATATAGCCAATATTCGCAACCCTCGGAGAGAGCAGAGAGACTAAAATTGCGAAATAAAATGTCGATAAAAAATAATTTTAATGTCGTCTTTTTACTTTGAATGGCGTAAAGAAAAAATTGCTAAATTGCAATGGAACAGATAGAATACTGAATACGCTTTCCGAGTAGAAATAATAAGATAAAGAAGGCTTTGACCTGACAGGCTGAAAGATTGACTAATGTATCGCTCGTAATGTTTTGTAAAATTCGTAATTTAATATGTAATATGCCGAGTCATTCTGTTAAGTTACAGAAAAGTGTTGCATACTTTCGGCTGCAGCTTAAATTTGTTTTCAAGCTCAGCTTAAAAGGCTGCAACACTTTTTGCTTAACTCAACAGCATGACTTGACAAATTTCATATTATAATGGAAATTTCACATAACTAATAATATAATAGAAAATTACAACAGAATTTCATTCAAGTTACTATTTGCAGATACCTTGGTATTTTGTATCTCATACTCTTTGTACTCTGCGGAATTAAAGCGTATATCTTATCCACTTAGATTGGCAACGCTTCATAAGTTAAATGGCGAGAAGTAAATGCTGGCATGCATATAAAAAAGTGTTTCTGTTATATAATTTAAATTAAATGCGTTGGCTGACAATAAAAAACATGCTCTCAATGACTGGCACAACTCTCATTTGAAAAGGACTCGCCGCCTCTGGCCTGGTCATAAAACATTTAATATCAAATTTTGAAGCCCCAAAAACATGCTAGAGATACGAGTACGAGTACAATATAAACAAACAACCCCCAAAAGAAATGCATTTAATCATTTAAGTAACAAGTTGAAAAACATTTTAAAGTATTTGGCAAAAGCCACAACAACTCCGAGATCCACTTGAGGGAACCTTTTTCGAAAGGCAAGCGAGAAGTCTCTGTTGTGGGCCAAGTGGCACTTTTGTCGCCTTTTATGCTTATTTGACCATTCAATGGCACCCTCAGACTACCCTCTATTCATGTGCTGTGTTGGGTCATTCATTCAAATTCGGTTGCCTTTTGTATTGGCTCCCCCCGCACTCGAGCTGTCTTTTGAGTTTTACACACAGACTAATCGCACACTTTCTTGCAAGTTGTGTGTAGTCCCTTTTCCTTTTCGTTCGTTTTTTATGGCCAGAAATTCCCAGAGCTGCCCACATATAAATTGTACTCACATGTGTCCGATCGGACAGAGTTTTCTCACA
Organism: Liodrosophila aerea; assembly: GCA_035045005.1. Classification (NCBI taxonomy): domain Eukaryota; kingdom Metazoa; phylum Arthropoda; class Insecta; order Diptera; family Drosophilidae; genus Liodrosophila; species Liodrosophila aerea. The sequence continues at coordinate 150,699 of JAWNNL010000335.1, read as the reverse complement.
CACAGTGAAGTGAAGGGAAATCAAAAGCAAGTTATTGCTTACTTCTTCGCTTGATCCTTGGGCTTTTGTATAATTTCCCTTTAATAGCTAAACCAACACCTCATTCGCAGTAAATACCCTAAGAACTGACGAAGATGAATACCCAAGTCAGGCGATTTGCATAAGGATTCACTTGCTGCTGGCCCTGGGGCAGTTGGCCTGACTTGCTGACAGGCTGTATGTATGGGTATGGGTTTTAGAATCCTTGACCTAACGAACCATAAATTATACGCTTTTGATGTTTTTGCTATTGTTGATTTCGTTTAGTTTTGGTTGCTCCAGAATGTGGACAGGACATGTAAATTACGAGGCAAGGAAACGGACACGGACATTGTCAAGTTTATCTATCGCTCAAATTCGATTATAATGAAACCCCCAAAAGGCAACTAGTACTATTGTCTTGTCTTGTCTGGTTCCATTGGGGATTAAGTATATGATTGAACAGCCGAAGCAGCATAGAATTAATTGCACTCACTCGAAGAAAAGGCAACAATTTGCATAAATTACAGCAGCGCAAACCCAAAAAACATATCGTCTAGGCCATAAATTCAAGTCAGACAACGGGCTTAAGTCATCAACTTGTTCAGCGCCAACGCAAATAAGAAAAATCACAAAAAAAAAGAATACATAGAAAAACATTTTCTACCACAATTGCTGACCAAATGTGACCAGTGAAAATTCTAAAAAAAATCCCTAAAGATAACTAACGGTTCTGCTGGAAATTGGCCAAGAGCCAGTGACAGCGATGGCTTTAAAAATTATAACTCAACCCTGTGGCATGATGATACTCTGCTCATCAGCTTTGGCAATTCGCATGAATTATGTGGCAAATGCTTCGTTATTAATTAGACTCATTTACCACTTGGTTGCAGCCTGTTGTTGCTGCTGCTGTTGTTGTTGTTGTTGTTGTTGTTGCCATGAAGACACCTTAATTAAATGTCTGTCTCAATGCGCTCTAGTCGCTCGTCTCTGGTGGAGGGTATTATCTAAACCGCAAAAGTGGAAAGTTTTTTGTTTTCGGCCAACTTTGAAGGGTTGTTGTTGTTGTTGTTGTTGTTTAGGTTTTGGTTTTGGCAAAGGAAATTTGCATATGAGTTTTTTACCCTCAGTGGCTCTGATCCCTGGAGATTTGTCATTTTAATTTCCATAAATCAATTTGTTAATTAGTGGGCTCATTTTTGGCTGCCAAAATGAACAATGCCAGGCGATTAGCCATGAGTTGGGCTCTAATCAGAATTACGATATATAAATAACAAAATTTGATTACTGAATGAAAAACTAAAGACTGAGTTTAAGCTTAAATTCTGCCACTCGTAAATTTTGCCAACTTTACGCCAAGAAATAAATAAAATAAACTAAATCCAGGCAGCTCTAATCCTATCGAAGATATGTACGTTTGATAACTATTATAAAAAAGTGCATAAACGTAAATAACTAAAAATAAATATTTTATATACTACACAATGCAGCTAAAGATAAAGCTAAAGATAAAGTTCGATGGAAGGAAGGAAGGGGCTTTAAAATGCTTACAGCTTAAAGCTAGCCACTTGAGCCACTTTTATGTGCGCAGCCAGGCAAAGCGAAGAGCCAAAGACAAACCAGAAGCCAGTACCCAGTACCCAATCCCTAACCCCAAACAAACCTCAAACTGAACTCGAAACCAAACTCAAACCCAAGCCAAAATGGTTGCCATTTAATGTCACTTGGGCGCGCAGCCATCAAGCATATTACGAGGACTTGCAAAGGATGCAGTTGCTGTCTTGTCCTCCAGTCTGTCTCCTGTTGAAAAATAACAACAATTTACACAACAAATGCAGAAGCCACATGTGAAGTGTGTTGTGTATGCCGTTGACTTTGAGCTGGCGACCGGCAAAGTGCAGCAACAATTGTTGCCAGCTGTAAATAAACATGGCTTTTGCCCCTCCTCCTCCCCCCACTGCCACGCCCACATGTGTACCTACTGATATTGCAACAACAGTGGAGCAACAGCCAAATGATAATAAGGTATATAATTTAATATCAATCTGACAGCCAGAAGGCAACAAAGTGCGCGACGTAGCTGCTTTTTATGCTGATACACTGCAAAAAATTGATATGTATGCTGTGGTGTAGATTAGCTAAAGTAAGAAGCTTGTAATGCTGGCTTTAATAAAGAATAAAATAGGAGTTAAATGTATGTAAAAGCTGGCAGCTGATTCTCTACGTGAAGTTCCTAAACAGTAGCTGACATTCCCCTATTATTCGTTTTTTATACTCCTTACTACAGTGCGTTTCATAATCATAAGATACTTATATAAGTGTATCTTATATCTGGTGATTCAAGCTTTGTAAAGCCAAAATTCACCGTTAGAAATTTGCGTTTTTCCATTGAACTATCTTTCGCATGCACTTTTTACTGAAAGCACGTTTTGATGCGACTTTTTAGAGTTTCATTATCATAAAACACGCATCCTTTAAACAAGAACCGTTTGATGGAACATTTTTTGGAATTTTTTTTATATTTAGTATATCGTCCTCGACTTTTGAGTACCTCTACCAATCGGTTTTCCATGAATCCTATTAATTTTATTTTAACAAATTCTAAAGTGTCTTATGATTATGGAACGGACTGTAGTTTTAAAATAATGATCAACATAATACACGATAATTAGTATATCTAACTAGTACATATAATTTAGGATATCGTCCTCGACTTTTAAAAACCTCTAGCAATCGGTTTTGCATGAATCTTATTAATTTTATTTTAACACATTCTAAAGTGTCCTCTGATTATGAAACGCACTATAGTTCTGGCTGAAACACTTTGTCATTCCCCTACTATTCTTTTTTTATACACTCCCCACTATTCGTTTGCAGGGCATTCGCTGTTCTACCTATATTAACCCCACATTTTCTTACACTTGTCTTCCACCTACTCGCTCTTTATCCTTTACGCTTTCCGCACGCCCTGGCGCACTTCACTTTTATGCATTGTCTGTATGCTCGAGGTACTCAAATGGTATTCTCTTCTTTCCTTTTATACACACACACACACACACTCATACTCACACATTTTTTTTAGCTTCTTCTTCTTTTTTGTTAACTAAATAAATGCAGTTTGTTTGCCTGCACTTGTTGTTTATGTTGAGCCAAGCAGAACATTTCCATTTGAATGTTCTTTTAAGCGAAAACAATTTCTGCTTTGTTTTGCTTTTGAGTATTTCTGTCATTTCTTTTCGCCAGCTTCCCCCACTCCCCTCCTATCGCTCAGGTAGGTGATAGAGACAATGGCAAAATACAAATCTGTTTCAGGCGTTTCTATAAAATTAGATCATGGATTTTGATTTTGATTTTGAGGTTTGCCTTGGCTCATCATATGATGTCATTATGGCGACCTGCCCACTGTCCTTGGTTGACCTCACGCTCCTCTATCCAGAGTCTCCCCCTCCCCTCGATGAAAATCATTTTCTTTTGTTGTACCTTTAGTACAAACATTTCGCCGCATTTTATTTTACATTTTTTATGCAGCAACTATAAAAAAGTTTTTACATTTTTTTACTGCACGAAGAAGAAGTTTTCGCAAGTGCATTATGGTGTGGTCTTACGGCGAGAAGTTGATTATGTTGATTTGTGGAATTGATTTGGTTAGGGTGTGGAACTCCTTGAACTGTGCAGCTCCTGGCATTCCTTTATAATCATAAAGTATTCGTCGTGGCATGTGGCGTGTGCAAATGCTGCCTGATTGTTTTGGCGGTTGTAAAAATATGTAAAAACAGAAATTGAATGAGCTACAGACAAGAGAAAAAGCACTGACTGTGAGTACATCCAATACAATCCTTACTTATCTGCTTATCTGCATCTTGTTAAGGGAATTTTTCGCTTCAAGTATGCAAAGCACAAGCAATCACACACACAATGAATGTGTGTAAAAAAATTCCCAAGCACAGGCTCAAGACTCGCTTAGTTTGCATAAGGAATTTGGTCAAGGACATTGAGCAAAGAAAGCCAAAGAAAACGCAAAGCGTATGCTGAGTAAAGCGAAATTCGAAATCAAGTTCGAAAATTCGAACATCGAAATGGCAGCTACCCCGCTAAGCGAAACAGGGGCGCTACTACGTAAAGACTTACGTTAAACGTATAACGTAACATGCCACAAGTGTGAAGCAAACGCTTACGCTCACGCTCACGCTCTCTTCTCCCTGCTGCCTCTCTCCGTTGTAACCTTTTCGAGCACGTGATGCAGCAGTCACGGAGGTTAGAAAGTAGCTGACATAGCGGCACAGCTCAAAGTCAAAGGAGTGGGGGTTGTTGAGAGAGCGGAAATCCATGCATGCTCTCTCTCGCGCTGTGGGGTGGGCGCTTGGCATTGGGTTAGGGTCTGTGGTGGTGGGTTGTCTGCCCGACTGTCGACGGCATTTCCCGGGTATAAATACGAGTGTTGCGTGAGCGTGCGAGTCAGTCGAACGACAGCTCGCCTCGAGTGCGTAACCCAACAACAGCTGAAATACATATTTTGAACAGTGTAAAACCTTCACATAGGAGAGAGAATTTTGACGTAATTTTTGTGTGTGCCATGGCTATACCATTCTATGAAGACGAACCCGTCGCCGCAGCAGCGGCGGCATCCACCCAGCTACCCGATGGCGATCAAGTGGATGGTCCAGCTCTGCCCAGTCAGCATGCTGACTACGATGAGGTGGACTACGAGGCGCCAGCGGAAGCAACAAGTGAAGGTCAAGCCACGTTCACATCTACATCCACATCCACCTACGAGCAGGAGATACCGCCCAGCACGGAGGAGCAGCTGCTCGCCTGGAAGATACTCGCTCTGACCATGTGCAAGGTGCTCAAGCAGTTCTATATGCTGCAAAAGCAGCAGCAGCCAACACCGACTGGCAAATCCGCCAAGCTAAAGGCCACCGTGCAGATTCAACCACAGAAGCAGTAAAGTATCTCGATACCATCTATAACCAGAACATCCAAGGCTCCGAAATGGAGGCTGACGGCTCCTAAGCGCAACTTGTGATTACTTTTCGCTGGTGAGAACTAGCGCTCCCGAGGAAGAGACAAAGAGTGAAACTGATTGGAAAACTCCGTATTTTATTAATCACCAACTGATTTTCAATTTGCCGTCGTCAAGGCTGAAGTTTGGATAAGCGCAAATGTGATAAATAATTTTGCTAAAAAAAACTATTTTAAGTGCTCCACTTTTGGTAAAGTTATTTAAACACTTGATTGAAATTAATTAAACGAATTAATATTTTGATAAATTACGTTTAGTTTAGTTAAGTTTAGTTTAGGATTGTATAAGTTCTTCTAGATGGTCGGCCCAGTGCAAGTGCAGCAGCGAAACCTAAGTCTTAAGTCTTTTCTACTAATAGAAATAATAATATTTATACATAGTTTAAGTTTATACTAAATCAAAAACTTTTACAAAACTCTCTTGGTGTCTATTTACAAAACGAAACGAATCGCATCGATTTCCATTTTATAGGTAGTTGGCTTCTTATAATGTAGCGAATAGTTATGAAAGAACAAATAAATATATATATTTTTGTATAATTATTTTGCTGTCAAGTGTAATTGCTGTTCGTGTGTATTGTGTGTCAATTTCAGTTTTAGACTATACTCCCAAGAGAAACGAGAACCAAAAGCCAATATATATGTATCTATTCTATATATTCGTGTCATGAGCATGAACAAAGTACAAGACAAACAATAGAAATCTTTACAACAGCCCAAAAGGCTGAGCGTAATATGAAAATAAATTAAAATAATTATTATAATTATATGCGTAATAAACTTGAATTAATTGATACAAAAATGATGAGTTTATTAATGGGAAAGGTGGGTACTAATACACCTGAATTAATTGTTACAAATATTTTGAATTAATTTAAGGCAAAACTGGGGAACTAATACACTCTATTAGTCAAATGGTTTCACATCTCATAGCTCTGCTATTAATACTGCCGATAACTCCCATTGATAATGCTCCGTCACCTCCTCAGTTTGTGGTATTCCAATAGACCTAGAAATCTTTACAACAGTCCAAAAAGTTGAGCGTAATAAATAAATATAAATTAAAATAATTATTATAATTATATGCCTATTAAAACTTGAATTAATTGATACAAAAATGATGCGTTTATTTATGATAAAACTAGGAACTAATACACTCTGATTTCACATCTCATAGCACTGTCAATAATACTGCTGATAACTCCCATTGATAATGCTCAAATTGATACAAATATTATGATTTTATTTATGGGAAAACTGGGAACTAATACACTCTATTAGTATAATGATTTCACATCTCTTCATACTGCTGATAACTCCCATTGATAATGCTCCGTTACCTCCTCAGTTTGTGGCATGCAAATAGACCTAGTAGATGGCATAGATCAAAGCCAGTCGCCAGACAATGGCCACTTCCCCTCACTCCACCCACTGTGGAAATCGATGCGGAAAAATGTCGCGTGGCTTGTGCCTGATAAAAGGCCTTCAGGCTGTGTGGAAAATACTCTTAATACAAGTTCCAGTTCCAATTGTAAAGCAAATATTCAAGAGCGTGAGTTAAGCTGCTTTTTTAATTTTGTAAAACCCAACAGATTTTCAACTCCATCAATCAATGGCATCAATACGCTTAATAATATCAATCAAAGCAAAGCAAAAACAAATACGAATACGAATCAACCGCCTTAAAAATGATATTAAAAAATTTGATATTTTTGCACAGATAAGCGAGAGGGGATTACAATATATATTATAGATGGAAACCTTAAAAAAAATGCGCATCTCAACTGAATTCAATCAAATGTTCCCCCGAGAGAGCGAGAGTTTGTTTGCATTGGCACACACACATGATATCTGAGAACTCAGGAACCCTTTTTTTATTCGCTTTCCTCAAGTGAAAGTGGTGAAAGCATGTGTGTGTGTGCCCAGCTGTGTGGGTAAAGTGACCCGTAAATAAACAGTTTAGATTTTTTACTACAGGCAAGTTGTTCGCATAAGTTGGTCTATTTCATATTTTTACTTAACTTGAGCAAATATTTGAATCTGTGAACGTAATTGAAAGTACACAAACTAAGGCAAATCAATGGCAATGGCCAGGGTACAAATACTTGAGAGGACTCTAGCGAAACAACATTATTAAAAATAAATTAGAGTACCTTTGCCTGGTACTTCTGGCAGCGCATAAAGTAAAGTAAGTATATAATACGACAAACAAACGAATCGTGAAGTGGTTTCATGTTGTCCTGAAACGTGCTCAAGTGCATTCCCGTTCGTCCTGCGGTCATCATTAGTGTGCTTTATTAAGTGGAAGCAATTTTGTGCTGCTCATGCCACAGCCCATGCCACCATGCCACACAGCACCCTACAGAGGACTTGTGTAGGGTATAAATAAGCTCAAGGTCAGGCTGCTGCAGTTGCAACTGTTGCATATGTTGCAACAACTCAGCACGTACTCCTCTCGTGTATTAGGGTCTAGGCACAAGTCTAATCCGTTGTTCCCACAGAGGGCTGTACATTTGGGTCAAGGTTATGCTAGGGCTTACATATATATATGAAAACTTGAAAATGTTGCACGATGCATGCTTGAGAAATGTGTGTCAATTGTCAATTATAACATATCTTAACTGTCACAAGCTTTAGTCGAGTGTGTGGCCACAGAGAGCAGAAGGAATAGGGTAGAAATCTATAAGAGAAATGCAACTGTAGGGAATATTATACATTACTATAATACAAATAACTAATGTACTATTAATTCACTATTTATATTATTTATTTATCTACTCTTAATCTATATTCTAATTACAATTTTCCAACTCCTCCGAGAGCAAAAGGAAAAGAGTAAGAATCTATAGCAGAGATCAAATTGTAGGAAATATTATTAGTACTATAAATTCAATATTCATATTAATTTTATGATCTACTGTTAATCTTTATTGTAATTACAATTTTCCCACTCCAACTACTTACTGTAATTACATGAAACGACTAAGTAATTCCTCGCAGAAAATCTTCACGCTATGTCAGCCCGCGGCATGTGGAAGCTGCTATTGTTGCAACTTGCAACACGGCCTCATCATTACAATTAATACAAAATGCAACTGCAGATCAAAGAGGGTGAAACAAAGGCGCGAAAGACAAAAGACGGCGACAGTGAAAAGGCAACAACAACAACATCGAGTGTGCAGGGCCATGTCAAAGGTAATGACAGAAGCCAAACAATTGAAAAGTTGTAACAAAAAAGAGGAGGAAAAACAAAGCGTCTTCGTTAGCGCCAACAATTGTCAAAGCACATGAAAAATATTATAAAAAAAAATATGGAAAAAATAAAAAATATCAAAAAGGTTGAGTGCAATTTTCAAGCAATATATTTTCCGCTGTTAAGCCAAAGTTTTCACGCGCTTTTTGATGTTTTGATGCGGGCCAAAGTGCAAAAATAACAAGCCAAAAATTGTGTAGGAAATATTAAATGAGATGAAGAGAAAGACGCAGACGAAGAGAAAGAGGCGAAGAGAGAGAACTTGAGCAGTGGGAAAATAGAAAACTTCAACAAGCTGAAATCTAATTTCATAATCAAATAAAAAACTGGCCAAGGCAGCTGCCCCAAGGGAATAGAATGAAGAAATGCAAATGCAAAAGCAGATAAAAAATAAGTAGAAAAAGTATGGATATAAGATGTAGCTATAACTTGCGCGATTTGACAAATTTACGAGTGAGTTTAGCGCACTAATCATGGCAGATCTGTTGTATAGGACGACGAGCAGGTCCTGCGGCCGAGGACACCCCCAGGCAATAATAAACATGAAGCTAGACTGAGCAAAGATTGGGGGTGGGGTGGGGCAGCAGCACGTTGACAACGTTTCTACTTCTTTTTAAGGCTTCTCCTTTGGCTGAGTCCAAAATCTCTGGCACATAATTTTAATGTTTATCGTCTTTTATTGTCAAACAAATTATTTTTGATATGGCGCTGCAGGGCGACTGCTTCTATTGATGCCAAGGTGCTGCTGCTGCCTCGCTGAGAAATGAATCAGCTGCCAGGGGTGGGTAGGGAGGGGCAGGGACACACGCACACACGTCGTGTAATTTGATTAGCAGAGGAAAAGAAAAAAAAATACAATAAACATAAAGAAAATTCATGATACTATCAGTGGAAAGTCAAAACAAATTTAATGCATGAATAAAATATAATTTCTTTTTGCCAGAGAGCTCTGCCGTCTGATATCCTGCTGCGCCAGGAGCTTTATTAGATTTCGGTTTGTCGTTTCCTTTATGCCAAATGAAGCTCACACATGCACAGCAAAACACTTGGCTGCCATGGAAAACCGTAAAAGGAAAACCCCACACACATATTTGATTATTTACTTAAGAACATTAAAGGGAAGCCATCAGCTGATATTTTGCATATGAATTAAAACGCAATAAATTAGCAACAAGTTGATTCGTTCTTTATTTTGGCAATACGCCCTGGGAATACCCCCAATGTGCCGCAGCATGTGTCTGCTTGCTGTTTGTTTAGCTAATGCTTTTCCTGACATCGCAGACTAAAGCTTTTAATAAGCTACTTAAATATTTATTATGTTTTCCTAGTGATTTTCGATACCATTTTATATTACTGTATAGTAAATGCGCTGCTTTAATATCGCGTTTAATATAATTATCGCGGCGAGTTGGCATCATAAATTAGTTAGGCTCGACCAGCAAATCCGACTTAATACGCTTCACTTAATTGTTTACAGCATTAATGCAAAAACCTCAACCAAACCAACACACAACGCACAACAGCCAAACAAACACACATAAATATATTACACACCAAAATCGCGACACTCTGACTGTGACGTCGACTGCGACGCTGACTGCGACTGCGACTGGTCGGTCGGGTGGCAAACATTAATCAGCGAATTATCAATGCAAATAATTTTCAGCACGCCTCAATGCGATATCAATCAACGGGCATCGCTTCCGCTGCACTGCCTCGCCACAGTCAGGGGAAATGGCATGGCATCGATGGCGGCACGGCCTGGCTCTATGGAACTGCAACTGCAACTGGAACTAGGTTTGGGCCAATGCGCCTGGGCACTTAACACACAATTAAGTGCAAATAATTGCGAACGTTGCATATAAATGATTTGTTTAAGCCAACATGACGGCACCAACATTCCCAACAATCGAATAAATCACCCCGAAAACTAGAGACACAACTTCATTGCCGAGGTAAGAAACTAGCACAGTGGTAGCGATACAGCAAATGAAGGTGAAACAGTTGGCAAACATTGAATATAATCATTTTTTATTTTTATTTTATATATATTGAATTTAGTTTATTATACATTAAAGTTATTTATTCGATTATTAGTAAAGTATACAACTCATTGCTGTAACTCAACAGAATGACTTGGCATATTTTATATTATTATATTCATCATCTGGCTACAGCAAGTAAAGGTGAAACATTTAGCAAACTTGAAGCAATAATTTATGTATTTAAAGATTTTAAAGAGTTTCTACGATTTAAGCTTAAACTGCCATGCTATCAGTAAAAAAGTGCAGCAGCTAGTGTTTTGCACATATAATTCTTTACTACGCAATATCCAATGCATGAACTCATTTTCCAAGTACTGTACCGTTACAAACGAGATTGAAATGTCAAAATTTTGGTCGCATTCCATTCACAAAATATAACAAAATCGTTAAGCATTTATCAAACTTTGAAAAAATGACTTATATAAGGAAAAAAATTAAAAGTAAAATCAAAAGTAATAATAGGTAAATTTAATTTAGTAAAGTATATAACTCTTTATTGTAACTCAACAGAATGACTTGGCATATTTCATATTAAAATGCGAATTCTAAAATAATAAAATGTAATATTCAATGTTAACAATAAAGCTAAACCAACAAAAACTGACCACTGACCTCATTTAAAGGTTCTAAAATTGAATACTGTAGCTCAACAAAATGACTTTGCTCATTTCTTATTAAAATGCGAATTCTAAAATAATAAAATAAAATATTTAAACAAATTAAAACAACAAAAGTTGGCCAATAGTCCTATTTAAATATTGTAAAATTAATATGGTTTTTTTTCGTTTTTAACCATTCGATTATGTGACAGATCTTATGCCGTTTGCCCCACTGTTCGCCTTCGTATATATTTTGCGCGTGTGATAAGCGGATAATGAATTTGAAATTTGAAGAGGAAGCAAGACATACGACTGACCACAGCGAGCGCGAGCGAAAGACAATGACTAGGAGGAGTGGGAGGAGAGAACAATGACTTAGAAGATAGTAGTACAGCAGTTTCTATGGTCAGCTCAAGAGTCTGGGTATTGGCGTGCTTAATTAGTATAATCCGCGTTGAAATTATTCAAGTGTGCATTGTGTGCATGCGAGTGTGTGTTTGTGTGCGTGTGTGTGTGTGTGGGGGTATTAGGTTGTGGGGTTACGCATACGCAGCGTGGCACCGACTGCATCCACGTAATGATAACATGGCAAAAGCTGCATAAATTTAATGACTGCAATTAAGTGAAGAGCTAAAGTTTTGCGCAAGGCGCCAACTGTGCAGCTCATGTCTTATCAGCGGAGTGGCAGAGCAGAGCTCTTGATATGCCCCAATCTCTCTCAGCTCTCAGCCCACACTCGCATTTGCTTGAGCGATGCATAATTGAATGCAATTAAAGCAACTTAATGCGCATTTCATGAGCCAAACATTTGCATATACGCAGAGCCAGGACATGCATGTAAAAGTGATTATTTATGCAAATTGCATATAAATAAATTGCAAGTGAAATAAATACGAAATGGGAGAGAACGAATGAGGGAAAAAGGCAACGTAAAGCGAAAAAAACAATTTGGTCAAATTGAATTTATTGTGCCAAAAGGCGGCACAATAAAAGAATGTGTAAAGTGCACTTAAGCAAGGGGAAGACATCTGAAAGGATTGCACAACATGCAATATCTTTTTGCCACCCACACTCCCCTCTGTGGTCACTGTGAATCACTGTGATGGCTGGCGCCTTGGCACAAGACGCTCATCGTCGGAGTCCTTGGCCATGGAGAGCACACAGGAAGCCATAATGGACTTTTCATTCAAATTATTTTGCCATGGCATTTGGCTTGAATTGATGCTCAGTTTCCTGTTATGCTCAGTCCGACTCGGTCTTACGTTCTGCTTTTGCTTACACTCTCTATCTGAATGCTAAATATTCTCCACACATAGATATTGTCCAGGCATAAATCAGCGTGGCAACTGGACCTGGAGCAGGCAGTCGAGCTAGTCTTAGAGGAGGCCAGGATTGCAGCAGCTACTGGAATACTACGCTGCATCTGTAGCTTTAGGATAAGAGCTCTAAATGTTAGATATTCTGCAATTCGATGGCAGAGTACTAAATGCAAAAACTCTGCCTTAACAGTGCTGATAAGAAAGTAGTTGGAAATAAAAATGGAAATATGTACATACTACATTATTATCGCTTTTTCATTACTTTTATTTATTGTTATTATTATTTATTTACTTATTAAAAATGTTTTCTTTTAATATTACAAGAAATTCCACTTTAAAATTTAGGTAAATTATTATAAATATTTTTTAAAATCAACTTTCCTTAATAAAGTTTGAAAATAAAATTTAAAGTTGAAGAATCATGTAGAAAAATTAATTTTATTATATTTTTTACTATCTGTATAAAATTTTTTTATTTGTTTAATTTAGTTTTACTGAAAAGCACTATAGAAAAATATTCTTATTAATATTTTTCCCCAGTAGAGCCTTAGTTTAATATCCCTAACCATCGCTTTTAGTCTCTTGCAACCTTAGCATTAATATATTTTTATTTGTGTAATTCAATTTTACTATAAAATACTATAAAAACCTATCATTACTAATATTTTTCCGAGTAGAGTCTTAGTTTAATATGGCTAACTATCGCCTTTAGTCTCTTGCAACCGTAGCATGAATCTAACCAACTCCTATTGCTGCAGCTTGGAGCACGGCCAACTGGCCAAGAGTTAGAAACCGGAACAATTTTTAAATAAAGCCGAAAAGCATATGCAAACACACACACTACACACACATTACTATATATTTATGAGCCAACTCTTGAACAATGCAAATTCTTTTCGCACTTTTTGCATCATTAATTGCGGAATTTATGAGTGGATGCGATCGGAGCACGTTGTTTTCTATGTAAATTTGCGCCTTTTATTGAGTTGTACCGAAAGGACAAAGGCAGCAAAGGACAATGCATATGTCGCCTGCATGTTTGTGAGTGTATTTCTGTGTGTGTGTTGTTGTTTCAATTTCGTATAAACATGTAAATAATTTCCAGCTGATTGCACAAATTCGTTGCGGGCTTGATTTTTATTGCATACCTCAGGGCGCACCTCGTAGACTCTGGGCTGAAAAGGGGGCGCAGGCAGGCAGGCAGGCAGCATGCAGAACGAATTTGAAAATATTTTGCTGCAGTATTGTTGTTGTTGCTGTTGCTGTTCGCGCTTTTGTTTTCAATTTGCAATAAGTCTGTCAATTGGCGAATTAATAAAGTGGAAAATGCGAAAGTTAACTGAAGGTTGCCGGAGGAGAGTCGTCTCATATGCAGAGTACACACTGTCTAACCTGTAGCAACCCCTGCGACAACTCTGCCATTTCTATGCAAAACAGTTGCACGCTGACGAAATCGTCAACTTGTCAACCCTGCCAGCTATTGAACTCTTATTTCTATACATTTTATTATCAGCCTCTGATTTTATTGCATTTTTATCGAAGAACATTCTCGCATTGAGCCGTCACTAATCATTTCATTTAAGTTTAGAACTTTATTATATTTATGATGGCGTCACACCCCCCGCTTACCCCCTTTTGCCAAATTGTGACAGCTGTTGGCGGAATTTCGCACTCGTTGCACGTGCCAAAATTTTACGACTGTGGCTAATTATGCAAAAATTGTGAAAAATAAAAAACGCTAAAAAGTAAAAGTTGCAAATTTGCTTATTAGAAAGTCGTAAAATTTCAGCAGAGTCGTAAAATTTAGACCAAAAGCGACAAATTAGCATACTGACATGGGTCACATTCAGTTCTAGTTCTTTTTTTACAACCTGGCATAAAATGTAATAGGCTGCCTAATTTGATATGTCAGTTAATTTAACGGGATTACGCAAACTTTTAGTCATATTTGAACTCATATATATACAAGTTCTAGGTACTCTACTTTCTAGCTGAATCTAATTGGGCCAGCGGGCAGCTGGATAATTTGATATAATTTATGCATCGCGTTGCAGTTAATCAAATTGCATGCCACAAAAATAGCTGTTTTTAGCCGCTGGTCGAGTTCATGCAACATGCAACAAGCCGCATGCCACATGCCACACATGGCCTAAGCAAATGCAATCAAATCAAATCAGCTGCCGTTCGTTCGCTTGGCCAATCTAATTCAATTTTTGCTACAAATGCGTGCCTCAATATCGGCATACACTCCCTCTATCTCCCACAATCTCACTCTATCTTTCTCTTGTCGTGCAAAACACAAATAAAATGTCAGAGCTTCAAAGCCAAAATTAAATTCCAATAAAAAACCAAAGAAATGCCAAAAATGCCCGGAAAGCCACAGTCGGCCGCAGCTGACAGTAGGTGACCGTATAATGTGCTTTGCCTCGTCGATAGCAGCAGCATATACAGCAGCAAATAAATATGATCACACTCACACTAACAAATACTCTCACATATACATAATATACATATACATACCCGCAATCGCAAAGCAACATGCTAAAAGTGATATGTAATATCAGAAATAAACTTGAGCTGCATGGGCAATAGACGAACTTAACAAATAAAGAGTTCTATCAATCCATTTATCCATTCATCAATCCATCATCCATCCATCCATCCATCGATCCATCCATCCATCCATGCATCGATCCACCCAACTATCCGTCCATCCATCCATCCGTCCATCCATTGAAGGATCCATCCATTAATGGATGAGTTGATGGATGGATGAATGAATAAAAGGATTGATGGATTGATGGATGGATTGATTGAAGCACAGATGGACGAATGGATGGATTGATGCATGTTTGACGAATGTATGGATGGATGGGTGGATTGATGGATGCATGGATGGATGAATTGATGAATTATTGAATTGATGATTGCACAATCTGAATAGTCCTCATTTGTGTTTTTTTTAAAGTACAGTATCTAAAAAATAACACCACCAAACAGCACCTCTCTCACTCCTTATTGAAAAAATTCTATACAGAGCTTAGCTGTTGCACGATTTTCGGGGCTTAGCTGGAACAGGAAACGGTGGACAGCAGGTGCCAAAGCTGACGCCTGACCAAATTGTCGGACAAACAATGAACACACGGATAAGGAAACACTCTAAAAAAAAACTAGAAAAATATAGCTAAAAAGGTAAGAATTTATTAAAGCAACGACTGCTATATACCCTGTACTTTATGCTATAGAAATTTATATGAATATATTAAGCAGAAGGCAAAAATTTGTTAAGCAACAACTGAAACATATTCTAGTGCGAGCATTGGACAAATGGATGGACAAATAGTACAAATTATGTTAAGTATAGCTGTATATAAATATAAATTGAATGGTATAATATAAGCTATAAACCGTTAATACTATATACCCCATACAATCGACTACAGGGTATTTAGTAAGTGCTTGTGGAGTGTGCTCGGTCAGCGTTTAAGCATTGAGGAATGTGCACACTGGCCACAGGTTGGTCGGTGCTTTGGGTCTCAGCTCTTGGTCAGGTCTCTACGGTTTCATGTTGGGTGTTAAGCGCGCAACCTGCAACATGTTGCGGTTGCTGCACAGAGAAAGAGAGAGGGGGTAGGAGTTGAGACAGATAGCTAGGGTAAATGGCAGCTGAAGTGCTGGTCACACAATGTGTGCTCGCATATATGAGAGGACGAGCATAAATCTCGCACAACAACAACTGGCATAACAATAAGAGCGGGGCAAAAACAAATGCAATGACTGCAACAATGAAATACGCAAAATATTGACAGACATTGCTAACAGAGGAAGAGACTGAGATAGGGTTGTGGGAGGTGGGGCATATACACACAACGAGCAAATGCACTCGGCACATGCGACTGTGCGACTTGGGTGCCCGTTACAATTAAAAGCCGAGTCCAAGTGAGGGAGTCCGAGCTGTCATGTAATGCACTCGGCAAAATGGGCAACATGCGACGCGTCATTTAGTCGCCCACGCAAGGGGGAGAGGGGAAGGGTGTGGACTGAGGCAGGAGGAGGGTATTGTCCGGCTGTAGCACAGCTGCGTCTGGCGATGAGCAGCTCTTGCTTGAATGGTTTGGTTGGGTTTCGTTTGGCATGAATAAAGCAAGCCACAAACTGAGCAGAGGCTGCCACGCCCCCTTCCTCTATCGCTCTCTCTGTGCTCTTATTAATCCGACATGATTGGCAGCGGACAGAGCAGCAGCAGCAGAAAAAAGAGCCACTGGCCACAGGTGTATGCAGCTCCTGCTGTCTGCCTGTCAGCGCCTGAATATCGAGAGAGACAAATTTGTTAATTTATTATGCCAGAGCGTGTGCTGCTGCTGCTACTCCTCAGCAGCCAGTCCCCCTCTTTCCCTCTGCTCCTGCTACTCCTCAGTCACTTCTCTTCCTCTCCTTTGCTCATGCTACTCCTCAGTAGCCACTCCCACTCTTCCCCCCTGCTGCAGTTGCTCCTCCTCGTTTGGCTTAACAAGATGCTGTTGCCCTGGTCAAGTGCTCTGACGCGAATTTCATTTTAAAATTTGTGGTACAGGTGCAACCTTGTTGCACAACTGATTTGTGTCCTGCTGTGTCCTTTTTAATAAAACACTGACTGACTACCACTCCTGCTCCTCTTCCTCTACTCTGCTTCAGTTGCTCATACAAATTAAGCCGCCGTGTTGTCTGTCCGTTCTCCTGTCCGTCTGTCTGTTTGTTTGTGTGCTGACTTAAAAGTGAAATATTGCAATCAGTCAATGGATTTCACTTCACCCCTGTCCCCTCTCCCCTACCCACCCACCTTCACCTTCATGTGGCGCCAGTGAGTAGGCTTCGATTTTAATTAAGGAATTAGGCGGCGCAAGTGGCATTTGGCCGCGTTGCACATGATGAAATGAGGCGTCTGGCGAAAAGCTCATTAGAGACAGCGAGAAATGAGTATTGCAATAGTCAGGCTCCATACAGTTAATGGAAATTCAATCAGAAAACTTATCTCTCTAAATGCAGTTTTACATTTGATTTCAACTGCAAAAAAACAAAGAGCTTTTCCCTGCTAAAGCAAAGCAGCTTTTCCCCCAATCATTTATGCCAGTTTTCTTAACTAAATCATGAGCAATTATTTCCCCTAAAATGTCACCAATAGCACTACAATGGACTAATTACCTTTGATTAAACCTGAGCACACTAGACAAATGCCGCAACCAGGTCCATGACACGAACAAGAGAACAAACATTTGTGTAAAATATCAAGCTATCTTTAATAACACTGGGCTACTAGATTGAATCTCTAAGCAACCCAACTGTATTTTTTATCTGTAGATGTGGGATTCCATATTACGAAAAACGAGTTAAACATTGTTCTATAATAGTTCTGTTTTTCTTTTTTAATTTTGAAATATAGTGGTATATTTTAAGCTTTATTTAGGAGTTCAGTTTAGTATTTGAATCTTTACTGTGGAATGTCACATACAATTAGAAAGTGTGACCAAAATTCAAACTATCTTTAATAACAGTAGGCAACAGCTACTAAATTGTATCTTTAAGCAAACCAACTCTATTTTTTATTTATAGATCCCATATGACGAAAATCAAGTTAGGCATTGTTGTATAGTAGCTTGTTTTTTTTTTTTAAATTTAAAATATAGTGATATATTTTAGACTTTTATTTTAAATATGTATATAGCTAAGCTAACTTTTGAAAGAAGCTTAAAATATACCACTTTTATTTTAAATTTAAAAGAAAAGCTTTAGACCAATATACAACTCGATTTTCGTCATATGGTATTGAAAATAAAAAACATAAAAACCCATTAAAAATATATATAGATATTTCAGTTTATATAGATATTTGACTTCCCTTTATTACAAAAAAAAAGTCTATTTGTTCAATGTTCTCAATTAGTTCGATTTTGTTGCCTAGTGTAATCGAACTCTAGTGACAGAGTATAGAGCAAGAGCAAGAGAGTTGCGAAGAGCGAGTGTTGGAGAGTTGGAGAAGGGGAGCAAGTGGACAGCAGACGCCACAGACATTACACAAACGCTCATCAGCCAAGCAGCAGCAGAGTTTTGGGAGTTGGCAAAATTCAAATAGACTGCAGAGTCACTTCAATGGGGAAAGGTGGTGGAGAGGGAGGCGTTGTGGTTGGCGCACCCAAAGTGGCATTAGAGATTTATCAAGTGTAGCGTGACGTGGCATGGACTCTGTTGCTGCCACACACAGCATGCGAGGACAGACACACACACACACGCACACACACAGTCATTGCATTACGTGTAGCGTAACAAATGTACAAAAACACGTAAGCTCTGTGGACAGCCAAAGAAGCAGAGTCCAACGAATGGAACAGAAAAGAGAAGGGAAGAAGGGAGGAGGAGTAGAAGGAGGAGCATAGCCAGCAGAGCTGGACACTGGAGTAGACCAAACAGCTTTTTTCCTTACGCCTTCATACTGACCGGAGCTATTCGATGACAATCAATGGTTTTTGGTCTGATGCACACAGCGAGGAGGGGAAGTAGAGAGTAGCATAGTAGAGGAGGCTACTTTTGCAACTGCCACAAATATATGCATGAGCATGTATGTGTGCGTGTGTGTGTTGTTTGTGCCACGCTTCATAAAGGATTCAAATTCGTTTGCCAGTTGGCGTTGAGTGCATTGCCAGTGACCCTCTCTGCTGCTGGCATACACCTAACCTAAGTATCTCTCTCTCCGGCTCACACTAATTCCAAATAAATGAGGTGTATGGCAAACAATGTCACTGTGGCATCTGTGGTATCTTCTCTTGGCTCTTGGGGCAACTAGACTGGACTGGCAACTGGACTGGACTGTTACGTTTTGCTTGTTTTAATTTGGTAACTGCAACTGGCTTTTATCTATGGCTAAAAACTTGCCTGAAACTCTACTCTGTCTCTGCTTATCTCAATTTCTATTTGTGTCTCCGACTACAACTGCATTTCGAGTGTGTTTTTTCGGTAGCCTTAGAAATTAATTAAAGTGTCAGCAGCAAAGTTGCATAAAGGAGACTTCAGTTACTGTAACTCACTCTCCTTTACCCCCCACACTCTCTGCCTCTCTGGAGCAAGCCTTTGTGGTCTCTATGCCTAATTAACTGCTCGACCAAGAGGATTTTGCTGCAGAAATTATTAAACTCATAAAGAGCAAAAACCAATCACAACATACAACATTTTTTGCATATGCCCTGCAGCCAGCATATGTGAAGGGGTATGCTGGGTTTGCATGACAGTGGGAACTCACGACTTTATCTGCATTAATAATGACCAATTGATAAATCAAATTGATTTATTTGCAGCATGATTTATATGCTGTTTTACAGGGTATATTTATAGTCTGGCCATACTGTAGATTGCATATTTTTTCTCTGCGTCGAGTCAATGGCAAAGGACTTAATCAAGCGCTGCAGTTTTTTGTTGCCTTTCAATTCCATGCGACTCAAATGCAGCCTGCACAGCTGTCAATCATAACCAGAGGAAGATTGTGTAGCATGTGGCATGTGGTATGTGGTATGTGGCATGTCGCTGATTGCAGCGCCTCAGCCTTTTATGCAGAGAGCCCAAAAAACAAAAGACTCTCTTAGAAACGTTGCACAACAAATCCCATTTAACGCTCTTCGCCGAGGCACTTGGCTGTGGCAGTGGCACGTCCTTCGCCTAATGCGCCACATGTGTCTGGCGATGCTGCAACACGCCCAGTCATCAAGTAATCCCACCCACCCAATTGAAACATATATCCGCAGCACAAGTGCAGTTTCTCCTGCCAACCTAATGGAATTTTCCTCATGACTTAATTCAAACAATAAATGCGCTCAATTGAATGCAATTTTCATTCGCCGTTTTGCTTTTTCCGAAAATGAAAAGCACAGAGAAAACACACACACACACACACACACACACACGATTTCTAAAGGATATTAGTGGCGGGACTGGCATATCCTGCCAAGAGAGCTGCGGTTACCACTGATAAAGCCACTTGAGTGCAGCACGAGGCGTTGCACAGCATGGAGAGAGGGGCAGGGCGGTGGGGGAAGTTTCGGGGTTTATTTTCGATGACGTTTGCAATTTTTTTTCATTCTCTGTGTTGTTGTTGTTGTTGTTGTGTGCTTTGTGTTCTTTCCGTTTGCTTTGCTCTTAATAAACGTATACAATTTGTTAATTTGTACAGGATCAAACATGAGACTTTGCCTCCCGCCTCGCCAGGACTCCGCGTCTCCCTGGGTAATTAGAGCTAAAAGCTAATTAGATTTTTGCCTTTTTTTCTGCTGCTGCAGATTTAATTAAATGCACTGACTAACTGAATTTGTAGCAGCGCACAGAAGAAAAGGCTTAGGTGCAAGGCAGAGAGGTCCTTAATAGTAGATAATGAGCATAAAAAGTTGCACTAAATGTGAGAGCAAAAAAAATCTGAAATTAATTTGAGGTAAGACCATTTCTTATTTATGAAATAAAGCAGAAATTAAGGAATATTATTTTATAGTTAACAATCAAATTGCAATTATATAAATTTTTATATTAATTTTAGCTGAATAATGGAAATACATAATAGAAAGAAATGAAGTGAAGAATGTATGAATATACAATAGTTTAGCTTAGGTAGACCAAAAGATACTTAGTGCTATGGGATAAGTGGAGTGGCTAGCGATAAGTATCTATCAAGTATCATCGTCTACCTATCATCAATCTCTCATCTATCATCTATCTATAATCTTTCTATCATCTATCTATCATCTATCTCTCATCTATCTATCATCTATCTATCATCCATCTCTCATCTATCTATCATCTATCTATCATCTATCTCTCATCTATCTCTCATCTATCTATCATCTATCTCTCATCTATCTACCATATATCTTTCATCTATCTATCATCTATCTTTCAAATATCTTTCATCTATCTATCTATTGTGTATCTTTCATCTATCTATCATCTATCAATCATCTATCAATCAACTATCTAACACTTATCTATCACCTATCTATCATCTATCTTTCATCTATCTATCGACTATCTTTCAACTATCTATTATCTAGTATCATGTAGTCTCGGGAGTCCCCAAGCCGCATCATGGAGGCCATTGAGTAGGTACTCTCTATCCTAGGTATCTGTGCCTAACCTCACCAAGGCATCAAGGACAGTGGTACAGTATAGTAAGTGCTTTTACAGAGGTCATATCGACCCCTGGTATGAAACAGTTCTTGTACCCGATAATAATAATAATAATCTACAGTCTGTATGTACAAGATTGTCAAGAACTCCTCACGTAGATACTTCTTCCCACTCCATATTATGACTGAACAATCACATAATTCCTGAACCCGATATAGTTCAGTAAACTTAGTACCAATTACCTTAAGATTCCATTTAGCGTCGACATTCCCCTCCATTCGGTATAAATTAAATTATTACATAAATATTTAGAACATACCATTTCGTTAAGATTCCAATTAGAATCGACCTTCCTTCCTCTCCGTATACATTAAATTATTACATAAATACATAAAAATTATTTGCAACAATTTCAAGTCATGCCTAACCAATTTAAACAGCCAAAGCACTTTATTTGCAATAATTTCAGTAAATTCATTATTTATGATTAGCTGCCTGGCTTTGCTAATATCACAAAATGTAATAGCTTTAATTGAAATTGTTTGCTAACATGTGAAATGAGAACAACAAAAAATAACCAACAGTGTCCATTAATTAAATTAAAATCCACTTAGAAGCTCATTAAATGCAAATCGCAGAATAAAATAATATAAAACAAAACAAAACGAAACGAAAACACACACAGAATTCTAACCACAAAAACGCATTAAATGATTTGCGTGGCAATTGCCACGTAACAACAAAAAACAGTCGAACAGTGGAAAATGTAGATGGAGGAGTACATAAAAAATAGAACCGCATGTTAATTAAAAATCAAACTAATTTCCTAATTGCAAAAGCTTACCAATCATTAAACACAAACTGATGCCAAACAAATTGTGAAAACAGAATGAAAGGTGGGAAGGGGAGGGGAGGGGAGGGCAGAGCGAGGCGAACTGCTTTGATTTATTGAGCAGAGTGGCTTTCGACCAATTGTCAGGCGATTAAACAGACAAATTCGAAAATAATGTTTCATTAAATGCAATGCAAATCAAATGGAAACAACCGATGAGGCTGCGACAGTTGCGACAGGACAGCAGGGACCAAAGCACACTGGACGGACATTAATCCTTTTACACGTACAAACATATATGTTTGTGTGGGGGTTTCCCTTTTTTTTGAGGAGGCTATACTTAAGTATGCTAAAAGGGGTATATGATGTTTGTATATACGCTGCCTAAGGGCAGGTTGATTAGGATATACATAGTACGTTGTATATGGAATAAAATACTTCGTTATCTTTAAGCCAACAAAAATTAGCTAAAATATATATAGAAAGAGAATTTTGTAGAGTATATGCTTGTCATTATAAATTTTGAAGTTTATACAGACACTTCCTCAGGGTAGGTTGATAGGTATACTATATCCTCAAATATTTCATTATCTTTAAGCTAAAAATATACAAAAATATATAACGTAAATAAATTTTGTAGTGTATATGCTAGTCGTTATGTACTTTAAAGTTTATATATATGCTGCGTAAGGGTAGGTTGATTATGATCTAGAATATAGTATATGGTATCAAATATTTCAGTATTTTAAAGTGAACTAAAATTAACAAATATATATAGGAAATGAATTTTTTTTAGTGTATATTTTAGTCGTTATATTTTGGAATATTTTCTTGCTGCTTGTTTTGTTGCTTTTTGTGCTTAATTAAAATTATACATACACTGCCTAAGGGCAGTTTGAGTAGGTGGGGAAAAGTAAGCTAAAATGAAATGGGAATCTAGTATTTCATTATCTTTAGGCCAACAAAAAATTAACAAAAATATATAGTACATGAAGTTTGTAGCGTATCTGCTAGTCGTTAGATTTTTTTGATGTTATTTTCCCTACTTGTTTTGTTGCCTTTTGCGCTTAATTAAAATCCGCCGCAATATGTTTCAGCTCCCCAACCGCTGCATAAAAAGTTTCGCTGCAAAATTTGCATATCACAAGCTGCTGCCCCGACCCAAGGCATAAAGTAACAGTAATATATATACTCTATATAAACACATACATACAGTATATGTATGGCAGCCCTAAAACAGTGCACAACTCAATAAATTTCAATTTATTTGCGTAAATCATTTATTTGGCGTAATTTTCAGCTTAATTTCAGTCAAAACAGAAAAAACTCGGGGCATTGGGTAAGGGTAAGGGGTAAGAGCGGGGGGTTAAAAAACCCTCATAAATCAATTAGAATGGACCACGGCCTGTGCCAGATTTTGTTAGCCAATTTTTGGTTTTGCGGCTTTTCCCACACACGCACACACATGCCAGTTTTTTGTTGTTGTTTACTTTTAGCCACAACAACACGACACACATATTAAAAAATTGGGTTGCGGTTCAAGCTGGAGTTGGAGTGGGAGGCTCAGGTGTTTTTTGCAGTTAATGATTTATAAGCGCATATGCAGTTGATTTATTAGCTACTCTTGTATTAAGCAAGCCAAGATTTGTCACTGCAGCTCGGCAATTAGTCTAATGGCCATGGAGTAGTCGTAGTTTGGGCCAGGCCTCTCGTATTGCCCTCCCTTTGGGTGAGTTTTCTGTTTCTGAAGTGTTTGCACAGTGGCCAACGCTGCTGCTGCTGCTGCGGCTGTCAAACAGCTGAAACAAAGCCTCAACCACAACAAACAGAACTTGATTTGCCCCACAGCAAACAGGGCGTATATCCTGTGCCGACTCGGCGACTTCTTCTTCTTCGCGACGCATTGAAGCGTATGAGCAATTTTTGAAAGCAATTAAAACAAAACGCGGCACACGCTACACGCTACAAGCAGCTCACAATCCTTTGGCTCTGTAGGAGAGAGTTTTTCTTAAATTAACTCGCCAGTCGCTCAGGGCACCAACAACAACAGCAACAAGAAGCTTTTCGGGTAGTTTAAAGGAAAAGTTGAAGAGTAGATAGAGTGAACTCAGAGATACCCAAGACTCTCATTAACGAGAGTGAACTGCTTGGCAGATGGCAAGCAGTGTAAGCAGTGTAAGTAGTGTAGGCAGTGTAAGCAGCGTAAGCAGTGCAAGCGAACAAGCAGTCTAGTTCTAATAATATTGCCGCTCATTTAAGTATATTTAAAAACAAATAGATTTCTTAATAATACTGATATTATTAATATAATAAAAATTCTGCAAAATTAGTGTATAACTGCTTAGCAGATTGCAAGCAGTGTGAGCAGTATAAGCAGCGTAAGCAGTGCAAGCGAACAAGCAGTTTGGTTCTAATAATATTGCCGCTTAACTAAGTACATATACTTATAAAATATAACTTTGTTAATAATATTATGACATTATAAATATAATAAAAATTCTGCAAAATTTGTATATAATGTCTAGCGTTGTTTTTGATAAATTTTATCATCTATAGTGCTACTATATTACTTTTAAATATATTACTAATTAAATAACTAATTATTATATATTATCTATCACGCCTCACATCATACATCAGCACTAATATGCCCTCTTTCATCAGCCATAGGGTATCTTAATAGCCCGCAGTGCTGTGTAGCCAAGTTAAACAAATGTAATAATTGTTGCTGTTGCCTATTGTTGTTGTCCATTGTTGTTGCTGCCGCTGCTGCCTGTTGCAAACTTCTGAGCAAACAGCGACGGGCGGCACACGTTCCACTGCCACAGATTCGGGGCAATTTGTTGTTTGTTATTGTTGCCACTATTTTCAGAGGCTTTCTGTGATTGTTTCTACTTTTGGTGACGCGTGCACCAGGCTAATGCGCCTCGGGGTGTGAAAGTCACTTCGCTAACAGACAACTACAACTACAGTACATTTCCCCCTGTCTCTCTCCACTAACTTGATTTGATTTTGATTTTTGACGAATTTCTCAGAGTGTGCGTGTAAATGTTTTTTATTTTTCGGCAATTGTTTGTAGGATTCTCTTTCTATTTATTTATTTGTGCGTGCGTGCGTGCGCTCCGTTTGCCACACGCTTCTGCTACTTCTGGCTCTGCTTCTTTTTTTATCCTTTTTTTAGATCGCGAAAGTGTGAGCCATAAGCAGCTGGAGTGCTTTTATACTGGCCACGTTTTGCATTTACAAATTTATGCAATATTTCAATTGAAAATGAAGTCATTGGAAAAACGTTTGCTCAAGGGTTTAATAGACGCCGGGGATTGAGGTTTATTATAGAGATGGGTTTGGCATTTGTAGAGCGATATTGTGATTAATATAGAGAGCATTATGAGTGACATGATATGTGAACAAAAATGAAAAAAAAGTATTTAATGAGAAATTTATGTAAAATAAATATTCAAGCAATTAATGGATAATACAAGACACTATGTAAATATATCTACTTTATTTTATAGTGGAACAATAAAGTAATTATCTAAGAATAAGTGAAAGGATATGATTATAAATATGAAAAAAAGAATTAACTAAGAAATTAATAGGTAAAAAATATTCAAGCTATTAACAGAAAATACAAGATACTATGAAAAATATTTGCTATATTTTATAGTGGAACAATAGAGTAAATGATCATCTTATAATGCAAAATTTAGTAAATAATTTAAAGAATTTGTTAGAATAATTTAACTGAACTAAATTTTAGTTATAATGTCATACTTTGTCCAACGCTTTCGTGATTTTTGTTATAGTATAGGCAACAATTTTAATAAATACTAGAGAGCCTCCAAATCCCAACATCATTGAAGGCCACCAGGAGGCGAAGTAGTACCCTCATATTACCTAAATAATCATCATATATGTATGTATCTAGTAGAGTTTAATTGCACCCAGGTAAGGTCAGGAGGACTATTTGTCTATCCGTTTGTATGAACACATAGAGCGCATAAACTAAAAGAGTTTATTCAGATTTGTGATAGTTTTCCTAGTCAGTCAATCAGGCCAAGCTACTGTCTATTTATATTCCCACATACATACAAGTTAATTTCAGTTGCCTCACACCTTGCACAGCAAACACATGCCTTATCAAAATATTATTGCAACGCCTTTTGGTCACACTCACCCTTTTTTTGGCAGAGGCATAAGCCAAAAAACACTTGGCCAAGCGTTGATGAGTGAAAACATGCGTTAATGGGCTTAGCGCAAAAAAAAAAAGCGAAAATCAAATCAAACTTTTTGGCTTAGCGCCGACACACGACGTCGTCTACAAAAAAGCAGCTGAAGAAGTCACTAGAGAAGAGACACCAGCGAGAGAGAATGGAGGAGAGTATAGGGTGGTGGAGGGGGAGAAAGTCTCAAGCCACCCCGAATGCTGCTACTTCTAGCGGGCAGCGGGCACTTCAAAAATTGTTGAAAGACAAGAGGCGGCGTTGCAGGACACGTGTCCTGGTTGGAAGCTTACATGGCTGCCACGTGACCACCATCATGTTTGCTTACATTTACGACTCACTGACTGACTGACGTATGGGTAAATGACGAGCAGTATGAGAATGAAGGCGATCAATCAAGACCAACAACAATAATACACAACAAAGGCGTAGTGAGAGTCTGAGAGAGGTGAGTACAGTTGCCACTGGCCATGTATGCACCATAGTATAAGCCAGCTAGTCTAATCCACTTTACTAAGCTCCGACACCAGCCATAAATTTCCGATCAGAGTTTTGCAATTTGGCAAATGCATCGGGAACTGCGGATTGTAATTAAAATTGCATTCGCATCTAATTAATTGGTATGCAGAAAGGACGACAGACTAGTTGGAGGAATTGCCAAATGCAAATTACAGTGACTGGCGTCATATTATATACAGATACATACATACATATATCCCTGCATTCAAAATCGACTTTGAGGGCTGCTGCAATTAAGGCAGAAGGCGCTATAAAATGCCTTTGGCTGTTGCAACTGCAACTCGCACTGCAATTGCCTAATGTGTTGAGGCAGGCAACACCTCGTGCAACCCTTTTCGTTAAGCTGCCAACCCTCTCCACCCCATGGAAAACAAAGTGTCCTTTCAATACTGTTCTGTTCTGAATATTGTGCTTTTTCGGCTCGACTCTGACATGATTGGCTTTTAACGCTCAAATAAGCTTAATTGAATTTCTTTTCATTTGCTAACTAAGTTTCGGTTTTGGTTTTGAATTCCGTTTCGGCATTGACAGACTGGGATTTGTTAATTAAAAGTGAATTAGGCTGCCGAAAGGGAGTACTACAATGGAGCTCAGAGAGAGTTAGTTAAACTGCAGCAGATAAACAAATTGAAAAGTCGATACGATACGAGACAATAGACGAATGATTCTGCAAGAATTACAAATTAAAAAGCCGGGAAAGCTACAGTCGGATGCAAATGACAGTGGGAGAAACTGTACTTTCCTTTGAGGTATCAAAAATCTAACACAAACTTGATCTGCTTGCACTGTAGGGGCATCTAACTGTCAAATATAATGGCTTTAGCTCTTACAGTTTACGAGATTTAGGTGTTCATCTAGAAGAACGGACTGACAGACAGACGGACATGGCCATATCGAGTCAGTTTGTCGTTCTTATCAAGAATATAGAACGGAAACTTTAATCTCGAATGTCCCTGGTGTTTGTTTTCCGATTGAGCCATAGCACTGATGAAGGTTACCATTAGATTACTGTATGCCAAAGCACAAGTTTGTATCTTTATAATTGTGGCTGAGTCTCTAAAAATGCTGTTTTATTTGGGGTATAATTTCACACAATTATGAAATCTGTTTAAATAATTATTTATATTTTTTTCACTAATATAAACTTAGTATTTTTTGTTAATTTTTCCCTCCGTTTTCAGCCTTCTCTTTGCTGTGCTCATTCAACCCAATTATGCTGCTAATTTCAGTCATTTAATTATCCAAATATTTGCGTTTAATTAGAAACGAGGTCAACCAACTATGAATATTAAATTGCGTGCAATCTGCAAATTAATGAAATGCAACTAATAAAATTATATTTAATAAAAACCACCGAGTTGTTGCCATGACAACTTTTCCAACCAGTTCTCCCACCATCCATATAGACGTCTATCAAAGGATATCTCTCATATGCCATGGCACAACTATCAAAATTAATGGGCCGCCCTGGGGCCAATAGCCAGAAAGACCGCACAGAAAAAAATGTGAATGTGAATGTGAATAAAATTTAAATACCTGCAGAAAAAAGGAAAGAGTTGGGGACTGCAGTGACATTTTAGCTATCAAAAATGTATTTGCATATAAATTAACGACGCAACTTTTTTAAATAATGCAATTTAAACATATTTTATTTGCATTTATTAACACACACAAATGGAACAAAAAAAGGTAACCCAATGCCAAAAAACATCAAAGTAAAATGAAATTTCAATAAAAAATTTGGCATGAGCCTCACATGTCGCATTATTTGCCTTCGCTTTTATTTTAATATTTTATTTTTTACACTCTCCGCGGACTGTTACAAAATATGTTTTTATAAAAACATTTTACAGCATTACCATAAAATTGCGAGAGAAAAAGGATATCATCCTGACCACGTCAAAACATGTGACGTGTATTAAAAACAACCACAGCCGTGATGGCTTTAAGCGGCTTCAACACACACACCCACACACACTCACACTCCTCTCTGGGTGTGTTGCATTTTTATAGCATGATTTTGGTAGATTCCCCCCAACCACAGCTCATCCGGTGCTGTTATCGAATGAACATTTTGCGCAAATCATGTACGAAAATTGATGGAAAATGTGATTTTGGCAAACGCAATCCTTGTGTGTGACTGTGTATGTGTGGGTGTTGATTGGTCTGCCACAAGCAGTCAGAAAAAAAACATTCACAAAAAAGTGTAGCATACTTAGGGGGGAGTGGAGGGAGTTGGTTTCAAAGGATTTTCATAGCCAGCGGCTACTTATCATAAAAAATGGCAAAAAAAAAAGGAAAATAGAAAAACGCACACACTGCTAGCTGTCTGTCAAGTCATGTGTGTGGTGTGCGTGCGTGAGTTTTCCCAGACAATAATTGAGTTGCAGTCGCCGCTAACCCTTGCCTCGAATACCCTGTAACAAATGCGGCCAAGGTGTGGCTGAAAAGTGAAAGAAAGGAGGAAGGTAAAAACTATGTATACAGTGCGTTTCATAAGCATAAGACTTATATATACATATATCTTATATCTGGGGATTAAAGCTTTATAAACCCAAAAAAAAAAAACAATTGTACTTTGAATTCACCGTTAGAACTTTGCACTTTTCCATTGAACTATTTTTAGCATGAATTTTTTTACTAAGAGCACTTTATCCTCACATCCTTTGATTGAACATTTTTCAGGAATTTTTTTTATAATTACTAAATTGTCCTCGACGTTTAAAAACCTCTACCAATCGGTTTTGCATGAGTCCTATTAATTTTATTTTAACAAATTCTAAAGTGTCTTATGATTATGAAACGAACTGTATATATGTTATCATAGCGTAGCTTATAGTTCATCAACCGAAATAAAGAAGAGTTTTCTTCCATCAGTTATTTTATGACAAGTTTTTGTGTTGATTTCGTTGCATGTTATTATTATTATTGAAAATTGGCCAAATTGTATAAACGCACATATGCGTGAAATTCAATTCGATCGGAAAGTGTGAGACAAAGGTTTGGCTGCAGAAGTGGGTGTGGTTGAAAGGGTTGCTGCTGCTCACATTTGCCCAAAGAGAAGTAATTCAATTTACAAGTGATTTGTCCGGCACACAAAACCCGATTTAGTTTCCGGGCACACTAGGCTCTCTCTGCTCTGGCTTGACCAATGTTCCAAAGTGTTCAAATTTATGCAAATCCCATTTAAATTGTTTGCACTGCAATTTCAATTTAGAAACAAAATAAAACGTACAACAAGCACGTTGATGACATTGTTGCAAAAGCGTAGTAAAGCTGATTGAGAGAAAGGGGAGGGGGACAACTACCCACAAATGAGAGCAATTTATTTAAATTTTAGCAACAAAACAAAGTAGAAACGAGAACTTGCCTGGTACACAGTAATTTCCACCAGCTCCATTAAGCAAAATCCATCAACAAAATTGCCAGGGAGTAGAGAGAGAGAGAGTTTGGAGAATAGTAGGAGGAAAGAAGTGCCGCTTGTCATTTCAACGCCTCCAAAGCTGACGCCGTTTTCAATTTGCTCGCTTATCAAACTGCCAAACGTAGCTCGCAGGTTTCGCATCTCTCTCCCATCTCTCTCCCTGTTGCCATTTCTCATTTCATCGTTGCCAATTTTCAGCTACTGCTTGTCTGGCTTACCTTGGCCATTGTGGCTCACTGTGGTCCGCTATCACTTGGTCATAAAAACAGCTTTCCGGTCGTTACTCATTCATGGCAATCAAAATGGTGCCAAAATAGAAAAAGGTACCGAAGCCAATGCCAAAGCACGGCAAATACACAAATCCAAAAAAATACAACGAGAATGCTCGCATTTGAAAAATTTGCATATCAATGCGTTGAAAGCAGCAGTGCACTGGAAGAAAATTCCAGTAAGTGCAGTAAATTGATTAAAAGTTCATTTAAAGTGTATCATAGTTGGAAATAGTAGCTAAAATTTAACCCTTTATCTGCATCATACTGATTTAATACAATTATTTTTCAGTGTGTATAATAAAAAAATATTTTAATATTTTCTGTTGGTTGTCTAATATTATAGCTCTTGTATTTGCAAAAGGTTTGGAAGTTTTTTTGATTTGGACTCCATTCTAGTTTTATTTTTGTCAACTTTGAAAATAATAAAATTTGGATAAAATCAAGCGTTTTTTTCTTATTTAAAGCCGTAAAAATACCTTGAGATACTTTTTCATATTATCTCACCTGCCAGTTAAAGGAAATGTTCTACACCAGTTCTGAGGTACTTTTTGAGCTTAGTGATCCCAGTATACCTTAGAAATAGTTGTTTAACTAAAATTCAACTATTATTTTAAAAGATAGGCTTAATATGTATCAATATATCGAGTTTACTGTAATTTTTCTCAGTGTTCGCCTTACTGTTGACTAGGCCCCTGTGCTTATCAAAGCAACGGGCGCTTTTGTTTCGCCAACGACAACGACTCGACTGAGCAGTGGCACAGCAAATTATCAGATAGCTTCCCCAGCTGCCCCTCCCCTACTCCCACACTCTTTCACTACAAGGCACAAAAAAAGATTCAAGTAAAATATTCAAATGAAATGTGAAACGCAGCAATTTTGGGGGCAACATGTAGGCAGTCCTTGACATAGAGTTTGGTAGCCAAATAGTCGGTAATCCGTCAACGGAAGTCAAACGTATTAGCATCCTGGCGATTTTTCATACAAATGGCGCCACAGCGAGCAGAAGAAGAAGAGACAGTAGGCAGAGTGTGAGTGGGGGGAGGGGTGGGAGAGTCGAGTCGCTTGGCATGATTGGGCTATCATGGCTGGCAGATCTGGTAGTAGAAGGCAGGCAACCTGATGACATATTGCAAACATTTAACACTGTCGCCTGTAACTCTGCCACGGAACAATGCCACAGACTTGGACAGACCTTCAGACAGACTGAGAGACCGACGGACCGAGAGACAGGAAGCCTAAGCGAGTCGGGTGAGTCTGCTGGCAAACAAACAAAAAACAATTTCGAGGAAATTGACTGAAATTCTGCAGTGTTGCTTCATCATCATCATCGTCATGAGAATGGAAGCCATGTGCTGCTGCTGCTGCTGCTCCTTTGGCTCCTTTTCGCAAAACGGAAGTTTGCCTCGCTACTTGGGGCTAACCACATGCTGTGCTTTGATAATGAGTCCTCTGCTCCACGCTTCATTTGAAATATTATGCTGCAGCACAGAGAGAAAGACTCTACCAGTTCCAGATCCAGCATCCAGTGTTCAGTTTCTGGCCAGTATCATCAGAGAGTCTGGCATATCATTCATGCAAATCTGATAATTGAGGACTTGTCGCTTGGCTGAAACTTAAAGTGCTGCTGCATGGACTGAGGACTGAGCCCAGGCGTAATAGATGGTAACTAGATGAAACCTAGACCAAAGATAAGGCTCCATAATAGTTGATGACTCTGCCTCACTTATGAGTAATTGCGGTTGCCAGTTTTGAATGGGGTTTGCATTAATAAAAGGCAGAAATATAGACGGATTTATTACTAATAATAGAGGTAGGAATCCAAAGGCAACTGTACTTTAACCCTCTAACACCCAAGAGTGGATTAAGGCACTTATTACACTTTTCCAATTATAAAATAAATGGTTAGCTTTTTTTTATTATTTTATTATTAGTTTTTGTTGGTTCTTTAATATTTCAGCTATTCTATTTGCTAAAGGTTTGGAAGTTTATCGAACCTCTTACCGTATTTTTATTTTGAGTTGCACAGGGCATTTGTTCTTCACGTTTACAATTTTTTCATGGTGTGATTTTTTGCCCTGTTAAAAAAATATTGGAGCAAAAGGTATTTCCATTCTAATATTTTTCTTGTTAGCTTAGCAGAGTTATAATTAAATTTTGATAAAATCTAATTGGTACCGTTTTTTTCTTAGTCAAAGCATTACAAATGCCTTGAGATACTTGTTCATATTATAAACGAAAGCTTCTACACCATTTCTGGCCCCAGTATACTTTAGAGATAATTGTTCAACTAAAATTTAGTCTATTATTCAAGGGATTGAGTTAAAGTCTTGCTCACTATACATCATATATAGATTCAGATTCCATGGTTAACCTACTCGTCTCTCTATCATCCGCAACAGATTCACAATTTGTCTCACTTGCATTATAAATATTAAAAAAAAGAGACTGCATTAGCGCGACAGTGAAAAGATCAAAGGATAACGAACAAATGATTGTGGCAACAACAAAGACACAAAAAATGGCAGCAGAATTAATGTCAAAAAAGCAGAAAAAAAGCAGAACATGCTGACAAACTTCAGTTTCAATTACAAAATTACAAAACAGGCGTCAATCAGCATTAATAATAATAGCGGTCGAGCGTCGGGCCAAGGGCGTGGCACAACCTCCCCCAAAAATAAAAAAAAAATCTTCCTCATTCTCTTTTGCTACTTAACCCTTTTGGCTGCCCTGAAGGGGTTGTTGCACAGAGAACGAACTGAGGCTGGAGGCAAGAGGCAGGTAAGTGCTTGCCACAGTTTTTACAAAATATATTTTCAACACAATGCAAGCTTCAGATATTTATTATGGTTTCTCCGATTGCAGTGAATGGGCACACGGGCCGCTCAGGAAGTTGATACTTCAGGATGCAAATGTTTATGCGGGCGCTGGACGCGGCTCGTGGTCACGTGTCCCGTGAGGAGTTTGACAACAGCATGAAGGGAAATAATCAAGCATATTAATGACCATAAAAACTGAAAGAGTTAAATAGAGGACTACTCTCTATATGCTGGCGATTGTTGTAGGCACCTTTGATGAGCCTGGGACTGAGACTGGGACCTGGACTGAGACTGGACCTCGCCCAGTGCTTAATTACGTGTAGACGATTACATTGTGTGAATGTGTTGACTTTTGGCTGGGGAGTTTTTGTTTCCCATAATTAAATCTCAACCCTTAACATTTGCCATAGATTTTTACATGTGAGACAGTTTAAGTGGCACTCCTGTGGTACAGTTCTTTGGGTAAATACTCGTAAATTACAGATTTAATATAATATTTTAGTACAGTTTTTAAATGATTTGAAAAGTTAGTTTAACTTAAATTCAGAATAATCAGAAACCTTTAATAACAATCAGCTATAATGATATATAAAGATGACATCTTAACATAGCATTTTAGTACAGTTTTTAAATGATTTAAAAAGTTAATTTAACTTAAATTCAGAGTAATCTAAAACCATTCATATCAATCAGCTATAATGATCAATAATGATGACCTCTTAACTCTTATTTTACATAGTATTTCAGTAAAGTTTTTAAATGATTTAAAAAGTTAATTTAACTTAAATTCAGAGTAATCTAAAACCTCTTAACTCTTATTTAACTTAGTATTTCAGTACAGTTTTATACGTTTTAAAAAGTTAATTTAACTTAAATTCAGAGTAATCTAAAACCATTCATATCAATCAGCCATAATGATCTGGCAC
Source organism: Liodrosophila aerea (assembly GCA_035045005.1). Lineage (NCBI taxonomy): Eukaryota > Metazoa > Arthropoda > Insecta > Diptera > Drosophilidae > Liodrosophila > Liodrosophila aerea. The sequence continues at coordinate 116,293 of JAWNNL010000335.1, read as the reverse complement.
ATGTGAAAAGTTTTCCTTACTTTTATCAACTGTAAAATATCAAATAACCCAGAGGATAACTGACAAAACCATGGCAAATAATAAAATGCTAAAAGCATATTTTTTATAATGATTTGGCAGAAAAAAAGCCACACACTCACACATGTGAAACGGACATGGGAATCAGATTACATTGTTGTGGCCGAGCAGAAGTCCTCTCATTTTCTATGACGACTCACACGTGTTGCCCCGGACGATATCAATCCTATAAAAAAAGCCGTCGCTTGGCATTGGCGATAAAAAAAAGCCAACGGTAAAAATATGCGAAATTGACAAATTGACATACGTTTGGGCTTAGTGAGTGGTGGGAGGGGGAGGTGCTCATATGCCATGTCATTAGAAATAATGCTTGGCTCTGGCAGCTACCAATCCTGATCAGCTTAGGCATTGAGTTTCTTCTTTTGGTCAGCTAGTGCGGTTCGTGATTTTTCAATTGATTGCTGCTCAGAGTATGGAGAGAGCATTTAATGGAACCCCTTTGATATGGGCCTGCTATTGGTATTTTCTCTGTCACTTGGCCTCCAGTCAAAAAAGTGCTGCGTGTCCTTTGTTGTTTGTGCTGAATTATGTGCGAAATGTTTAAGATTTCGATTTCAGATTTCAGATTAATTCGTGGTCATGTGTCCTGGTGACCTGAGGCTTAAAGCAGGGGGATGATAATGTCGTAAAAGAAAACATGGATGCAGCTGAAAGAAGTTTCCTTATTACTATATTCTCATAAGATACTCAGCGAAACAATAAAAAACCTCGCAGAACTCTCGCTCATAGTGTATGTTATCAAGCGTAATTAAAACAAGACTTTTACAGCTGCAACGCTGGGTGGAGCAGAGGGAGCCACTGCATCCTGCCGATGCTTTTAATCCTTTTTGCATAATTTTACACGATTTTTTTATGACAACGTCTCCAAAGGGAATTTGCCGCATGAAATAAACGTTTTACGACAGCAGCAACACAAAAATATAAACAAAAGAAGAAGTAAATCATAACCAGTCAGGCGAGAAGGCAACAGTCGAACGTAATCGACGAATTAGTGAATTCTTTTGCCTGTTCTCAGTCGCACAAACTTAATAGACCCTTTTGTATGGGTTGTAAACAAAAGGAGCAAGTAAATCATAACCAGCCATTTGAGAAGGCTAAAGTCGAACGTAATCGACAAAGTGGTGTTAGATACGGCTTATTTTGCCTGTTCTCAGTCACACAAAGTTAATAGATCCTTTTGTATGGGTTGTACACAAAAGGAACAAGTAAATCATAAACAGCCATTTGAGAAGGCTCAGTCGAACGTAATCGACAAAGTGGTGTTAGACACGGCTTATTTTACCTGTTTTCAGTCACACAAACTTAATAGACCCTTTTGTATGGGTTGTAAAAACGAATTGGTATGCATTCGAGAAGGCTCTAGTCGAACGTATTCGTCGAAGTGGTATATGGACCCTGTTCTCCGTTGCACAAATTTAATAGACCCTTTTGCACGAGTTGTAAACGAAACGGAATGAAATAAAAATATGGACAAAAAGCGCGGAAAAGAAAACAAACAATGAAAATTTGTTTTTATGACATTTTGTTTTCTTAGCAAGAAGACAAAGTGGAGGGGGCAGAGCAGCTGGAAAGGGAATACTGTTGTCTGGCACAATTGTTTATCTCTAAAAGGATAATTGTCGAAGGGTTGGCACAAAATGAATTACAACTTCATAAGCAATAAAATCATTAAAATTTTTATTATCAAGAGTACGAAGTGGGCAAAGTATAAGTGGGTAAAAGAGGCTTAGAGCTGGCAGTAGATCCTTTACTATTATAAACTTTTCCCTTTCCCTAAGTAAAAGTAGAATTGCAAATAAAATGCTAACCATTAGAAAGGTCTGGGAGTAGTCGATGGGTTTTTCCCTCTACTCTTCCTCTATTTGTTACAATTACGGGCCAACTTAATCCAAAGATGCTGCCATTTTTTCTGTGCTGTTGTTAAGGATAACAAATTATGTCGCATCAGCAGCTAAAGCGATTCGTATGTATATCCTTAACCTGGACACTAAGTCGAGTCTCTCTGCGAGTCTCTCTGTTTATTCCTTTAACGCCTGGCTGGTCTCTGTCACAGACCCACCGAGTTCATCTGTCAAATGTCAAAGCAGTTGAATTGGGTTCTCGGAATTGGGACTTGGAAGTTTACATTAACTAAATTAAGTGCTCCGAGTTGTTGTTGCTATTGTTGTTCTTGATTCGCTCTGTCCTGCATAATTTGTTAATTGAGCAATTGCTTGTTTCTTTTGCTTTTGCCATGGTGAGTAAATTGCTTAAGCGGATTGAGCTGTTCCTTTGAGTCGAGCTAGATAGATAGGGCGTATAGCTTTCAGTTGTAATACATTTCCTCAATGTCCTGTTTGAGTTGACTCCCCCTTTACAACCCCAAAAAACATTTGTACAACATTTGAATATGTTGCAAATGCTAATTGCGAATTAATTGTGCACTGTAGCTAAAAAAAACAAACTGACAGAGCTCACTCTCCCTCAACTCCACTCCACTCACTCAGTTTCAGGCAACTTTTCTAAATGCCTAAAAAAACAAACAGGCAACACACTCAAAAGCCGTGGCATGAAAGCTTAGCAAAGAGCCAAATAAGCGTTAAATGTTGCAAAAATAACAGAAAAACCCCCAGCGCAAAGGCAAAGGCAACGCCGACATCCTGCCACTGCAGCAAACACTTGTGGCCGCACACATGTGGCACACTCGACTCAAGAGAGGGAGGTGGGTGGGTGTGGGTAAAAAGCGACAAAAAACGAGTGGCAATTGGCAGTGTGGGAGACGAAGGACGAAGGACATGCATGAGGCAATGCAAACAAATTAGTCATCATTAGCGTTTGGCAGGACTTCAGCTCGTCTCCTCTTCTCAACTCTAAGCCTTGGCCAGATTTGCGTTAAATAAGCGCACTTAATGCGATTACAACAAAAACAAAACCAACTGCAATAACAGCAACAACAACGAGGTGAAGTGAAATATCAAAAGCGACCCTCGGCCCAAAATGCTGAAGTCACAAGCGTAAAAGCGCATTTGCAACAAATTATTAAAAATATCAAATGCAAAAGCAACAAAACAAGAAGAAAACCTCGAGTAGACAGCCTGCCTGCTGGACAACTGACAAATGCAGCCGAAACAAATTTCACTTTGAACAATTTGTGCATGAATAAACCTGCACGGACATGCACACGCAAACACACACACACACACACACACACGTTGTGTGTGTACCATAACGCATGGGCGCAACTGTGTTGACCAAATCAACGAGCATAGTGGAAGACAGGGCTAACAAGTGAGAGAGATTGAGGAACGGTTTTCGATACCCTGTAGGCAGTTTGTTAGGAGAGTTTCGTAGAGCTGTCGTAGAGGCAAAAACGTTCTTATATAAACTTAAAAAAAATCTAGAAAAACTATAACAAAAACTGTGGAAAAATGGGCGCAATTTTTTATACAAACGTTCAGTATAGATGGAATTAGTAAGGAAAATCCCATTTTAATGCTGAGAAGAATCCTAAAAAAAATCTAGAAAAATAATAACAAAAACTATAGACAAATGGGAGCAATTTATTATGCAAATGTGAAGGGAAAAATTCCGTTTTAATGCTGTGAAAAATCTAGACAAATTTTAGTTAAATTAAAGCAGTTTTTGATTGACTATTCAAAGCTGAACTAACTCTTTATTAGTATAATTTGAACATAAAATGTTAACAATAAATAAATATAGAATGAATAGCAATAACTTTATATTCATTAAACCATATTTGCTTAGCTCAATCATCCCGACTGTTGCATTCCCTCATCCTCGTTAGGTCTATTGAAAACTCTTTACATTTGACCATACAAAAAGCACATTCACAAACGCCGCGTTGCATGCAACTTTTGCTATTGCATATGACGGGGGCAGGGCTTGAGGTCAGCAGAACATTGCCTCAGTGATTTTGAATTGCGTATGATACAGTGAACACTGCGTAAGATGTAAGCTTGGCATAGTATAAGGCATGGATAGACACTTCTTTGAATACCTGGGCAGGTTCCACTTGAGGATCTGATTGAATCAAAAACGCTTGACGGATGTAGCAACTAACTAACCTACCATAACCTACCCTTAACCTTCCATAAGTTGATGCAAGAAAAGCAATGATCATTCATCATAACTCGATTTTAACTATCGTATTTCTATATAAATAGTTAGCTCACGGTACAATTGGAATTGGATCGATTCTATTCATTTATTCTTCACTCTAGTTTACATCTTCTCCCCTACTCCCTATCATCTTCCCTATTACCATAATGGACTATGATTGCATAACAAATATATGAGAATATAACTTATAATCTTGCCTATACCTTAAAATCATAAAAACAACGAAACAATAGCAGATATAGCAAGACCGTGTTCCTCGCTTTCTTCTATTCTCATTTTCCTTCTGCCACTGCTCACTGTAGCTGAACCCAAAAATAAAATAAAACACACTTTTGTGGCTGCTGCGGCCAAAGTTTTTTTTGGCGGTGCGACGACATATGTTCACGCCTCGTTGGGCGCCATAATTATAACAAAAATGTTGTCCTAAAAGGGGGCAGAGGAGGAGGAGCTGAAGGAGCTGTAGTGCCACTGTAGGAAGCGGTTGCTGCTCTTGGTTTTACGTTTTTGTTTTCTGTCTATTGACAGTTGCGACTTCACTAAATGGCAATTAATTGAGAAGCAGCTGGGATTGCGAGACTCGCTCTATACTCTCTCTCGATTGGTATTGGTATTGGTAAGTACCCACATCAGACAGGGATTATTACACTTTGCGTTTAACAAATTGTATGACACAACATGCGGCGGCTGGTTTCGTTTCCCCTTTTACAACAGATCCCATTAAAATCAATTTCGTGTCTGAGGACGCAACGTGTAATCACCATGACGAACCTGGGCATCATCTGTGGTCCTTCCTTCCTTACACATGTCAAATGTCACAAAGCGCATTCATAACGCGAAAAAATTAGCCACAACGCGGGCTGGAAAGAAAAATTGCCCAATCAGCGAGACTCAAACCAGAACGCAACTTGGCTACGACGATCCGAATGAGCCCTTTTCGGTCGTCAAGCAGCTGTCATAATGATGGACAAAGTGCATCAGCAGTGGTGGGAGTGGGAGTGGGGGAACGGGGGCAGTGGGAGGGGCAGCACATGGAGACAAAATGCTGACAACTTTTGTGGTGCGGCGGCAGCGCGGGCATAAATTACAAAAAGCAATTACAACGCCAAAAACACACACACACTCACACACACACACATGCACTGACTAATCAAGTGTATGTGCGTGTGTGTGAGTGGGTGTGGCACAGGCACAGCTGTGCGCCATCTAGCGTTCAAAAATTGCGCACTAATTGCACGCAATTTGTGCCAGGGCTGGACGCTAGTAGAGTCACAGTCTGGTCATTAGCCACTGTGTGTGCGTGTGTGTGTGTGTGTGTGTGTGTGCTGGGCAGTTAAAATGCCTTTATGAGTTATTGTCAAAGTGTCTCAAGGGACACACCAGAACACAAAGAGAGTGGGGAGAGGGTACGCGACTTTTATCACCTTCATAGTGGCCAGAAGGAGAATGCGTAAAGGCGCGAACTCGAGTCGGTTTTAATTACCCTGAAAATGTATAGGCCGAAATAGGCGTTGAGCATTTTTAATGCCAACGAGGGACTATCAACAGCACTATCAACAGCGTTTAACAATTAAAATTAATTTCATTTGCAGACGATAAAAAAATTATTTAACAATATATCTATAAGAGCTTAGAAAGACATAAGTAAAGACTTTCATATGGAAATGGTATTGCCAATGAAAATAAAGTAAAGAAGCCTTTTCGTATTGATTCTTCGGGCAATTCAAATTAATTTCATTGAAAATTATTAATTCAAGAAAAATTATTAATAAAAATTTCCATAAGTGTTTGGAAATATACATATAAGTAAAGACTATCATATGCTAATGATATTGCCAATAAAATAAAGTAAAGAACCCTATTTGAATCGATTCTTTAGGCAATTGAAAGTAACTTCATACAAAATTATTAATTCAAGAAAAATTATTAATAAATATTTCCATTAGAGTTTAGAAATATATTGTAGGTAAAGACTTTCATATGGAAATGGTATTATTGCCAATAAAATAAAGTAAAGAACCTTTTTCGAATCGATTCTTTGGGCAATTGAAATTTATTTTATACAAAATTATTGAGTCATAAAAAATTATTAATCAATACATAAGACATTAGAAAGATATAAGTAAAGACTTTCGTATGGAAATGGTATTGTCAATAAAATAAAATAAACTAAAGAACCCTTTTGGTATTGATTCTTTGGGCCATTCAAATTAACTTTATACAAAGTTATTAATTCATACAAAATTATTAAACAACATGTACTCAAGAGTTTAGAAAGATATATGTAAGTAAAGACTTTCATATGGAAATGGTATTGCCAATAAAAATAAAATGAAGAACCCCTTTCGAATCGATTCTTTAGGCAATTCAAATTAATTGCATACAAGAAAATTACGATAATGGCTTCCGCGTGTGTTAAATTACATAAATTACATAAATAATATAATTTAATTTATATTTACGACGAGCCCTTTGCATATGAGGCTATAAAAATAATCAAAAATGTTGCTATAGCCATTTCCTGTATAGATTACACCCGCCCAGACAACGCGGCGTCCTCCCTATCCCCCCGCCCTCTCGTCTATTCAAATTTCGGCTTTATCTATTTTATGGCCAAGTGTGTGAGAAAAAAGAATAATATAAATAAGGAGCAGCAGTTGAAGTTGAGTCTGGCTGGTAGCCCGTTTTTATTTACTTTGATTTCGATGCTGTTGGCTTTAGTTTCACTTTTACGGTCGCGCATCTTTTACGACCAGCTGACGATAAGGCCATTGATAAGAGAGACCATGCCCCTGCCCCCGCCCCAACTTACTACCAACATACGTGGCAAGCGCAAATTTTTTAATGCGCCATTTGCATTTGCCACTGGTAGCTCATAAAAACTCCCTCCACGAATATGCAAAACTTTGGGCGGGGCAGCAACAACTCTACTCAGTCACATAAAAGACAATTTGAGGCGCCATGTGTTGCATATTTCATGGCGTTTTCACTTGAAATGCATAAAATGCCAAACTATGGATAGAATCATATAGAACTCGAGTCATTTTGACGAGTTGGAAATGTTTAAGTAGCCATAAAAAGTGTGGGCTAAAGAACCGAAAGCTATTCGAACACTTCCATTAAAACATTAAAGCAAATCGTATAGGAACTTTAAACAGGGGACAATAAATAGATAGAAGTGTATTGATATATACTTATTAAATTAGAGTTTTTATTTATTTATTATTTATTATATTATTAATTACTTCTTATCTAAAAATAATAAAAAGAGCTAAAGAACCGAAGGCTATTTGAAAAATTCCATTTAAACATTACACATCGTATATGAACTTTAAACAGAGGACAGTAAATGGAAAAGTGTATTGATGATTATTAAATTTTATCTTTGATTTATTTATATTCTACATAATTACAGGGGACAATAAATGGGCAAGTGTATTGATATATACTTCTTAAATTTCAGTTTTGTTTTATTTACATTCTAACTAAGCTACATCTTAACTTAAACTCATTAAAGCATATCGTATAGGAACTCTAAACAGAGGACAATAAATGGAAATGTATTGATATATACTTAATAAATTTGAGGTTTATTTATTTATATTCTACTTAGTTACTTCTTATCTAAAACCATTAAAACATTAAAGCAAATCGTATAGGAACATTAAACAGAGGAAATGGGAAAGTTTATTGATGATACACACTTATTAGATTTTAGCTTTGATTTATTTATATTCTACAGAATTACAGGGTACAACAAATAGGAAAGTCTATTGATATATACTTCTTAAATTTGAGTTTTGCCTTGTTTACATTCTAACTAACTACATCTTAACTTAAACTCATTAAAGCAAATCGTATAGGAACTTTAAACAGGGGACAATAAATGGGAGAGTGTATTGATACATACTTCTTAAATTAGAGTTATGTTTTATTTACATTCTAACTAAGTACATCTTAACTTAAACTCATTAAAGCAAATCGCATAGGAACTTTAAAGAGAGGAATACAAATGGGAAAGTGTATTGATTATACTTAATAAATTTGAGGTTTAATTTATTTATGTTCTACATAATTACTTCTTATCTAAAACTCATTTATCGCAGGCTCATTAATCGAAAACTACCATGCAAAAATTCCTGCAGCTTATTTACGATCCGCTCCATATAATAAATTAGCTCTACACTTGCACAACTCCATCCATACCTGCCGCTGTTCATACACATAATCAACTCTAATTGCCACAGAGAGAAACTCACACATTTTCCACACAAGCTGCATGCGGCATGAGTCATACTCTCACTCCACTCATGCCACTTGACTATGGCCCATGAGGAAAATATTAGTGCAACTAAGACGATAGACAAATAATGATATAAGCATAGTACAACAGAAGAGCATGTCGTTGCGTGTCAGTTGCCTACCTTAGGCATCTACTACTGACCCATGAAGGCGAAAAATCAAAGATCTCGAATGACCGGGGAGGAGATGCGTTATCTATTCATAAAATCTATGAAGAATAGAGGGAGAAAAGGGCGAAAATTACACACAGAATGAGGCATAGAGCACTGACATGTTTGTACAAGACACACACACACACACACACACACACGCACAGAAACGGTAGGCAAACAGAAAAAGGAACAATCAAATAAATTAAACAAAGGCCAAGAAGGTCCACATCTGTTTTTAACAATCTTATCGGCATATCGTTCGGTTGTATCTTTTTTTCTTGATTTTGCGTTGGGTGTGAGTGTGTGTAGAACCGAAATCCCAAATACGAATCGAAAACAGTTATGCACATGTTGTACCCCAGACCAAGACCAACACCAAGACGAGAGACAGTCGTTAAACAACATTAAATGGGTCTCGTTTGGTATGCCTCCCCCCGCCACACACACACAAAAACACACACCTCATACTCCCTGGCATTACCAGTTCCCAGTGCCAAGTGCCAAGTGCAGTGCATGGATGAGTCATCGTCTGGTTTGAGTCTTGATCTGTGGGAAAAGCTTCCGCAGTCGTAGACGGCGATCGTCTGCCTAAGCAGCCCGCCATGACAGGCGTTACGAAATGCGGCGAGTTAATGACCCATGGCCCAAGACGTATCAAGAGACGTATCACTCCAGCAATTGTCTTTGTGTATTCGGTGTTTTCTAAATGGAAAACAAATAAAGCGAATATCAGAGCCAGACAGACGGAGAGTAGAGCTCATAAAATGAATGTAATACAGTTTAAAATGTGTGGAGAGGGAGACTGAAAGAAGATCGATGAGCGAACTGAGCGATAAGCAGAGCAAACCATAACTGGAAGTGGAAGTAGAAGCTGACAAAACGATGAGTGATTCCTGCTGAGAACGAAAGTTACTTCAAAAGAGAGACGAAAGGGATTAACTCTGCGTAGAATGGATGCGCAATAAAAGTTATTGGAATTACTCATTAGCATTACCGTTAGATTGTGTATACTCATGTCATCAAGAGTATATATATTATAAACTGGAGAAAGTGAGAAATGATTGCGAATCAATGTGGTTAGAATAAAAGTGGCCTTGGCTCAGATATTGAGAAAATTAATGAAATTACAAACTGAAAGAAATCTTATTAAATTAAGATACATTAAGTATATACTAGTATAATATATAATAAATAGTATATAGTTTCTTGAAAACCACAGTGAATTTGGATCTACATATATTATAAGAATGTATGTATTTCAGCCGGTCTCATCAAAGAAATAATATTACATTAAGATATGTATATAGTAATATACATATATAGTAATATTTAGTATATAGCATAACCATTTCTTGAATAACGCTTTTAAGATGCATCTACATATAGTATAAGAATGTATTTCAACCGGCCTTATTAAAGACTGACACAGATCATATAACATTAAGATATATTTATACTATAATATATATTATATAGTGTATAGTACTTTTATTTCCTAAAACTCGCTTGAAGTTGAATCTATATAGAGTATAAGAATGTATTTTAACCCGTCTTATCAAAGACTAATAGAAATCATATTCTATTAAGATATGTATATAGTATAAAATATAGTATTTCTTGAAAATCGCTTAATATTGCATCTACATATAGTAGTATAAGAATGTATTTAACTGCTATCAAAGACGGACACAAATCATATAACATTAAGATATAAATATACTATAATATATAGTATATATTATTTTCATTCCTTGAAAACCACAATGAATTTGGATCTACATATAGTATAAGAATGCATTTCAACCGGTCTTCTCAAAGATTAAGGCCGTACCGCATGAAACTGAAACTGAAAGCGGGAATGTTGCGTAAGCTCTCTGGCTGAATTGTTGATATTACTCATTAGCAAATGCGGGGTATACTCTGACTACGTGGTTAACAAAGACTGCCTCACTTAAAACTGATATAACTGGTGAAATATATATTCTCAAATCTTCAAGTCTTTTGTGCCTCATGGGAAGGAAAGTGGCAAGAATGACCAGCTAATCAGGCCGATTGACACACTTATGTAAGAGACGACGGGTTATAGTACACGTGTCAAAATTGCGATCATGTGGGTCATTTGACATGCAGATTGAAAACTCAATTAAAAGCTAATTTGACATATTCACAAATATTCACTGTCAATAAAGTTTCAGAAATCAAATTGAAAACTTTATGATTGCATTTCCATGCAATTAGCTATGCAAATTGATAGCGACAACAATGGTGTTATATGGGTTTGCGGTGAACAACCCCAACTAAAGACGGTTTAGGTTGTAGAATTTAAATAAAAATTGCAATAATTACCCGCATGTTCGGTAGAAAGAAAACTAATCAGAAGGAAAAGGCATATCATGTAGAATCCTTTAAGAAAAACTAAAGATATGTATCTTTCGAAAACCCTTCAAATGCTTCATTGAGCAATTACGATCCCAAGACCTCAATTTTGGGTATAGCCGAAAGGACTCATTAATTGGCTCAATTAGGGATTAGCGACGGCAGAGTGAAGAATTCGAGTAGCATTTGGTAGATGGTAGACTCCACCCAGTAACGCTGATTCATAAAACCGTGAACAGCCACGGCTAGCTAGGTCCATTAAACCAGCTCTTGGCCCAAGCTCCGCCCCACAAATACCAAATACAAAAAAAGGTCGAGTAGCCCAAAAAAAAGAGCCAAGTCAAGGGCCCAAGTTGAGTTTTGGTTGGCCCAAAGCGAGAAGAGAAAACATTGTTGTTGCCGGCGTTAGGGAATAAGCCACGCCTTCTGAATTTATGTTGCCGGCGCGAACCCGGAAAATCAAGAACGAAGGAAAGGAAAAGAAGAAAAATAAACTATGTAGTCATTTTGTCGTTTGTGCGAATGGAAAGGCAAATGCCAGAGCTAGACGAAAGCAAAGCAGAACAGAGCAAAGGCAACAGCCAGGGAGTAGTTCTTGCCACAATAGACCTAGAGAACAACCCCTAAGTGGAAGTTGTGTAGCCGTAAGATACTTGAGACAGTTCAGCTTGATGGTGTGTGTGTGCGTGGGTCAGAGCCACACTCACTGACAGCATTGTGGGTGGAGTTAAGAGCACTGAAGAGTGGTCAGGGCTATTGGGTCTTATGGAGCAGTAGCATGATATCATCAGACGTAATAGTTATAAACAATTGCGCTTTACTTATGGTAATGAACTTTAGTTACTGCGGTTAGTACTGCAACCTTGACTAGTATTATTGTAAATATAATTCTACTTCTAGACTATATTTGAAATTGTGTTAATCACATCAACTTAACTGCTTTACAAATACACTTATATCAACGAGATGTTATTTAATTCGTTACTCACTTTATATCCATTTGATTTTGTGCTTTTTCTTATTCATAAATTCATATGGAAGCTGACGGGAAATATATTAATATTTCAAATAGTCTTATAACTACGATATATTATTGAATTTGTTACTCATTGTATATAAATTGTTTTTGCTCCTTTTCCTTATTCATAAATTCATATGGAAGCAACCGCGAATTAAATAAATCGTAACGCTAGGCAAACCCAACGATAAGGTTACTGTTGATATAGTAATACATACATGTATAATATATAAAATATAATATAGTATAATAATATCTTGAATGAAATAATTGTACATTTAGCAAGTCAATGCACTCAGTTCATACATCAAAAGAAAGTCATTTGTAATATTTCGGATATTTATCACATTTATTTAACAGTTGCGGATTATACGCTATAATTTTCATAACGTTTCGCTCTAATGAACACAAAACTTCCAGCGAATTGCGAACAATAAAAGATGATCTATAGCTGGAGCTCTAAGTGACGAGCCCATTGTTGACAATATCTATATGCAAAACATTTATGACAGATCTCTAGATGCCGGATATATATGGGAGAAACACTTGTAAAACATGCCTGCAAATATGTGAGATATGATAAAGAAATGGGAGAAAGGCTCGTCAAAACTGAAAAATCAGATCATAAGAACTTTATATTAATGCGGGAATAAATGCTCTACTGTATAATTATCTACTTGTATGTGTGTGTGTTTTTTTTACTGTCTTCACTTTGCTCATAATTCAACTGGCTCCTCTTGCTATGCCCCTTCCTGACTCCCACCCCTCAGGCACCTTTTGCACAGAAAGCGTTTGTCATGCGACGACGATTTAATACAATTAATATGCTAACTGTACTTCTCGCCGCATACAGTTACAACAAAGGCGCAACCTGCCAGCACACACAGACACTTGGCAACAGGCGCAAGGTGGCCGCCCACACACACACACACACACACAGACACACCCACACTCTCACTCAGGCCAAAACCACAGCCGCTGGGAGCGCGGCCTGGCAACAACAATAATTTTTTTGGTACGCTGAAAAAAAGTAATACGAATGAGACGATGTCAACAAAAATACCAAAACAAAAAATCTACGTCAAACGAGAGCAGAATGAGTGAGAGCGAGCGACAGTCAGAACGAGAGAGCGAACGCAGCAGCCGCCGAAACGAGAGAGCACTTCAATGAGCACGAGAGAGCAGAAGGTATATAAGGCGGCGCGCTGCGCTCCCGTCACACAGTTTGTACTGAGCCAGCGAAGCGTGCGGATGTGCGCAGCGAGTAGCAAGCAGAACGAAGCAGCGACGAATTCAAGGCAGAGCGACAGCAGCAGCAAAGCAAAGTGAACGAACCTCAACGTGTGCAAGAACAACAACAACAACAAAGCATTTTTCGTGTAGTTAATTTATTCATCGTGCGTGGCTGACGTGAATCTGAGTCTGCAAAGAGAAAGTCTTGAGTCATCTGAAAAATAAAGGAAGACACATTATTAATTGCAAGCAATTGTGCAATTGTTGAAACAAAGAAAAAGGAAAAGAACAACAACTAAATAACACACACACACACACACAATGGCTGTGGCCTTCTACATACCCGATCAGGCGACATTGCTGCGCAAGGCGAAGGAGCAGGAGCAGCAGTTGCTGCGCCTACGTCAGTGGCAGATGGCGACAGCGATGCTTCACACTATTCGACAGCTAATGAATTCGACGGCCGGACAGTGCCTGCAGCGAGCGGGACGCAAGTGTGGCAAGTGGCGCAAACCATCGCAATGAGAAACGCATACTGAGTAAACCAACAGCAACAACAACAACTACTACTACAACAACCACAACAACTATAGTCTACAGTCCGTCGTCAAGTACAAAGGAATCAGCGTCGAAGCGTCGGCAAAACATCAACTGCATTTCCACACACAATTTCTCAACTCATAACAACAACAACAACAGATACTGCAGACCTCCTAAGTTTACTCATCAAAGCGATTGTGATAATGGTTTTGTTTCCAACAACAACAACACGAATGAATATATAGCTCGAAATTGTAAGAATGCAGAAACTTAAGTGAAAGTAAAACGAGGAGTATTCGATTTAGCAATATTTGATTTGAATAATGTAATAATTTGAAGTCTTATTATCGAAATACTTTTGTATTAGTTTGTAAGTTTTTGTAAGTGCCCTGCTTAGCTATTAAGCGGCACAAACATTTTGTAAAAGCTGACTCAAAAGATTATACAAAATTCTGAATAATACTATTTATAAGGTTTGCTGAAAATTGCATCAATTTTTGTCAAACAGAAAATAAAAAGAAAACACAGAAAAAACAACAAATTTATTTCGTCTTTAATTTATTTGCTTCCTCTGTAGATAAATATCTTTTTTCAGCTTCAGATTTTCGCATTGAATAAATCAATATCGGAAATAAATCAGCTCCAATCGGAAGGAAAATAAATCAAAAATTGTATACATATATGTATTTTATCTTATATACTATAAATTCCATTCATTCCATTTACACATTTCTATATGCATAACGGAAGACATTGTTCAACTGACATAGTATTTAATTCTTTCATTGAGAGAAACAACAACAAAGAGCCAGAACATTTCTGTGGTGTTTCAGGTGATTTGCCAAGTGCCGACGGCTTTCCATCAAATTATACTACATACATAATTCCGACGGGTGCATGTATCTGGAGCTCAGGGTCGTCTGCTCAATGATGCTTGTTTGGCTGAATGCCGTCGGGCTAACTAGAATACTAATGCAATTTAAGAGAAGTATTATGCGCCGAATTTAATTTTATTATGTAATTGAATTTTTATAGCAATATTTTAAATAATTTTTGAAACTTATTATATTAATTGTATCTTAAAGCGAAGTATACATATAATAGAATACAAATGCAATTAAAAAGAAGTAGTACATGCCAAATTAATATTATTATTTAATAGAATTTTGATAGAAATATTTAAAAGAATTTTTGTAATTTATTCGGTTAATTGTATCTTAGTTCCAAGCATAGATACCGTCGGCCTAAATAGAATACTATTTTCTGTGTGTAGAATATTAGAAATACTATGTATTTAAAAGGAGAATTATATGTCAGATTAATTTCAATATTTTATAGAATTTTGATAGAAATATTTAAAAGAAATTTTTAAATTTATAATATTGATTGTATCTTAGGGCCAAGCATTCATATAGTAGATTTTTAATTTCAATCAAGACTATCTATAATAGAGTGTGTTACAGAACCATCTTATATATAAATATGTACAGCAAAAACTCATATAATCGACCACTATCTTTAGTGAACTGCTAGAACTTTCTAGAACATACGTATTGGTTTAGTTGACTCTAGTATGTATCCTCCTAGTTCACCGACAATAAGTGTGCTCAAGGGAGTTGTCACTGTATTTAGATATTATATTTGAACTCTTGTTGCTTCTAGAATTTAGAACATTCGTATTGGTTTATTTGAATCTAATATATGTATGAATATCCTCCTAGTTCACCGACAATAAGTGTCTGTTTAAGGGAGTTTTCACTGTATTAAATATTAAATATTATATTTGAACTCTTGTTGCTTGTAGAAGCTAGTATATTCATCCTATAGGTTCATTTGAATCTAGTATTAGTGGTTTATTTGATTCTAGTATATATCCTCCTAGTTCACCGACAATGCGAGTCTGCTCAGGGGAGTTTTCACTGTATTTAAATATTATATTTGCACTCTTGTTGCTTTATCAAGTTTCTAACAAAAGTTTTCCACTTGTGTTGTTAACAGCGAGCAACAGCAGCTGCCAGCCAGCCAGAGTTGCCAAACTAGCCAAATGAGCCCCAGGGCAGCCAAAAAACAAAAAAAAGCAAAGCCAAGCCATAAGCAAATTCAATTATGCAGAAAAATACAGAAGCATTTTTGCATTTTGAGCTGCATTTTCCTTGGCTGTTGCTGCTGCTGCTGCTGATAATGTTGTGTGCCCTCGCCGAGGACTTACTTGATAATGTCAAAAATTAGGTGCTAACAAAACAATTTGCATGCTTAAGTTAATTTTCTGGCAGCGGCGAGAAAAACTTATGGAAAATCAGCGCTAGCTAGCGTATTCCAAGGGGCCTCATCATAAGCATCATTTACTCCGAATAGCTGACGCCCCAATACCCCGCGATGGGATATGGGAATCAGACGCCGGCGTTTAATTAAACTTTTGCACTTATGCAGCTGCAATCAGACGCACTGCATCCTGTGCAGGACTTTCTTCGCGTTCTGTGTGTTCAATTCATTTTGATTGGCAAAAAAAAGTTAATAAAAAGTTTCGCCAGAGCGAAAAAAAATCAAAAATTTTCACTTTAGCGAACAAAACTAATTAACGTACAAACAGATAAAAGTTCAGCTAAATGGGGGCGTGGCATATGAAAAATAATTGAGACAAGTTTATTATTATGTTCCCCCTCCTCCACTCCTGTGTGTGTGCTTGATCACTTGTTGGGCCACACGCAATAAAAAGAACTTTGCGATTCGAGCGATTTGTAAGTAAAGCTGTAAAAATGCTCAGACAGAGAAACAGTTAATGCCAAAAGTACTCGCACAAGCCAAAGAACTTGGCAAAACTTTGAGCTGTGCTGTTAATTAGTTGGCAAAGCGTTTCTAATGTGACTCCCAATAGAACTTGAGAACTCGCATCAAAACAAAGTCTTACTCCTACTCGAATTCTGCTTCTTCCCTTATTGATATAAACAATTCCCAGAACTTGCAGACAAAGCTGCCGACATAACCTTTTGGATGCTTATCTTGAATGGGGCCAGGTAAATATATCACATAATTCCCTGACATTTCGGCCAATTTCAAGATTTATTCGATTATCCAGCGAAATGGCATTGGTTGAGGGAAGAAGCAAAAAAATGAACAGAAGTATCCCAAATGAGTCGAATAAAATGGCAAAGAATACCCCAAAGAGTGGAAGCACAACAGAAAAAATCTTCAACTTGATGTCAGTCGACTAATTAATGCTCTATGACTTGAGCGATGTACTGTAAGATATTAGTATTCACATAGCGCATTTGAAGGTTGCCTATGCCCAGTGCATTTGCTCTTTTTGAGCGAGTTTTTGGCAAGAATGAAATTAAATCAAATCAGTCAACAACTAATGGCCACATAATGACATTAGCCTGAGCTGTGCAGCGGCCTAGAAATGTTTTTACACGAATTATGAGCCTGTGTCCTGGCCAGAAAAAGGATCAGAATGCCGAGTGTTGATTTAGTCAGTTGGAAAAATTGTTTCCTTTCACTGAAAGATACGACAGTTGTGCAGTAAATAGAAATAAATTAGATTAATTTGGGAAGTAAGAGTAAAATATTCTATATCCTTTAGTTATCATTATATAAACAAATTAAGAGTTCAATATCCTCTGACTAAAGTATCCTATAGTTATCATTATATAAACAAATTAAGAGTTCAATATCCTCTGACTAAAGTATCGTATAGTTATTACTATATAAACAAAATAAGAGTAAAATATCCTATGACTAAAATATCCTGTAGTTATCAATATATCAACAAAATAAGAGCACAATATCCTATGACTAAAGTATCGTATAGTTATCATTATATAAAAAAATAAGAGTTCAATATTCTAGGACTAAAATGTCCTATAGTTATCATTATATTGACAAAATAAGAGTACAATATCCTATGACTAAAATATCCTATAGTTATCATTCCACGCAATAAAAACATTAGCATTCCTGACTTATTTTGACTTATTAGAATTGATGAAGATTTCGAAAAAGCTGTTCCACAGTAAAAACGCCCAAAAGTAATCGAAAAACCCTCAAAAAATTATATAACAAGCATCATTTATAAGCCGCGACAAGCAAATCATTTAAAAATGCCTTTTTGATTGATGACACTGAGACAGGCTAGTAGCCAAAAAGTGAGCTAACAAGGACACGCAAGCAGGAAAACGGAAATGGAAATGGAAAAAAACGTTGGGAAGAAAAATACATTAATTATTGAAATGTCATTAAAAGAAAACGAAATGAAACGAGGCTGACAACGAGCGCAGATTCGCATGAATATTTAACATCAGATGGTGGAATTATGACAAGAGAGGAGGTACTCGTATACGATGCGTGACCGCATATAGTCGTACGCCCAGAGATACATATTGATAGACCCCAAGCCAAAGATGACGCATTAAGAACTGGGGCAGGGGGCGAGAGCTACTTGAAGGTGCGCAAATCACGCAAGTGAGCCATGAAAGATGTTGATGAAACCCATCAGAACTCGCCCCCAGTCTTTATTAAGGGCATATTAATTGCAGGGTGGAAAAACTGAGGATAAACTCTCGAAAGGAAACACTATGCCATTCATCATCTGTGAGCATTTAATTATTTTGTTTCTGGATTTGGGTTCATGATACGACAACGTATTATCGCATCTCGCACATAATAGTCCTTAAAGGCATTAAAGTCATGTGTCAAGTTCTCAACTGGACAAATTACACAGTATACTATATGGGAAAAGTGAATTATGGGCAAGTTTGGCAACTTTTATGCGTTAATTTCGCAATGAAAATAAATATACTAAAGCTGCCACACCTCCAAAGAAATGCAAATAGTTGCTAATAGGTGTTGGAGTGTGGATATAAGGCTGACTACGATATACCCTATAGTGTTTAATTAATGGGAGTTTAATATAGAAACAAGGTACTATCTAGAACAGCGGTTTGCACGAAAGTCGTACTCTGGAGTAATACCGTTAGGTGACCGCAACATAGACACAATAATGGTCTTTGCGTGCATTTTGTTCTTGTAATTTGCTTTTGCGTCAGGCCGGCGCCCCGCTCGAGAAATAATGGAAAGAGCAGAGTCTGCTCCCAGAGCTTATGACTGTTGTACAGGGTATTGCTTGGTCTTTATAGAAATAAATAACGATTTTATTATGTTAAATTATAGATAGAGTTCACTACTTCACTAATAAGTCTTTTATATTATCCCTCTATCTATCTTTCTGACTTTCAAGCCTACCTCTTCGGCCAGTTACAAAATATATATTACAGGGTATTGAAACACGAACTAATTTAATAATAAATAACGATTTTTATAAAATAAATTATAGAAAAAGCTCAGTAATATATCATATTTCATTCTATCCATCTTTCTGCCTTTCAAGCCTACCTCTTCGGCCACATATATATTACAGGGTATTGATAAATGGGCTAATTAAATAATATATATCGATTTTTATAAAGTAAATTATAGATAGAGCTCACTAATATATCATATTAGCATTCTATCTATCTCTCTGCTTTTCAAGCCTACCTCTTCTGCCACACTTTACAGGGTATCGCTGATTAAATGCGCAGTCGACGCATGTCAGCCATTATGAGGTGTCGTCCGCATAAAAGAGATTCAAATTTGCCAATGTGAACGTCTAACATGAGCCACAAAAACTGACGCCAATGCGAACGTCAAACATGAGCCACAAAAACTGACGAAAGGCCAGACACCCTGTGGTGCAGTAACAGCGTTGAATTTGCAAATTTTCGCACCGCGAGTCGACTCGACTCTTGGGCCAACGGCGTCTAAAACTATAAAATAAACAAACTTCCGGGCACGTTGTCAGTGTGACATTAGGAGTAGTCCGTCCATTCGACTGATGAGCTGTTGATTTTTGATGTGTTTGACATACGCTCGGTCGCATTGATTGCACCATAAATAATGAATTTATGCTGACAGAAAGTCATCATGAGAACAGGAGAGGAGCACAGGCACAGGCACAGGACACTGGCCTGAAACGGTGGTTGCATCACAATACGCACCACTGTGCATCCTTTTTGCGCTGTTGTATGCCAACTAATAAAATATGTTTTTATTGCAACCAAAGTCACTCTCGCACACACACACACACGTAGCGCGTATAAAAATTAATGAGCCACGGAGGCGCGCGTCCCCTGCCTGCGATGACAATGGAATGAATCCTGGCAAAATGTGAATGCTCTGTGATGCTTGCAAATTCGCTTTTTTCTCCCAGTACTCGAATCGTAATAATCATGCATTAAACTTAATGTTAATCATATGCATAAATATGTCAGCTAATAAAACGTTATATGCAGGATAAACCTTATACCTTACCAGGTAGATTGTACAATTCTGCGGTTTTATGAGCGTTTTCCTCACATAAATATTTATGCTAAGCAACCGCAGAAAATTTCACTTTATATAGGTGCTAATTGCAAGGCATTGTTCTTAGCCGAAGACCCTTAGAAGATGCTGGAAAACTCTTGAGTTTCCTTTGATTTTCATCATTCTTCTAGTTAGTATACTTCCATGCTGGCAACATTGTCTTGCAAGTCCAGCTGTCATGCCACAACTACGACGGAATTTACCCCAACTCTATGGCAAACTTTTATGTTATGAAGCAGAGATTTTTTTATAGATTTATATATCCAGAATCCAACGTATATTTCTCTTTTATTGATATAGGAAACTTTGTGCATATTGCATGCATCAAATGGCACAACAACAACAAAAAACTTGTACACTTTTTGCCATTTTTTTATGACAAAGAATGAAATGAGATGAAATTATTGACGAAAAGCAACGGAAATCGCTGGCAATAGTCAAAGGAAATAAAAGCGAAATTACATTTGATAAAGCAACAAGAAGAAGCAGCAGCAGAGGCAGCAGCAGGACTACTACTAAAACTACACACACTCGTAAAAAACGGAGAGAAAGGCAAACCGGAAGCAGCAGGAAGTTAACTACAAGAGGGCGTTGATTTGTCACAAGTTGAGAATTATGAGAGTCTGACTGCAGTAGTCAGCGGCAGAAGCTGCCAGAGAGACAACTACAACAACAGGGGTAACAGCAAACAACACTTCAATTACCGGAAAACGTGTCTGATAATACCTACCAAGATTTGAGCCACATCTTCAGGGAGCGTGTTCTTCTTTCCCCTAAGAGCACAAAAGTATATAAAAAGTAATTTTATTATTTTGATTTTTTATGTCTATTTTTCCCTATTTTTTTTGCCAATTTTATTTGAGCTGTAAATACTCAGTAAGTTTTTGATGAAAGGAGTATTAAATTGAATTAGTATTTCATGGGTTTTAGTTAAATGTTTTCTATTATTAACGATGCTTGAATGATGCCAAAAAGACTTGATTTTATCGGCCTATTTTATTTGTTAATTTTTTCTTTATTTCTAATTTAATGTTAGCTGTAAATACCCTATAAAATTGTGGTAAAAGGTGTGTCAAATTCGTCTATTTTTTCATACAACTTATTTAAATTTTTTCCATTAATAAAACTGGACTTTATTAAACCTATTTCCCATATTTTATTTGTTAATTTTAATATAATATATCTAAATTTTTAATTTTATTTAAATTGTAATTAGCCTTTAAAATTGTGGAAAAATGTATATCAAATTGATCTATTATTTTAAACAAATTATTTAAATTTTTTTATAATTAAAACTTGACTAAGTTCACATGTTAATATCTGCCTTATATCTGCTTACTATAGCGTATCTTTTAGTTCGACTTTGTCACAAGTAACTCTCTCTGTAAGTTTGTTAAGAAGGAGTATTAAATTGACTTAGTATTGGTGGGTTTTAGTTAAATATATTCTATTTTTAATGATACCCGTAAGATGGCACAAAGACTTGACTTTAATGATGTATATTATTTGTAAATTTTTTCCATATTTCCAAATTTATTTAAAATATAGAAAATACCCTTCAAAATTGTGGTAGTAGAAGTATCAAAAAAATTCTGTTATTTCAAACATTTTATTTAAATGTTTTCCATTATTAAAACTTGACTTTATCAGACTTATTTTTCATGCTAAACTCTGCTTTATCTCTGCTTATTACAGCGTATCTTCTAGTTCACCCTTTGCCACAAGTAACTCTGCCTTTCCTTTGTATTTATTCATATTAACGATTGCATTCAACACTTTTATGGTTAATGCTTGCAGAAACATTAATATTAATAACCAGTTCAAACATTGTTGTAGAAATCGCACAACCGAACACAAAAGTGTTGACACTTTGCCTGAAAGGAGCTCAAGCAGAAGACGAAGAGAACGATTGGCATTACCTATGCTAGGTGTGTTTACGAATAGTTTTAATGGGTTATTACTGCTACGCTTTTCCATTTCCCATTTTCCTTCTTCCCTGTCATAAATGTCATTTGGTCGTAAAAAAGGCGAAAATGCAATTTCTGTACGCTCCTTGCCGCGCCCCCTAAGGAGCTGCACTTAAATTTATATATTTTACTTTTTTTTATGCCCTGGGAGAAGAAAAGGCGAAGAACCGAGAAGTGTTCTTGTGTTGTGACTCCTTGTCGAGGGCTGCGTGTGAAATTATGATAAATGTGCATAAAATCGCATTGCATCGCAACCGCTGCATTTCGTCATTGTTTTGTGGTCGTAAAAAAGTGTCCTGCATCAAGGAAAATTGCAAGGCGGCACGCACAGGACAATGCCAGCCAGATAGAGCAGCAGCAAATGGCCCTTTTGATTGCATTTTCTTTTAATTAAATTAGCTTTTTTATGCTGTTTTTCCACAGTAAAAAAAGACGAGTAGCAGAAATAATTGTGAGAAATGAGTGAACAAGCTACTTAAGGGGAGCGTTCTGCAATTTTTCAGCAATAATTTGGTTGATTTTGATTTATACTCGGGCATTCCTTAAAGGAAACTGCAATTTAGGGTTTGATTTGCGGCGTAGATAAACTAATAAGCCGAGTCCTAGGACACTTGAGTTTGTTCTGTTCGTCTGTCCAGCCTAGAAGTATTTTCCATTTCCGCTTGGCCAGGTGAACGTAAGACGTAGTAGTTGCTTAGCCGTAGAGACTGACCATTGACTCCTGTCTTTGGCTTGGGCTTTTTGCCGGAAATTGCAAAATTTCTGCACCGTAATAAGATGAAATTAAGTTTGCGCACAAAGCAAATAGGACAAGGCATATCCAGGACAAATAACAGACGGACGGACGGACAGGCAGGACAGGACCTACGGCTCAGCCACGCAGCAAATGAACCACTAATTGCGTGCCGAAATGCAATTTAGTGAACTTGCCACGCCCCCCTCTCCACTCTGCTCAAAGATAAACACACAACAGATACACAAGCAAATATACCGAGTGTGTGTGTGTTTGACCAAATGACCAAAAGCCTCTCTCTGGCTGCAACAATTAAATTGAAAATCAAGCAAAAGTCTTGAGATGCGCAAACAGACGTGCCACACACACACAATTTACACTGATAATGCCCCAAGTTGCTGGCACTCAAAGGGAGAGAGTACTGCTATCTATGCATACGTTTAATTATGCATTTGGTTAAAGGCTTTAATCCCTTTCGCTTTAACGGTTCTTTCTGCTTAGACACTCTGATTCGTATCCCCTTGGACACTGTGTTGACATTGATAAATTACTTGGCATTTGTTTTTAGCGTGATTTATCGCGCCAGTCGACACATTGACACGTGTCCTTGCCTTTTTGTCTGATTTTTAATTAAATGCAAACAAAAATGACCATTTGATAAGCTTTTAACGAGGGCTCTACCTTATATACATACATACATACTATATGGATAATGGTATCCCATGCGTTGATTTCTGTTCGAGTGGAATTGAAGTTCTGCTGCCAGCCTGCTCAACCATTTTCCTTTTTCCTTCTTTCATTTCCATTTTCCAGGCTTTTTAACTCATATTTAAAACGCACTCCAGGCAGAGGCAGAGCACGCGCTTCACAACCAACTGCAACCAACTGCCATGGCATTAATTTTTATAGACTTGACTGCATTCATGAAAATTCATTGCCAGCTCCACCTGCTTCTGCTCCCCTCCCATGCCTCCCCCGCCACCCTTTGCTGTTATCTTCCGGCAATGCCCAATGTGGTCCTTCATAGGCCGTTGCACTCGGTTGTGGCACAACAATTTTCAACTTAATGATGTTTCCAAATGCATTGGCAAATATGTTCTCAACGCAATATCAAAAATATTGGTAATTGCGAACGATACAGCGAATAGCGTATACACTCTATGTAGACCAGACAGTTCTAAGTTGAATAGTGATGATTATTTGTATATTTAAGAAACTAGTAACAACATGCATATTTTTATAATTTTCTAGAATTTTTTATATTATTTTATATCATATCTGATTACGAGATTTCATTAAATTACTTTTAATATTGATGTTATATTTTCTTTAATTTAATTTAATGCATAAATAAAGAGAATATTCTGATAAAATTCACATAAATTGAAATCTCCTTCTACGACTTTTAAGATCTTATTCTCAAACTGTTTCCCAGCTATTTTATTGCTACTGGTTCTATCTATCTATACCTTTAACATAGCTATATCAAAATCTACATTTATCTATATTCTATATGTATAAATATACCCATAACTATAACATCTATATCTATATCTATATCTATATCTATATCTATATCTAAATCTAAATCTAAATCTAAATCTAAATCTAAATCTAAATCTAAATCTAAATCTAAATCTAAATCTAAATCTAAATCTAAATCTAAATCTAAATCTAAATCTATATCTATATCTATATCTATATCTATATCTATATCTATATCTATATCTATATCTATATCTATATCTATATCTATATCTATATCTATATCTATATCTATATCTATATCTATATCTATATCTATATCTATATCTATATCTATATCTATATCTATATCTATATCTATATCTATATCTATATCTATATCTATATCTATATCTATATCTATATCTATATCTATATCTATATCTATATCTATATCTATATCTATATCTATATCTATATCTATATCTATATCTATATCTATATCTATATCTATATCTATATCTATATCTATATCTATATCTATATCTATATCTATAATCTATATCTATATATATATCTATATCTATCTATCATCCCTATCTATACCTTTATCTTTATCATTATATCCCTATCCATATCTACATCTATATCTATATCTATATCATTATATCCCTATCCATATCTATAGCTAATATACCCTATAGAGCACACATATTCAACTGTCCGTGGTCAGTGGTCAGTGAGCTCCCCCTCGGTTCATAGAGCGCCAACATTTCAAATATGTTTATGTGTAATTTTCAAATAAAGGTTTAAATGTTTTTGGCAAACAATTGCAGCAGTAAACTGACACCCCAGTAGTGGAGTGGGGGTGGGATGCAGCGGGTCTACAGATTTTGTTTATGGCTTTTTGCATATTTGCAAATGTGTTACATTGCGGTTATTTGTGCGTTCGATTTTGGTCATTGATATTGGCGGTTCAGTTCGGTCAGCTGCAGTATGGGTTTCTGGTTGCAATTTGTCGGCTTTTGCAGGGTGCTTGTAATCAACATGGTTGCGGTTGGATCATAGCTTTTTCTCTGATTATTATTTTTCGAAATAATAATAATAGATACTAGTAAATGTGAGAAGCGAGAAACAGATGTAAAACGTATGCTTGATGCACTTGCCATTAGCGTTGATTAAATTCTAATTAAATTACGTTTGGAATTGGATAAAAATAAAATCATTCGACGCTTTAAGTCCTCAACTTAAATTACGTGCCAATCAAGCACTTGGAAAATGACAATAAGACGAGGCGACAAGACGACAAGGCTGATAAGGCATAAGACAACAGAGAAACAGAAACCGTAAGGACTAACTTATTTGTTTAACAAGACACACACACGCACGCACAACAACCAAGACAGACAATCCTTGCACACACACACCTCCTGAGTTACTCAAATTGAACCTGAAGACGTAGCCAGGAGTGTATCTCGACTGTAGAGGCTGACTGTTTGCTAATTAGCACATAGATACACACACATACCTTATACCATGCCCAAAGACAAACCGTGCGACAGTGTCAACAATTCAGGACTTGCTCCTTGTCTCGGCGGATTAAATTGTTTAATTTTAAATATGCTCTGTCACTTCATTTGTAAGGCAATAAGCAGAAGAAGGCAGGCAGGCAGGCAGGAGTAGAAAAATCATTAACACGCCGCAAGCCAAGCCAAACGAAAGGATAACAGATTTTTCTGCTAATTTGAGACGTAGTCCTTTGTGCGTGACGACTAGACAAGCTGCTCGAGGGGGAGCAGAGTATAGGATACGCTATACTATCTCCGACTTGAGATCAACTTCTTGCCTTCAGATACTCTACTCTCCCCACTCTCCCTGCTTCCTCTTTCGACTGCTTCGACTCGTTTTGCTTGAGTGACGAAGCACAGAGATAAGCTTTTAGCCTGGCTGCAGGATGCGTGGTGGGTGGGAGGGGGGTGGTGTCTGCCAGTTGGAAAAGTTTCTCAATAAATTGCGTTTCTCGGTTGCACGTTGACAGTTTTGCTTAACGCTTCATAATCAGAAAACAAATAAGTTGCCATCTAATTGTGTGTCTCTGTGTCTCAATGTGCCATTCCACAATTAAAAGCGCTTTCACTCCCCCTACTCCTCCGCACAGCTGGCATTTCCTTTTGGTACTGGCGATAACTTTTAAATATCCCAGCTCTCGAATGGATGCCCTGCAGTTGTTGTTGTTGTTGTGTGTCCTTTAACGCTTCGCCGATTGCTCATGGAACAAAATTAATTGTTGAGTAATTGAAATTTTATTTATATTAGTGTCCTTTTGCGCGGATTTCCTTTCACGCTGCCAGCTACCACAACAAGGCGCCGTCTCCCCTTCCCCCTTCTTGGTGGACTCAAGTGTGCAATGCTCAGTATTTTTCTTGTAATCTCAAGCTCTCTTTAGGCCTCAGTGCATCAGCCACGAGGCTGATTTTTAATGCAAATATACACTGGCCTGGAGTGTGGTGATTCCCCATGGGAGACTGCCGCGAGCGGACATCGAAGGCAGAAAATCAATTATACGCTTTGCTGCTGAACTCATTATACAATTTAAAGCATAATGTTTATATATTTTCTATGAATTTCTATAATATATTTTAATATATCTAAGGAACTCATTTGACAATTTGAAGTAAAGAAGTCTATATATTTTCTATACATTTTTATAGATCTACGAGTATTTAATATATCTAAAGAAGTCATGTGACATTTAAAAAGAGAGAAGTTTATAAATTTTAATCAAATTTTGTTAATAATCTTTAGCGTTTGTGTACTATGTTAACATCTGTGTAATTCCGTCTATAATTTTTTATGAATTTTTATAATATTATTCAAAATATCAAAGGAACTCATTTGACAGTAAAGAAGTTTATATATTCTGTTAAAATTTTTATAATATTATTTAAAATATCTAAGGAACTCATTTGACAATTTGAAATAAAGAAGTTTATACATTTTATTCAAATTTTTATAATATTCTTAACCATATTTATACTATGTTGACCACTGTGCCATTCAGTCTATAATATTCTGAGTGATATCTACATATAATTGAAGTGAAGAAGTTTATACATTTTTATCAAATTTCTATAATATTCTTTACCATTTGTATACTATGTTAACCGCTGTGCCATTACGTCTATAATTTTCTATAAATTTTTATATATTTTAATATACATATCTAAGGAATTTCTTTTTACAATTTAAAAACAATATGTAAATGTATTTTGTTTAAGTTTGTATTTTATTCTTTAACATTTGTATACTATGTTTTTTTTTTTTTTTTTTTTTTGGGTCGAGGGGGGAAAATGCCTTGAGCATCATTACACTGCCGTCGCAAATGTGGTATGTGGGGCTTGCACCCACTAAAAACCCCTCCACTCATAAGGCCTATATCCACTCTGGAAAGGCTTCCGCAATCCTTCAGAGTGGGGCCTTTGCGCTCGGCGCTCTCTTTTGCTCAGGAGGTTCTGCGGGTAGCCAATATCCGAAAGAGGCTCGTGCATGCACAGCGGCGGGGTTGGGGAGAGGCTGCGTGAGTCTCGCCGCGAATAACATCGGCTATGTTAACCTCTGTGACATTACGTCTATAATTTTCTATAAATGTATATAATATTATTTAATATATCTAAGGAATTTCTTTTTACAACTCAAAATAAAAAGTTGATGTATTTTGTTTAACTTTTAATATTATTATTCAGTAGTTGTATACCATGTTGACCACTGTGCCATTCCGTCTATAATACGCTGAGCAATATCTACATATAATTGCACAAATTTCTGTGCCCCATTTGAACATTTCTGTTAATGCTTTTTAATTTAATTTTGCATGCCCAACCGCACAATATAAACCGAATAAAAAGCCACTCCAACAGTAACAACAGCAACAACAATGTTGCCTTTGCACAGTGGGTCTATTGAGAGGGGGAGTGGGTGGGGAGGGGAGGGGCAGCAAAGTGGCACTACAGTCAATAAGAATGCAATGTGAACGTCTGCCACAGCCACACATAACAAGCTGGACACGACACATCGCAATGGACACGGTCTCTGAATAGCCATCAGCAACACACATACACACACACACACACAACAACAACATAATTGCCGGTCATTTGCAGCGAAATGTACAACCCGGTTGAAGATAGCAAAAGCAGGGAGTACGCTATGTTACCCGTTACCCGTTTGTCATATGCAAATCAAACAAACTGAGTGAGGTTAGGGTTGAGTTCCGTTCGTTGGCAACATTGTTGCAGCAACATTTCAAATTGCAATTGGCTTTTGCAGTTCTTTTTTATGTGGATAAACTCACTTCTTTTTGGCCACTTGTAAGGGTCTTTTTATTGCATAGAGTAGAGACAATTACCGTTTACTGCGGTCAAGAGATGCAGCAACAATAACGGCAACAACTAACCGTAAGGTCATGCCATAAACGCCGTTAGTTATGGCGAGCGTGTTACATGTCGTATGCGTAATGTTTTCAAGCAATTTCCGACTACTATACTCTGAAAATTTGTTATCAAAATAAATGCAATGATTGTTGTAGTACTTCTCCCACTTTTGCACTCAGTTTAATGCTGTCCATAAAAACTGCCGCCTGACAAAATCTCATTAGAATAATGCACACACACAAAGTGTGGCAGAGCACAACACTTGTCTGAGATAACAGAGGTGAGAGAAGTGGAGGAGGAGAAACAATTGTTTGATTAAATTCATTCGAGTCATTTGCATATGAAATTGTCTGGCTCTGGCTCTGTTGCTACGTTTTATTATGAAACCGCATCGAAAAGTCATTTCGGCCATGAGGCGCATCCTCCTTTTGGCCACAAACGTAATGAAGTTGCCTTAAGTCTTAAGTCGCAAAAACAATACGAAGCTGCAGCTTCTCTTCGCCTAACAAAAGGCAATGACTTAGGTGTTTGCCAGGAGTTGGCTTTGCGAATGCACTTAGGTGTTGACTGTGGCAGAAGGACTGCTATTGTTCCCCTTGTTGTGATAATTTAATTGAAATGGCAATGCTGATTCGCAAAATGAAACACAGCCAAGAACTCTCCATGCCTCAACGGATATAAACAAGTTCTTAGTTAACCCCTAGGACTTGGCCATTTGAATGGCATTAGGCCACGAGAATTTCACTCACATGCCAGTCAAAAGACTGGCAGTAAACTTGGCTAAAACTTTTTGGCATATACTGAAACATCTTGAGTGCCTTTTGCCAATTTTAATTGACTTTAGGCAGCAGACCGCAGCTCGCAGTGAAAACTTCAACTACTAGTCTAAAGAAAGGGGTTCAGGAAATGCCTCGTTTGACTTTTATTGAATTAAAATTGCGAGCTCTCTCTGCTCCCGCTACCTCTCTAATTGCTGTTGTAAGTGAGTACGTGATTACCCGAAAGAAAAACCTCATGCGGCACATTACAGGTGGTAGAGAGTCACTTCCTCCTGTGGTGAAAAACTTTGGCATACGTGTGTACTTTATGTAGTTTTTCCGAACAGTTTTCTTTGCCTTTCTTTTTCCCCACACTCACACACACACACGTGTGTGTATTTGCGCATTTTTGATGAACTCGAACTGGCATATCCTGGTGTATCCTGGGCTTCCTTGTCAGCGCATCCATTTGCATATCGTTTACGTTTTAATGTGATTATGGCGTGTGCATATTCGATGCCCTCGTATCCAACGTCTTCGTCTTGGTTTTAAAAGTTTTTTTTGGTTTTTGCTGAACTGAAAATGTTCTTTTACTTTGCGGTTAGTTCTACTCCTTTTTGGCCATGTAAACATTAGCCATAATGAATATTTAAATGGTAGTTAATGGGTTTTTGCTTAAAGCCAAAGGCAACTACTAACTACTAACAGCAATTGACCTCAATTCCGTTTCTTCTTTCTGACTCGACAGTCACACCTCAGGCCAGAGAGTTTTTACTGTTTTTATTGCAAACAATTTGCCATAAAACGTATTTACGACAATGTTTTGCGATCTACTTGAAGAGTATATGCTGTATTTAATGCACCTTTTATTGATCAAGAACGGGAGGAGTTCAATAGACGCCAGTACTACTGACTTGACCAATGTCCACTACTTTTTTATACTATTATTACTTTATTCTCTCTATCTGTTCGCTTTACCGTTTTATTGTCAACTATTGACTGTCAAACAGGGGGAGTGGGGACAGTACTATATGTCAGCAACATAATTCACAATTCGCTAGTTTTACGAGTCGCTTCCGTTCATTTGGACATTGTGCCGTAGTAAAAAGCGAAGAACTGCAGCATCTCTCCCATAGGGAATACGAGGGGGGAGAATATGTGGGAATTGTTGGCGACGACGCGCCCGCATCATCAAGTGACCATTGTCCAGTGCCGTTTCTCTTTTTACGGCATCAAGGGTCATCCTTTTGTGCTTAATAGCCAGGGCAGTCGTCAGTCGTACAGTACTCATTCTCTCTCTGTGTCTCTCCCTTTACACACACATTATTCAAGTGTTACGTCACTCTGTTTTTTGGGCTGTACTCGTATTTGGTTGTCGGCTCACATAAGTTATTTATGATCCATCATTGTGCAATATTTGGTAAATCTTACGGACTTTTTACGGTTACCCCACACCCTACTCTCCTTCTTTCTTCATTGAGGTACAGTTGTTATTTGCCTTGGGCGTATTTCATTTAACTTAACCTCTGTCCACCCCACACCCACCATGTCAAGCGACCCCGTAACATATGTGTGCCTCAGAGTGACACTTGGAGATTTATTTCGCTTATCGTAGTGCAAACACAAATAAAGTTGTTAAAAAGGTTTCCCTCTCTGATTTGATTTGATTTGTTTAGCCAACTAAATGGGGCAAGCATTTAATGGAATTTCACTTCAATTTGAGCGAAAATCTGTTATAATTAAATCAAGTAAATGCTGCTGAAATTTAAGCAACAGATGTGGCAAAATATTAGCCTGGGAAAAGCATCTAATACTTATATGCTTAGATGAGAAATTCATTAAAAAAATAACTCAAAACGATAGGAATTTCTTTATAAGTAATAATGCATTGGTTAAACGCTTAATTTGTCGAATTATTTATCAAAAAACCTTATATATTTTCCTGATTGATTATAGTAGTAATATCAGACCCTTTCCTCAACTCATAAGCGGAGTCTTTTTAGCTACTCTATGGGGCTACTAAATGGTGCAAATATTTAATGGAATTTCACTTCAATTTGAGCGAAAATCTCTTATAATTAAGTCAAATGCTGCTAAAATTTAGGCAGCAGCTGTGGCAAAATATTAGCATAGAAAATGTATCTATTACTTGAGAGAGTTAAGTAGAGTAGAAACAGTGATATGGTTTGTTAAAAGCCAACTAAAGACGAAAAGAATTCGCTTAGTAGTAATCTATAAATATACAGTTCTCTGTCCTGACTGACTAATCAACATAGCACAGCCCAAAAGATGTGAGATGGTGACTTCGTTTATGTGTGAGCTGATATCTAATGGGTCCTAGATCTCCCCTAAGGTCACAAATTTGCGACCTACTATCGATAGATCACCACATTTGATGGTGATAATAGGGCGTACTTAGGGCAACTGGTTAACAGTTAACAGTTGTATAAATATAACACTTGCTTAACTTTAATTAAAAAGAGAGTAAAGAGAGTCGAAGACTAGGTGGATTTGGAATCAAAAATCTTACTTATGTCCCTGAGTTATTATTGTAGTAATATCAGACTTTATTTGCTACCCCTTTTCCAATTTATATACCAAGTTTTTTAGCCTCTATATAGCATTAATCATTTCACGTGCCAATGGCTATGCAATTCCACTAATGTGGCCCGTATTGAACTGTTTCTGTTTACTAGAACACATAAAAACGTCAACTGTCTGTCAAAGCGTACTGGCAAAATTAATGTTGCTCCACAAAAAATGAAAATAAAACACAGAAAATACATAAAAATGCAACGCAAAAATTACATAAAAAGGCCACCAAAAAAAAGGGCAATAAATTTGCTGTTCAAGAGAAAAAATCAAATCAGGAATGTCTGGAATGGGTAAGCGGTAAGGGGTAAGTAGTCGATGCCACCCCATTTCGATTAACAACATTATTTCGAGTGTGTCATTAATGTGCACATTACGCCAAAATAATGCAAAAATCATATAATTTATATCGGCTAAAGGGTTGAGGGTTGAGGGGGGGTCAACTGCTGTGACTACCCACTGGGCAGCCCAAAAAGAAATGACCGCTAAATGGGACGGCAAAAAGTGGCCACAGCACAGTGAGTGGAGAGGCATAAAAGGGTTAAGAGGCGGGAGATGTTGGCCTTTTGTGTTGGCTTGAATTTGAGCATGTGGTCAGAAACACTTGAGTGCCCGGATACGGATGGACAGCAGAACAATGGAACAAGTAACAAGTGGAAGAAAAAGTAAAAAGGGACAAGGGCAATGGAGTTGAGTTTAAGCTGAGTAAAGTTGTGCTTTACTAGACAGATACAGGCAGGATTAGTCTTTAACTTTTCACCATTCCTCTATCACTCTTTACACAGTATAAAAAACGCTAACGAACCGCGAAACTGTCAAAATATTTCCACACACACGTTTCGTTGCTTTTGAAACTCAGCGAACTGCGACGCCAGGACATATGCAAAAGAGTCGGAGTCAGAACAGAAGTTGCATAGCCAAAACGGAAGGATACGCAAAATGGCATAAAAAAGTGAACACGGAAACGTATGCAAAACACACACGCAGTCTTAACCCCTTGTTGCCGATCGCACACATGTGATTGTGTGTGAGTGATTTTGATTTAGTGGCACTTTTAAGGCGCAAGCAGCGGCAGCGGCATATAAATTCAATTTGTGTATTTATTGATGCAGAAATGCGTCACACACACACACGCATACACACACTCTATAAGAAGCTGTAGAACAACTCTAATGCACTACCAATTATAACTCAATTTTCATAAATAAGACGCATGCCAGAAGCCATTTACTCTGAACTAGGTCTAGCCGGGGGCAGGGGCAGGGGCAGCACCAGCAAAGGGGTTTCGGGTTTGCTACGCCTTGACAACTTTATGCTTTGATTTTGCCAACAACAAAAAAATGAGCAGAAATTTATGAAATATGAAACACAACCACATGTGTGTAAACATTTGCCTGGAGTGTGGAGTGAAAGCAGTGAAAGGGCCCGAAGTCAACCCCCGTACGCCCAGCGACCCTTTCACCCTTTTTTTTTCCTGTTAAAACATTGATTTTTATCACCAGAAATCAATTGCATTATTGTGTTACGAGCAGAGCACATAAATAGCAAATATTTAGCAGCCGTGGATAAATCAATTTTAGTTTTAACCAAAGCCAAATGAACCATCAAAGAGCGCTGGGGTTAATAGATTATTTATTAGGGTAAATGAAATGAAATACTATAGAGGAGTTTAGGCACCTTTAAAAATGTCCACAAATTATGTATAAAAATCCATAAATACTCTCCCAGCCATACATACAGTCATGTCCACAACAATAATGCCTGATTAGAGCTCATTGTTGGCCAAGAGTTTTTTGTCGTACAGAAGCTGCTGCAAGTTTTAGTTGTCATTGCTCTAAAATGCAAACATAAATCATAGAACAAGTTGAAAATGGCGTGACAGGCAGGATGCGCCCTCTGCCTTACCTCAACCCACCCCCCTCCCACTACCCCACACATGAATCACTTTATGGCGCAGCGAGTGCAACAAACTGTGATTAATAGCAGCCACAGAGCCATACTGTTGCCCCACCCCCAACTCCACTCTGACTTAGTTCTAGAGCCAGGCCAAAAAGCTTTTGCTCTAGAGCTGACAAATTTTCATGAATTTTTTATTAAACATTGAAATCAATTCCATTTTTTATATGCTACTCTGTTGTGGGTGGTTCGTGTTGCATGTGTGGTGTAAACATTTTTAAATTTCAACTGTGGCTGCTGCACCACGTTTGACTTAACTTGTTGATTTATGGCTTCCAAGCTGTCAACGAACCAAACACAGCCAGCCGTGTGCAGGAGGTGAAAGGGCCAGCCAGGATACGAGTATGCTGCTCCACAGAAGTGGAGAGGATATGCCTTGTATCATCATTGTGTAAAACGCTTGTTAACATTTTGCCCAAAACGAAACTCATTTGTTGTAAATGTGGCATGAGGCAGCAACACATTTGACAGTTTTCAGCGTTAGCAAAGCGCACAAATCTCTACACATTCCCAACTGTTCCCCAACGAGAGGAATTTAAATTAGTTGCAAAACGTTAAGTGCGTAGCAGGAAATGCTTTTTGGCATAGTTTTTACCATATAGAAAGCCATAAATCACAGGGCTAAAACAGGCAGTTGAGTTGAGGCAGAAGTAGACTTGAGATAATGATAAAGCGCTCGGGAATTGTTGTGTTTAAAATTAATATAAAATATTATAGAGTACCAGCTCATATAATACTTTAAGATAATTATAAATTTCATCTAAAATTCATAGATAGAATATAGAATATAGATAGAAAAATATAAGATAAAATATCATAAGAGAATTACTCAGATAATACTTGAAAAATTTTAGGAAATTTATTTTAAATTTCTAATATAATAAAATATAAAATATCATACGAGAATTGCTCATTTAATACTTAAGTATATTTAAAACATTTATTTAAAATAATATAAAATATTGTTGTATTTAAAATTAATATAAAATATCATAGAGTATTAGCTCATAATACTTGAATATCTTTATGAAATTCATTTAAAATATCATAAGAGAATTGCTCAGAAATAGTAATACTTGAATATCTCAATCAAATTCATTTAAAATAGAATATAATTTAATATAAAATATCATAAGAGTATTGCTCAAATAATACTTAAATACATTTATAAAATTCATTTAAAATAATATAAAATATTGTTATATTTAAAATTAATATAAAATAATATAGAGTATTGCTCAGATAATACTTAAAGTTATTTATGAAATTTATTTAAATTCCTAGAACTTTGTTTTCTACATAAAATATTCGAGCATCAGCTGTACACGTTGTTCTTTTTCATTTCATTTTTTTTCTATATTCAAAAAAGGGGTTAACTTCTCTCCTTTCTCCCCTTCCGCTGGCGCATTTTTCAATATTTACAATTACTTAGGACTTTTAAGTCGCAGCATCACATCAAAATGACAATTATTTGTCAAGTCATAATCAAATTGAGCCCAGTTGTACCTAATCCTGTGGCTTTGCACAGGACACACACACAAAAGGCTGCTGCCGTACATATAGTAAAAAAGGATTGCACTCGTCAAAGTGATGAGACGACAGGGTCCTGAGGGAGGAATACCCTCACTGACTGACTGACTGTCAGGCGGTTACTCCGTTTTTGCCTGCAGGCGTGCGTCTGCCATAAATGTTTATGATTATGGGCAACGCCGGCGGAAGATTTACTTAGCACATGTGCTGCGTTTTTGCATATGATGCCAGCTAGAGATGGGACAAGAGGATAACGATGAACTCAACGATTAATTACAAGCATAATAGCAAGGGGGAAAGCTCTTTACAAGTTATGTAATATATTCATTTCTGCACTATCGCCTCACGCGTGTCACGCTCTCATCTCTAGCTGCACAACCCCTCAAACTCTTAGGCGCGCTTTCGGTATTGCCAAACGCATAAAAACTTATGTTTATTTGACTTGGCTTTTTCCCAGCCAGAGCATGAGTCCCGGCGTTAATTGTAAATTTCGCGAATTGCGCGACTCACATATGTGGCGCCCTCTAACGGAACATATTTGAAAATTTTCTACTTTATTTTAATCTTTTCTGCACTGTGCGTATGATAAAATTTTATGTTATTTCCACAGGGTTGTTCAAAATGCGCGCATATGCCTCGTTTCCAAATTATTTTTAATTGGTGGGACCTCAACACAGAGAGACAGTGTGATAAAGGGGCAGGGCAGAGGAGAGAGAGAGAGTGCCGCAAGGTACAGTCTGAGCTCCAGTTAGTATAAAAAGCTTTCAAATCAAAAGCAATTTACGCTTTGATTTGTGCGAATCGCGAAACAAACCAGAAAAAAAATTGCCAGCTCAAATTTGGCGCGTGAGATTTATGTAGTTGAAAGATTTATTTGTCGAAAATTTATTGTAAGCCCGAAGCGGCAACTCTACCCCCCTCCCCCTCCAAAAACTGACCTCTCGCTGGCTTAGGACTTCATAGACTTGTTTCACCGTTAAGTGCTTTAAAAGCGCATAAATCACGCGGTTTCTGGATTTGAATTCGCATCGTGACCACGTTGACAACTTTGCCAAAACAGATTCCAAAGCTCCCCTCCCCCACCCCACACTTAGTTAGCTTTTTTCTGCGTAGCATGCTTTTAGGCGCGCCAAATTACGCGTAAATGGCAGCTCCAACTGTGATCCCTGCCCCCTCCCCTGGCCACGCCTCACTGTGCGTTGTACATGCTGTCGCAACGCCAGCGGCAACGCGTTGATGGCATTTTAATTAGTTTTAGGAACTTGTAGCTTCCATTTGATTGAATTGTTGCTGGACAGACAATGGTACACATTGTGGAGGAGGAGTTAGAGATTAGCAAGTGTGATGTTTTGCTATTGATGGCTTTAATTGAAGGTCTCAAACTGCAGTTTGTTGCATTAAAGTAGTCAAATAAAGATTTGAGCTATTTTCTATAGTTCTTCGGCATTCTTTTTCTCACAACTAAAAATTTCTTCTTATTTTTCATCATATAATAATCCTACAAAATATTATATATAAAAAATATTATATGGTATATACAGCATTTTCTATAGTTCTTCAGCATTATTTTTCTATGAAATTAAAATTATTTCTTATTTTTCATCAAATAAAAATCCTACAAAATATTATAATTCCCTGCTTAATGCTTTCAAAAAATAGAACTTCATAAAATTTCTTCACAAATTCCTTAAAAAAAAATATTTAAAAATGACCTTTGGTTATCGATAACTTTTATTGAAGGCCTCTAGCTGTAGTTTATTACATTACACTCAAGCCAGAGTAGAAAAATTAATACTTTAGTAAATTTCTATAGTTTTTCAGCACTCATTTTCCATCAAATTAAAATTTGTTCTTATTTTTCATCAAATAAAAATCCTACAAAATATTATATATACAAAATATTATATATATACTTCAGCTATTTTCTATACGTCTCCAGCATTTTTTTTCTATCAAATTAAAATTCTCTCTTATTTTTCATCAAATAAAAATTCTAGAAAATATTATACATACATATATACAAAATATTATATCAGCAATTTTCTATAGTTCTTCAGTATTATTTTTCTATCAAATTAAAATTCGTTCTTATATTTCATCACATAAAAATCCTACAAAATATTTTAATTCCCTGCTTTGTGTTTTTAGCAAATAAAAATTCATGAAATTTCTTCTCAAATCCCTCTCATAAAATATTTAAAAATCACCTTATTCACTGCCATAAAAATTATTATTATTTTTCTGGAAAAAAAGAAAGCCCTGGCATCACTCAACCATCAAATTATGTTTCAACATTTTTACGACATTTGTTTCAAATTAAGCAAAGCCCAAGACGCTTATCCCTCGCTCTATGGATTGCGATGTCCTTTTGAATAACTGAATAGCCTGAGCCTTAGAGCTGGTTTTTGTTCTTCTTGTAATTATCTGGTCGAGCGACGTCTTGGCGCAATTTCCAATTAAAATTAATGAAATATTTTACGGATGTACCTTGGCGCAGCTTTTGGGTCAGCGCCATAAAACCATTTGGAAAATCTTGTCAACGCCGTTCTCATAATCATAAATGCCACTACCTCGAGTCGAGTTGGTGGTAAGGGTGCAATTATTAGCACCCCGTTCAATTCCCTGGACAGCATCTTGGCAGGCGTCGCCTTGCAGCACTTTGAAGTGTTGAGGTTTGTTCCCAGGAGCTTGTGTTTTATCTACCACCACCCATTGACACTTTTTTCCTTTTGTTTATAATTGAAAATGCAAGTGGAAAACTTTCGACTACAGGTTCTGCTTTTTAATTTGCAAGTCTGCGCTCTGGCGTAATAAATGACCAAAACACATACGTTAAAATTAATGACAATACCGCCCACAACTGACATGCAGTCAGTCAGTCAGTCCAGTCAGTCACTCTGATGGACACTCAAATAGTCGGGGATTCCCCTAGTAAGCAACAAAAAAAGAAATGTTTGCAAAAAGCATTTTTGCTTAATGTTGATTAAAATGCCAGCGCGCTTTCATTTAGCACTCGGTGTGAAGAAAAAAATGTGCGTCAAGCCAAGTTGCAACCATTTGCTATCCCTTTGCTCAGTACTGCCCCTGCCCCTCCCCCCGTGTCAACATATTGACAAGCCAAACAGGCAACAGGCAGCTGTCTGCACAGGCGTCACACAATGGCAAATGTTTGAATGGACGAATGGCTGGTTGAATGGAGAGCATGAATATACTTCTGCTTCGCCTGGACAGCAGTTGAAATGATTCTATTTTTTTAAGGGGTTTTCCTATGTTTTCTGATTTCTTTTTTTCTTGTTTTTGGGTATAGTATTTTGCATTGTTTTTCTGTCGCTGCATTGCGTAGACAAATGAATGAAAATGTCAAACTGTAACTCAGCTCAACTGTGGGCAGTTTGGTGGTTTTCACAGTACGGACTGACGACTTTAGAAGTGAGCTAAGGAAAACGTAGAGTTTTCACTGAGAAGATGGGGAAATTTCTATAAAATTTATGAGCTATATAGTTCATTGTCTATATTTACTATTATTATTTTTTACAGATTTTTATTTCTGCTTTTTTAAAATAAATATTAAAGTTGAAGTCAGAAAATTGGGTAAAGTATCTACTAAATGTATGAGCTATATAAATAATTATATATATATTTACTATTATTATTTTTTACAGATTTTTATTTCTGCTTTATCAAAATGAATATTATAGTAGAAGTTGAAGAACGCTACATTAAGTTATTGCTCTTCTTAACCCCATTTACTATATCTTAAAATTGAACTTTAGCTATAATTTACATACACTTTAGACTACACAACTCGGCGTCAACTGTACCTGAGCTCAAGTGCATGTACAGTGCACTGTTGTCCGGCGCATGCATACATATAAATCCATACATATACGTATACACATACAAGTAGCAATAACTTCCAGCTATAATGACAAAGCAATTAAACATTTCAACAATCAACGTAAGGGCATAAAATTTCAAGACCCCACACACACACACACTCACACACACCGTAGGGAGGGAGGTAAGCCCAGGGTAGGTAGTTGGCCCAAAACAATCAAAAACGGTGTCGAGTCGCGTCGCAGGCATTGTCACTGGAGTCACAGGAGTGGAGTAGAGACTGCAGGAGCAGGGGTAATAGCTTTCAAACAATAAATGTCCGCAAAGCCATTGACGTGGCCAAGCTCACAAATATGCAAAAAGGCCAAGTTTGAGGCAAATGGCCAAGTCATTACAAATCACAATTCGTGTAGGGAGGGGGGTGGGGAGAAGCCAACTTCTCTGGTTACTACTGCCAAGGCAATTCATCTAATTTGCATGAGAGCATTGGGCGCAATGAGTATGGTTTGGTTTTTATTTTTTTCTATTTGGGGTAGTCGTAGCACAATAAATAAAATTAAAATGATGGCAAACAATGAATGGACCCAGGCACACACACATATGTAATGACCAGAGCGAACGACAAACAACGCAGCGGACAAAATTGAAAAGGAAATTGTTTGTAACTGCGAAACGAGTTTATTATTTTGGCACCCTTTGGTCCTGACCCTCTGGTCAGCCAAACGACAATGGGCACAAACGCGCAAAGAAAGCGCGAAATTTTACATATGGCTTGACTTCTGTTCATACGAGTAGGCACATGGTGGACATGCTCCACGTAGTCCTGGACCTTTTTTAATTAAAATGTTGACAGGCGCATGCAAAAATGCCGATGGAGCGTTAAGAGTGGACTGACACAGTGGGGGAGGGGGGAAGGCAGCCAGACGTGGGGGCTATCAAAAAGTCAGTTATGGCGCTTCATTGGTCAGACGATGAACTGAGGTGTACTGAGGCAACTCTACAGTGCGTTTCATAATCAACAGACACTTTAGAATTTGCTAAGATAAAATTAATAGGACTCATGCAGAACCGATTGGTAGAGGTTCTTAAAAGTCGAGGACGATATACTAAATATAAAAAAAATTCGAAAAAATGTTCTATCAAACGATTCTTTTTTAAAGTGTGGGTGTCTTATGGTAATGAAACACTAAAAAGTCGCATCAAAACGTGCTTTCAGTAAAAAAATTCATGAGAAAAATAGTTAAATGGAAAATATAAAATTCCAACGCTGAATTCAAAGCTCCGATGCATACGCTTTGTATTTTTAAAAAAAGCTTTAATCACCAAATATATAATATACTATATAAGTGTCTTATGATTATGAAACACACTGTATATAACGCATAACGCTTGCTTCCTCTTTAAAGATCTATGTATAAAGATCTATCTACTGAAATGCGGGTATCGAGCTTGAGCATAATCCAAAACTTTGCCTTGAGCAAATTCCCAGCAACAGGAGTCGCGTGTGCCACCCCCCGCCCGTCTGCCCAACGCCTCGTGTCATATGAGGGTTGTACAAATTATGAATAAAAAGAAATTATTTTATTTATGGCAACGCTTATGACATTTAAGTGGTTTTTGCACTTTTCACAACGCACGCGACGAGAAAGGTTTTCGTTTTTCTTTTTGGAAAATGTAAATTTCACGCTGACTTGTGGGCGTGGCACATGTGCATAATCAATGCAAATTATACAAAGGAAAACACATGATTTAGTGTCTTTTAATTGAATTTTAAAGTGGCTCACTTTTTTGACCCAAAAAGCATTGTCAGTTGGGATCAAAATGTGCGCATATGTTGCTGTTTAGGAGGAGGTGGCCCCACCCCCTACAGTTACAGATACTTGGCGTATAGTGAAATGCCTGCAAGGCGTATCAGTTTACAATTACAAATGTCAAAATTGACATGATAAATGGGCATATGTGAGGGGTTCTCTGCTCAGGATGTGTTCCTCTTCATGTTTGTGGCATTTGCAGTCCTCGGGGCTTTTAAAGGTGAGCGCTGTCCCATATTCCATTTGAGTTTAAGCTCAAATAAATTTAAAAATATTTTTAACATTTTATAGGAAAAGACTTGGGTATGCCCTCCCCAATGCCTGTCCACCTTATTCTTTGTCCTGTAATGTGAGACCAACGCTAATTAAGGCATTCTTTATCTGAACAATTGGGGTGTTTATAGAACCGTAATCAGAAATATTTATGCTTTCATTTGAAAGTTGACACTATACAATAGTATTCGAAGCAATTTGGGGTGACACAACACACCTCAAGCGAGCGTTACATAATACCTCAATGTGGGCTAGCCAAATGGGCAATTTTGTAAAAGATCATAAGCAATTAGCAGTGAGAAGGTTGACATCTATTACCATTCGGGGTAACTTGAACTCTATCAATCTTCTCTACCCAGCTGATAGAATGTCAATCCAGTTGTTCGGTTATCTATGCACTTCTAATTGAAATTCACTCACTCACTAAGCGAGTCATGACACACCCTAATGCTTGATTGCACTTGTCATCGAGTCTGATACTGGTTCACACTTTAACTGTCATTTGGGTTCGGTTCGTCTGCCTGTCTATTGTCTCATCGGCTTCGGGTTCGGGTCTGCCCATTTTGTGGGTCACATATGTTCAACTTTTTGTGCATTTCGCCGTATAAATAAAGTTAAGTGCTTTAGTTTTGATTTTCAATTATGTCACATTAACAAAAGCCCTGCCCCTGCCCCTA
The DNA here is from genome assembly GCA_035045005.1 of Liodrosophila aerea. Classification (NCBI taxonomy): domain Eukaryota; kingdom Metazoa; phylum Arthropoda; class Insecta; order Diptera; family Drosophilidae; genus Liodrosophila; species Liodrosophila aerea. The sequence goes on along the minus strand of JAWNNL010000335.1, from coordinate 74,054 downwards.
CCCCTACCCCTACTATTAACAGGCTTACAGGCCGGAAAAATGTGCTTCTCTGCAAATATTTAAACAACGTATTACAACCCTCTGATAGAGTGAAACAATGAGTGGAGAGAGCTCAAACTATTCGAAACAATTTGCCGTTCATGTGTAAAATTCAATTCTTTAAAAGCCTGTTGGAAAAATTGCGTCTATAAGCGGATTATCAGTATAAATTTTTTAAGCGCTATTTATTAAATTAGCTTAAAAATTGTAACAAGTGTTGCAGACCGACAAAAAATATGAAATTACGCATATGCACTGACTTTTCGATTGCGTAAAATATTAAATCTGTTTTTGTATGATGTGCTTTCGACTGCGATAAGGCATTGGAGGAGGGGGGAATAGCCTCAATAGAAGGAAGTGTGTGGAGGGGTTAATCATATTGCAACAGATTCTTGGTTTATACACAAATTCTCAACAGCAATTTCAGCTTATCAATTTAGAGCAGGAATACAATTAGTAGTATTAATATAGTAGTAGTACTACTACTGCTACCACTACTACTACTAGTACTATTAATACTACTAGAAACTGCTACCACTCCTACTAGTTCTAATACTACTAGTTCTACTCCTACTAGTTCTACTACTACTTCGAAGACTACTACTTCTACTACTACTACTTCTACTAATACTACTTCTACTACTACTACTTCAACTACTACTACTTGTACTACTACTACTTCTACTAATACTACTTCTCTACTACTACTACTTCTACTACTACTACTTCTAAAACTAGTACTTCTACTACTGCTACTTCTACTACTGCTACTTCTACTACTGCTACTTCTACTACATACTTCTCCTTCTACTAATACTACATTTACTACTACTACTTCTACCACTACTACTTCTACTACTACTACTTCAACTACTACTTCTACTACTACTACATTTACTACTACTACTTCTACTAATACTGCTTCTACTACTACTACTTCTACTACTACTACTTCAACTACTACTACTTCTACCACTACTACCTCTACTACTACCACTTCTACTACTACTACTTTATATTCTAATTCTAAAACTATTTTCTACTATCTACTATTACTACCACCTCTTCTACACCTTCTACTACAACTACCACTGCTTCATATAATCAGTACTACTTCTCCTATAAATAATCGAAAAGTGCTCTATAAAATGCCAACTGTTGCCACTCCCAAAAGGTGCTTGTCCCCGAGGACAATCGCATTTGGCCCTGTGATTGCTTAAAAAATGCAAATGTCAACTGCAACTGCAACATGCAATTGCCTTAAATTATGGCAAATTGAAATACGAAATGCCACTTTATTGGCCAAATTGTAGGGCAAACAATATGCAGCTGCAATTTGACTATGATTAGTTATGATTAGCCAGGGGTGGGGCAGGGCAGGGGGTATTACTTAGCACTAATTGAAAACTGAGCGAGCTCTAATCCCGCAATTATGTCAAATATTTGCGAGCAATCATAAGTCTTTGGCTGGCTAAGGATAATTGAAGAAAAGCCAGCGAGTCACGCAATTAGTTTAAATTATCTAAAGACTGTAAAAAACCGAAATAGGGAAAAGGAAGATAGACTACGGCGATTTAACGGCACGATAAACAAGCGCAATTAATAAAGTTGCCAGAATGTCGACTGGCTGCAACATATTTTGACCTTTTGACTGCCGGATAAGAGCAGGATAAGAGTGTAGCAACAACTATTTACAACACATGGCTACCAGCTAGTAGACGCCTCGACACACGCTTGAAAAATTGCAGCGAAAGACGAGGCAACAATGGCCAAACAACTTGAATTTATGGCCAGCCATTTGGCCAAAGGACTAAACACTACACACAACGCAACACAACACATGACTAACGTACACTTATGAGATTAAGTTGCCAAGTGGGTGCTGCGGGTGTGGGTGTGGGTGATTGGGCTGTGTGTGTGTGTGTGTGGGTTGTCATGGCGCTGCCCCTTTACCCACACTCTAATAGACGACATTTGTTTGCAAGCTCCGTTTGTTTCAATTAGCATTTGCGCTACACGGCGACATCAGCCGCATCTTTACAGTTATTTGCACAAAGTCTCCAGTGCTAGGCAAATTTTTTAAGCCGTCAAATTTACCGCCCAGCGCTGCACTGGGATGAAAGGCGACGGCGACTCATTGAACCACAAAATAAAGCGTATCATAATAATAATATCGTAATATGCAGTCGCGCCACTAATGCGTATTACCTAAGCCCACCCACCACAACAGCGCTTACACCTCCAGCTTACACCTCCACCTTCCCCCAACTCCTCCCATTTGCAGCCCAGCCATCGCTCAGCGGGAGTTCTTCGTCATTGTTGTCCCTGCTCAAAGGGGAGAGGGGAAGTGGGTGGACATAGAGCACGTCTTTTGCTTTGAACCATTTGCCAATACCCCAGTAGCTGGCTATAGTCTGGCTATAGACTTTGCTTCACTAGGAATACCCTAACGTGAAAGGGTATCACTAATACAAGCTGAAGTGGGAACTTAAAGAGTATAAAATTTCAATAGTAAATTATTTTAAAATTATAATTCAATTTTTTCGACATGTATCTTAAAAGATTTGGTATTTATTTTCTGTATATTTAAATATTTTCTATATTTTTTAATATTTTTAATATTTAAATGTTTTCTATATTTTCAAATATTTTAAATGTTTTCTATATTTTCAAATATTTTTTATATTATCAAATATGTTCAAATATTTAAATATTTTCTATATTTTCAAATATTTTAAATATTAAAATATTTTTTATACTTGCAAATATTTTCCATATTTTTAAATATTTTATATATTTTCAAATATTTTCCAAATTTAAAAATATTTGTCATATTTTCAAATATCTTGCATATTTTCTATATTTTCAAATATTTTAAATATTTTCTATATTTTAAATATTCAAACATTTTCTATATTTTAAATATTTTCTATATATTTAAATATTTTAAACACCTTTTTACAAAATTTATTTAATTTAAAATATTTTATTTATATTTTTTACATTATTGAAAAATGTTTTTGAAAGCATTTTCATACTTTCTTAAGTACTTATTATAATACTTTTCTTTTCAAATATTTTTATTACCTTAAAGTGTATTTAAAACTCTGTGTATTTCGTCTACTTAATGCACCAAGAATTTGGATTCCTTCCTCTCTATCCTCTATGGTCTGTTTGTCGCGCTTAAATCCGCCTAAGTATTTTTGCCGCTGCCTGGGCAAATTTTGCCACAACGTGAAATTTCCGTTTGAGCTGAGCTAAGCACAAAATTTTTCTACTTTACTTACTCTTACACACGATGCTGATTCTTTATTATTATTAAACACAAAAAAGAGAGAGCAGAAAAACAACAACAACAATAGAAAATGGCAAAAAATGCTGGCATTTCCGTTTTGGTCTTAGTACTAGCTTGGGTTTGGCTTTGATCTGCTGCAGAAGCAAGTAACAAAAGGGCAGCTCCAAGCAGGCTTTAAGCCAACATTCTACTTGCCACTGCTGAGTGTAGAGATAACTCTGTTTGAGTCCCTGCCTAATTCGCATTCTATAAGCCAATTTAATTCGCAGCCAGTGTGGCGCCAAATGTAAATCGTAAATTAATGAAATCACACGACATGCCGACTAAACTTAAATCCTTCTATACAAGCACAATCCATTGCTAACTTGGCTCTGACTATGGCTGACTATGACTGTGTGGTGCTTATAAATTCGCTTTCTTATCGCCATATCGTACGCCCGCTTTGTTGTTGCAGAAATATGGCCAGAACGCATGCAATGAAAAGGCCAAAAACTCAGCTAGCCAATGCTACCAAAATGTTATACAATTTGTAATACGTAACTAGCTTCCACACCTCCACTCCTCGGGGTCTACAACCCTTGCATAGGCAACCCAATTTATGCACTTGGCATTGTCTGCTCTGCCCTGTCGCGGGGTAATAAACTTTTGCCGCGACAAATTTAACAAATTATAGAAAAGATTACGTGTCCTGGGTAAACCTGAAACTGGTCATTGTATTCCCGCTGCCAATTTAAGCCAATTAAGCAGAAATGCTTGAATATTCGCCACGACTTTTGATTGCAGAATTTTAATTGCGAATAAAGGGAATTATAGCTTGGTTTTAGCTGCTTATATTATTCCCATATTATCGACTGTTTACTTAAAGTTGGTTCTATAACTAATAGTTGTATTGGCTAAGAATAAGAATCACTTAAAGTTAGCTCTACTTGACATTGTTTCGGCTTTAGTCTAGTTCAAAGTACGAAGTTCTTTAGCTTTCATAAGAATTTAAATTATAGACAATTTTGACTGGACAATTTTAATTGTGAATAAAGGGAATTATACCTTTTAGCCAGTTAAAGTTGGTTCTGTAACTGATGGTTGTATTGACTAAGAGTATCATTGGTACACCACTTCAAGTTAGTTAGTTCTACTTGGCATTGTCTCGGCTTTAGTCTAGTTCAAAGTACAAAGTTAATAAAAGTAATTACAGCTTTATTTTAGCTACTAATTTTATGCCCATATTATCGACTATTTACTACTTAAAGTTGGTTCTGTAACTGATGGCTAAGAATATCATTCGTATACCACTTAAAGTCAGCTCTACTCGGCATTGTCTCGGCTTGAGTCTAGTTCAAAGTACAAAGTTCTTTAGCTTTCATAAGAATTCCTTTGCACGAAAGCGCACATTAAATATTTACACTTCATTTTATAGCAACAGCCAAAGAAATACAACAAGTTCTATGTTTTATAGTATTTTCTTTGAGGGGAGAGGGGGAACTAGTACCAACTGGCACTAAGCTGGGTGCAATCACTTCGTCGCATATAGCTTTAATGGCAATGACAACTGTTAGGGTTTTTCCACTGTTTTCTCTCATGCTAAACGCAGGACACAAAGAAGACGAAGACCAGAAGTGGAAGGATAGTGAGTGAGCGAGCTGCAAGTGAACCGCAGGATATGCTGCAGGTCAACGGAAGCCATAAAATTCTCGTTTGTCACGCGAATTTCGCCTCAGCAAAATGCCAACACATGCAAAAGACAAAAGTTCGAAACAAAAGCAGCACAAAAAAATAAAAAATATATACTAAAATAATATTAATGGTAAAAAAATGTTCAGTGTCTCTAAAGGAAAGGAAAAAAAGGAGCAGCAGCAGGAGGATCAAGTTTACTTTCCTTGCCAGCTCACAGTTGGAATTATTTACGTTTAGTTTTTATAGTTTTTTATGGCGCTGCTCAAGAGCTCGAGGGGGGATCTGAGGGGAGGTTCGGGTGGGCGTGGGTACTCATAAAATATGGGCGCAGGTTTATTTATGCGCTGCTGCGGCGACATTTTCCGCGATGGAGTCGCGCGGTTAGCGTTTGTTTTTACGACTTGACGGATGGCACACGTATCCAAGAGAAAGAGTAATAGGAAAGGACAGCAAGAAGAGGAAGAGTGGAGTAACTGATATTAGTTCAAATGCCCGCTAATGTCAATTAAATTCGACCAGACGACGAGCGGTAAATGAAATTTTAATTACTGCAAATGGGCCAGAGGTGAAGAAGTCCAGCTGACTCGATCCTTTTAGCCGATGCACTAAGCCCTGAATAATGAGCAAACAAAAGATAATTGACAGTTTAATAATCTAATTTAGATTTAATTTTAATTTGTATTTTTATTCTCAATTTCTTTTGTCAACTGTACTTAAATGATATTATATATAAATAAATAAAATAAAAGTTAATACTTTAGACTGTAATTGATGGCAGTTGGAGTAATGAAATCTCTTCCATCTATATTAAAAATTTTCAAATATATTTTTGTAAACTCAACAAGTTCTATCTTCTTCTATCTATATTCTTCTTTTATCTTCTTCTATCTATATTATATATTTTGAAATATATTTTTGTAAATTTGTTGCATTATTTTCGCCATATTTTATAGCTTACTTTTTGTCGAATTTTTCTCTCATGTGTCACACATTCGTCTGGCATGCTAGAACACATTTTTCACGTGAAACGAATAACTGTGTTTTTTATGCACAGGCTGTGTGGCACATGTGATTCCCCCGCAGGATATTTTGGGGAATGTTTACTCAACTGTGTTGAAAAACAATTTTGGCAAATGGCCGAACGGCGTCGACATTACAACAAATGTCATGTGTCAGTGTCAAAAGAATTGAAAAACAGACGACCGAGAGTAGGAAAGGAAATGTCAACACGAGTTCATCAGTCAAATGAGTTGTCTATGTAGGCTAAATGGGAGACTCGACTGGGGGTGTGGAGAGTGAGTATGGGAGGGCAAAAGATGCGCCATGTGTTTACGCATTTTACCCACAGTTAAGTGAGACACGACGACGACAACAACAACAACAACTTGGCAAACTCTTATCGCTCTTTTCTTGTCTTCATTGGGTTGACCCACATTCTTTAGCACATGTGCCTGATGTTTATTAATGGCACAATCCCTGAAGTAAGGGGGAAATGGAATTGAAGGAATTGATACTGTAAATTTAATCTTATAATTAGCTACAATTCAAATGCCACTTTAAAGTCTACCTAATTCTGTTTTTACACGGTAGATTGGTTCCAGAAAAATTGTAAAAAAAACCGTTTAAAAAAACCTTGAATGCACAGTAAGGGAATTCCACTAAATTTGAATACATTTCGCAAAAATTAAATCTTTTTTTTCTTTTTTTTAAAGGTATTGTTTATTGATTCTTAGAGACTGGCGAAAAGTAGGCATCTTAATCTAAATACTAAATAAATTATTTACTATTAATTCTTTACTAAACTTCCCTAACTAATTATTGCTGGGTGGGGGGGAGGTCTCTTCGTCGGAGTCGAAATCGGAGTTAAATCTGGCAAATAAGCCCAAAAATGTTGAATCGTTCTAAGTAGAATAATATCGTGAGAAAATATTTTAAATAAATTATTTAAAAGCCGTGTTAAATCAAAACTGTGTAAAAAAAGATGGTGTAAGAACAGAATTTGTCTTCAAGTTTATTGAAATTCAATTAGAAACTCTCTTCCTCTTATCATATGGCATGCCTGACTGACTGGCAGTAACGGGTTCAGTAGATTGTAATCGAAATCTAGAAAAGAAATTTTCCATTTTGTTGCTCATTCAGCTGGCGACTGGGTTTCATTTTAATTATAAACCAAATTCGTTTTACAAAATGTGCAGCGATGCTGGAAAACACTCGAGAGTGCTGCCCCATGAAGTTGCAAAATATTTGATCAAGTGTTTGAATTTTTCTGCACTCTGCAAGTGAAGGCAGCAGCAGCAGCAGAAGCAGAATGAGCAGCACGAAGTAAGCACAAAAGAACACCGAGAAGTAACTTCTTTTACGCGAATTCATTCAGTCAGGCTTAATGAACAGTCGGTGGCCCAGGACTTGCTTCTTACCACTGCCACACTGCAGGAGGAGTAGGAGTGGGGGAGACTTGTGTACTTGCTGTTGATACAACTCATTAGAGGCAAACGACTGCGTATTCAAGTGGGTCTGGGCCCACGATATAGCAGCAGACTTTAAGCTTTAAAGGCGTGGAAGTAATGGTCGGTTTATACTAGTAAAATTTTAACATTTCTTTAAGATACAATTAGTGCGCCTTTAACACCTCGTTTTCCAGTACTAAACTGTTGCCTCTTTCACTCCATTGAGAGCAAAGCAAGCAGAAAAATATTTTTTAATTGAAATGCGCTGCATATGGACCTAAACAAACACCACTCACCCACATCCCGGCAAGGATAAAGTTCATTACTAATCCGCTGCCAAAGATAAACTCGACAAATTTTTAATCAAAACAAAGCTGGAAAAAAACGGAATAACAGAAAATGCGCCACTTTGGCAGCTTAGCGAGGCAAAAGAAAAATAAACAAAGCGAAATTATTAAGCCAAAATTAAAGAGAGCAAAAGGTAAAAAAGGAAGCAAAAAAAAGCAAAACAAAAGCGCGTCAAAGGATCAAAGGTAGCGGAAAAAAAAGACGTGCTTATATTCCTTGGAGTAAAACCTAAACAAACAAGAAACGGACCAAGTACTAAGCAGTTGAGATACATTTTTTAAAAGTGCTAAAGAAAATTTAAGCGGAAAATTCTAATAAGCTCGAGCATCGAGTGGAACGGGTTGTGGATGAGAAGAGTGAGGAGACTGCCCTTTAGGGGTGACTAGCCACAAAATCAAACCGAATAACAAAACCAGACGAGCATCGGGCATCAATGACTAATCTTGGGTGTAGGAGTGGGGGGGTGGGAAGTGTTCTTTCAACCCTTTTAGACCGCGAAAATTTAATTCACGCGTAAAGCACATTTTTCAATCATTTTGATGAGCCACAAAATATTTTAGCAATTTAAGCGGCTTTTGCCGAGCTAAAATTCTTAATTAATAATCTGTAGCGAAGCTGTTGCAACTCCCCCACCCGAATGTGAAGTCAATTGAAAACTTTCGTTTGGCAATGAGCCGTTGAAATCGCTTTTAAAGCCCTTGTAATTAAGCGTCTCACCCATGGCCCCCAATAGGGGCTTTATGACATGATTATGAATTGTACCCCAGCCCCCACTAGCTCTGGGCATATTTTGGGGTTAACAAAAGCCGCAGCAGTCAACGCCAGGCCACAACAGCCGCCACTCGCCACTCGCCAGTCAAAAGTCAATAGTTGGCGGCAGATTTCGAGTTGGGGGCGAGTTGGAGGAGAACTTGCCACAGAGTCTAATGCGTAAAATTAAATTTGAGAAAATTCAACTTGAATTTAATATTAATTAGTCGGCAGTTTGTGTTTGGGTTATGCAAATTACAACAGAAATTGCATATTAATTAAGGCACTCCACACCCAATCTCTACTTATACATTTTGGGATAATAAATACTCTCACTTTCTTCTTTTTCTCCCTGCTGACATTTAAATAAATCGTCAAACATTAGCCCGGAAAAACTAACAGAGGGGAGGCACACATGGAAAATGGCAAAGAAATTGCCGCAAATCAAATTTGATAAACACAAAAAAAAGCGACAAAGAATTGAGGGGAAAAGTGACAGCAAAAAATGGCAAAGTGTGCCGCTGCTGACGTGGAGAAAAACTGCCGGAAAATGTTTTATTGCTGCCATAATTTTGAGTGATAAGTGACGAAAAAAAACACAAGAAGGAAATCAATCGATGAGCGACCATCTGACTTTTGCGTATGGCATAAAAAAGAGGGTAAACAAACTATGCGATTATTTATGCAACGCCGATTATACTCGTACATATATCAATATCATCAGCATCATCATCGTTTTTTGTGCACGAGTCCGTTAATAGATTCTCCTTGTTGCCAGAGTTACGGAGTTACGAGTTAATGGGCTGTCCTGTAATAAAGATTGATTGACATGAGAGGCTACAGCTATGCGAAATTTTGATATATTCCGCCAAATAATGTGTAAAAAGATTAAACTGAGTTACGACTATTATGTAACTGAATTTCAATAGGTATCTAGTAACATATTGTTGAGCCTAAGAGGCGACTAGTTCTTAGGTAGTTGAGTACAAATATTATATTAAAATAACTAATTAGTTAGTGAAAAGCATACTTTAGCATATTGTTAAGAAAAGATTGATAAAGTCTAAAAAAATTGTTGTACGCAGATCAGAAGAATGCCCTCTTCAAAAATCTTGAACCTATTCGGTTCAGATAACACACTGAATTTCAATAGGTTTCTAGTAACATATTGTTGAGCCAAAAAGACGACTAATTCTCAGGTTGTTGAACTAAAAAATAATGTAAAAATAACTAAAAAGATAGTAAAGAGATTATTCTTGCCTATTGTTAAGAAAAGATAAATAAAGTCTACAAGAATTGTAGTACGCAGATCAGAAGAATGCCCTCTTCAAAAATCTTGAACCTATTCGGCTCAGTTAAAAAATTTAGATTAAATTTTATAGTTTTAAAATCAACTTAAAAATCAACTGTATTTAGTCTGATTCTATATCTTATCTCTCATCTTATAATGTTACTATTTGACACTCGGTTATATTCCTAATATGTACTTTCTGTTATATTTTAAGAACTATTCCCTCCAGGGAAAATTCTCTTCAGTAATCTTGAACTATTCGGTACACTTTAAAAATTTAGATTAAATTTTAAAATCAACTTTTTAAATTTGATTCTATATCTTACTCCTCATCTTATAGATTTACTATTTGACTCTCGGCTAAATTCCACATATGTTTGTCCTTTCTGTTCCTTTCAACAGACTATTCCCTCCAGGGATTGTCTTAACAAACCATAGCAAATTCCTGCACAGCCTCTCCATAACCACATCAAATCCAATTCTACCTCAACGCGAACCCAAAAGAAATCCCAAATTGACTTTGTTGCAAATTTTATAGGCCAAGATACAGCGGGAACAATAGATACAATGGCAACTGTAGGCACATTGTCAAAATACGCAATAGCCAAAACAAAAGGCACAAACTGAGGGTTGCGGCAACACCTTGAAATAAAACTGAGACCGAGCCTGAGATACCGAGTCCTCTGGCTGATTAGTGTAAATAATTGTCAGACTGAAAAGAAGAAACTGAGCCTTTTGTTACGCTAAACTGCCAATAAAAACTAAAACAGAATTATTTCAATAATGAGAGACACATACAAACACTCAAATTGTCACAGAGCGCGGCAAATTGAGGACAAAGTTGCCCCAAGGATCTGGCCAAAGGATCGCAACTGCGCAGCTGTCAGATGTGTGTGACATTAGCGCATGACAAATGTAACAAGTTGTTGTCTCTCAGCACAATACAAAAGCCGAAGAAAAGGCTTAAGCGAGCTAATAAAGAGACGTTGCCTGGATATTTTTATTACCACAAAAAAAGGCACCGAAAAAAAGAGGGTAAGAGGGAGGGCCGAAAGGAGTTCGTCAATTGTCACTTTGGGCGCATAAATTAGGGTTAAAGGATATACAGACTATACAGAGTATTATATGAGCAAGAGAAAATATTTTATTGATGAGCAATGACGCGTTAGAATATTTGAAAGCATAAAAGATACACAATGAAAGTAGTATGTATCTCTTCCACTCCCTGGCATTATTCTTATGCAATAAGTATCCATCATGGGTTATTATTTGCTTGACTTTAACTGCAGTGCTCACTTTTAATTAAAAGCAAATGTTTAGCTTTGTTTTATGCCCGAAATAAACAGGCATAGAGAGGCCTAAGCAAATTGCTAATCCTTTGGCCAGTTTTGGTCGTATTTCATGTTTTATGGCCAGCTAAGCAACTGCCGCTAAGCTTAACATGCTACTCCCAGTGTACGTAGTGGGGGGAATACCCCCAATCTACCAAGCAAATAATTCATCGATGGGCTATGCGTGTTACGAGTATATTTTACACCACTCCACTCCACTCCTTGGATCGTCGTCGTCGTCGACGTTATGTCTACAGACAAATTGCCATAACCATAATAGTTATGCCAGGATTAGGGCATGGGGGGGAGGAGGAGGACTGATGTGGGTGTAAGAAGTGGCAGTAGCAAACGCTGTTAGCGCCCCATAAAAAGATGATTTCATAGACATTTACGCACTGCTAACACACAACATGCATGAAGAAATAATAATACAACATAATAATAATAACAATAATTGTTATATTGATAGAATGAAACGATGAAGAGTTTCTGTTTCAGTGTTTCAGTTTATGAGCACGTTAATGGACGCAGATACTTTTGATGACTGTTGCCAGCCATAGTAGTAAACTTGCCACATACTACTGCAACTACTACTCTTCGTCTTTCCCATGTCTCGGTTTCTGCGCACTTTTTCTCCTTATTTGATTTACACTGTGAGGCACAAAACAAACGTAATAATTATGTTAAAAATTATATGGCACTTCTCACCCCAGAGAGCGAGTGAGTTTCCTTTGTCTCTCTGCGCCTCTCTTCCCCTTTTTTGCAGTCGCGCTAATCTGTAGATTTATATGCAGAGAAGTTGTTCAATAAAATCGTCTAAACCAGACCATAAACAAGGATATTTTATGAACACACTGCCTGCCCATTTCTTGGCTTGCCAGGATTAGCAAACGCCACGACTCCGAGTCGTATAACGAACCAGTGACTGACCAGCGTTCAAAGTCCACAGAAAAGCATTAAAATTTTGCCTTGGACTGGACACAGAAAACTTTGCACGTTAATCCTTTGGGCAATTGCGCGGAAAAAACAGCAGAATTTGACGAAGGAGAATGGTGAGAAATCTTTGGTCTGGGAATCTGTTGAGGGCACATCTTAAGCGTAGGTATATGGAGATATTCAGGGGCATCATCATCAATGAGCTCACAAGTAGAGGGAGCCATCTTATAAACATGTCAAAAAGGACACTTAACGCAAATGCATTCAAATGATAATTACGTATGGAGCGAACAACAAGAGGATAAACATTATTCGTAGCAGAAATCCAAGCACACAATGAAGTGGCAACAACTATTACAACGCACTTGCCTCTTATCGACAAGCATTCCCCTCCCCCCCTCAGTCCAAGTATCTCTATCGAATCCGCCTCTGTACTTTGCTCTCGGGCAATAACACTAAAAAATTATGACCAACAACGAGAGGAAAGCGAAAAGAAATTTGGCAAAACAAAAGCGCACAACACAAGTTCCAGAAATAAAGCCAACTGTAAGCATTCATGAGGATTTAAACGTTTATTTATAAGGCTTCCCCCCCGACACAGTGGGAAGGGATGGAAACTTTGGCTTTTGTTTTAGCTTCAATCGACTTAAAGTCGAACAGACTTCATTGAATTGAATGCGTGTTGAAGTTGCAATAGAGATAAAGTTCAGAGAGAGACTTGATGAGACTCAAGTCAAAGGCCCAGACACTTGACTAATAATACGAGTACACAGGGAAAAACAGAGAACTGAAATTGAACTCTGAAGAAATTTGAATTTCGTTATCAAAATATTGAGTTGTTTTCGATGTAGACTATACTACTTAATCAAGCTCAATACTGTTTTGAATCCACCTGAAAACTCTTGATGTAATACCAAAATCCTCTTCATTTTCAGTGTACTTATTTATACAGGTAGAAAGACATTCGAGCTACTACTTATTATTAAGATGTTGTCGATTTTGACAATTATAATCAGTCTCACTACTACTTTGAATAGACCCGGCAATTGCTGACGCCAGAACAAAATTCTCGTTCGCTTTTTCTCAGTGTACCTGTTTATACAGTTAGACAGACACTCGAGCTATTACTTACATAAGCTCGTGTTGCCGTAATCGAGTGTGGCATCCGCCTACATTTGTTTATCTTTCATTGCTTACTATTTGCTCTGTATCCGTAACTGTACCTGTATCTACAGGTTGAGGTACTTTTTCATTAGCCTAAAACTGATATGGCCCAGCCAACTGGCAATTCTTGCCTTACTTATGCTTTTTTTCGGCTCAATTAACCCGAGGCTATTTCTACTTAGGCAAAGGCAAAAGCTGTTGACTTGTTGTCTGACTTTTTGGGTGGAAAAATTGCAATTTCCTGTAACTTCTCGCAGAAACAAAGTAAACATTAATCCATTTACAAGCCAGCCCGAATGACGACTCCATGGTAACCCTCTCTGATGGGTTTTGGCTTGGGGTTTCGCTCGTTTAAGTGACGTGGTTTTAAAATTTGTCAATTAAATTAAGTGCAACCGCAGGCGGCATACGAATGAGAGGATGACTCTATGTTGCTCTAACATCAGCTTCAACTATTCATAAACTGTGTGTGCTGATAGTTGACTAAGCACTGTCCCTCACTCTCCAACTCTCCCACTGTCTGTCTGTCTCCTTTTGAGTGTAGTATAGTGTAAGTGTCGTGTGTGTGTGCCTGGGCAACTTATTTGCCGCTTAATTTGATTTGCTTTGGAATTCTGTCTTTGGTCACAAGGAGACAAGGAGACAAGGGATTCTGGCTTTGGCTCACTTTGAGTGATTTATGAAATGCTCTGTAATTAACTATTTATGTGCGGGTTGTTTGTTTGCATAAAGTGAGCACTTGTTGAAATGAGCTGCAATGGATGAGACTGGCTGAAACTCTGATGAGCATTCCCTTGGACTGAGAAAAGGATTTAGTAAATTCCATGCCCCGTCGATTGCAATTGATTGCACAACAAAAAGGCGATTCGATCTCATATTAATCATTTATATTTAAAACATTAAACAAGAAAGTTTCTTTAAATTTCAAATTTTACATGAAGATTTTATTCAAATAATTTTATATTAATTAAAAGAAGAATAACTGAATAAATGATGCAGCTATTAAATTTCTATATCAAGTACCTGTTTAAATAAAATATACCTAAAGTATCGAATGAGTAAAAGTTCTACAAAAAAATAAAAAAACTTAATGCACAAATATCAATTTTACCGAGGCATAAGCTATGAATACAAAATATTATATACTACCATAAAAAAGGGAGTCCAGCCTGAAAAGATCATATTGAAATGAAGAGCCGATACTTCAGCAATAGTTTCGATGTTGAAAGTCTGATGAACATTTTTTTGCACTGAGAAAATTACTTAATTGAAAGTTCTTAAATATACAAAGTTAAACTATGAATACAAAATATATGCTGCCATAAACGAGGAAGTCAAACCCGAAAAGAACCTATTGAAATGAGGCAATCGTTTCGGTGTTTTGTACTGGTTTAGAAGTATAGATTTCGTATGCTATAAGTCACTCATATGTACCCTCAACAGCTCTCCATAGCTTACACTTAACTGTGAACTTTCATTCATATCCCACTAATATTAAACTCATATTCCCTCGACTCCCTTACCCACTCCCCCTGGCTGCTGCTACTTCTCTTAATCTGACAATAAACTCTAGACAAGTCGTAGAAAATCACCATTTAAACACTTAACTGCAACACTAATGCCTAATGCCTGCTGCTGCTGCTATTGTCAATGTTATCATCCAAAACAGATACCATTCACACTTGTGATAATCCGCTTGGGTGACTTCTTCTCTGTATTGGGTCACAACTCTATACTCCATACACTGGGCAGTTGAAGACTTTAAAAACTCGTTACGAGGGTTGTCACTGGCCTTTGTCATGCTGTGACTATGAGTATAACATTATTTTGTATACGTCCGGTTCTTATCCGTTTCAAAATATCATTTTTCAATTGTTTGACCATTTCACTGGCGTCACAACAACAACAATAGCAACAACTACACCTTGCCCTTACACTAGGCGCGAAAAACCAATAAAAAATCATAATTAAAAGTCCAATATGTTGGGAAATGTCGTGCTGTGAGGCAAAGGCAAAGGGATGCCTTGTCCTAGACACCACCAACTGACAAAACAATTTCAATTTTGGTTTTACAAAAATACAAAAAAAGAATTGGAAAATGAAATCGAAATAATAAAAGGCGACGCACATTTTCCTTTTTTTTACAATTTTGAAAAATGATACGAAACGTCATTATGTTATCGATGGCAGAGTTCAGGAGAGGGGGGATTGGGCACTGACATTTATTTACTGTGTTCAACAATTGTAGCCTGGCATCCTTTTTTGTTGGGCAACAATTTGGCTGAAAGGATATGCCACGTTAATTGTGCCATTTTGTGGACAGTCGCAGCAGGAGCAGGACTGACTGAAGGCATCCCCCCACCCGCCTCAACCCTAGCCTCGAGGACAGTAGCCCATCGATCATATTTCATGTGGTTGTCCTCGACTGACTTGCTTTGATTGCCAGCAGGGACCAGGAACCAGGACCCTCCCTCCTCCCGCTCTTTATCTTTCTATCTGCCAAAGGGTAGTCACACACACACACATGTTGAGGGTGTACTTATGCCTCTTGTTGTGTGATTCTTTTCCACACTCACTGATTATGATGTATGACTTTGGTTTGTTTTGCCGCCATATTCCGATTTAGTTTCGCTACATTTTTAATATTCTCTTATGATATAGTACTATATGCCTTCTCAGCAGTATTTTTGCCAAAAAATGGCTTGCATTTTTTCGAGATAGAATTCCATGGCATCGTCATCAATCAAATGGCACGATTTGACAACACATC
The DNA here is from genome assembly GCA_035045005.1 of Liodrosophila aerea. NCBI lineage: Eukaryota > Metazoa > Arthropoda > Insecta > Diptera > Drosophilidae > Liodrosophila > Liodrosophila aerea. Next base: position 58,012 of record JAWNNL010000335.1, on the reverse strand, counting down.
ATCAATTTCTATTGTTGTTCAATAAGTTTATGAATATTCATAGTTTTTTAGCTGCACATCCTCTTTGCCCATTGTATTTGTTTATTCGTCATATTTTATTTATGATATTTTTAGGTTTCATTTAGTGTTGAGTCATGTATCGAATATCGAATTTGACAACTGCAATTGGCAATGTTTTTGCGCTGATAGCGATGGGGTTAAAACTAGAGAGACAGCTGTCAGTGGGTACAGTTTGCACAAAACATGTGATGAGTTGACGAAATGCAAAACTGCGAACTTGTGTATATCAGCTAGACTATCTAATGAAGCAACTCCAACTCTTACAAAGCAGCAAGGGAATGTTCCAATACTAATAAGGGAGTTGACGAAGTGTAAAACTGTAGGGGAAAGTGTGAAATTTATATATATAATAGTATAATATGGTATATTATGTATATATACATATAGTATAGTAAGAACTAGACTGTCTAATAAAGCAACTCTTACATAGCAGCTAGGCAATGTTCCATTACTAATAAGGCAACCTGACCATAACTTGGGTCCTTCTGGCTCTTCAGCCGCTGATTGCAACGTTTCCCACCATAACTGTCAACAGGAAAGACCACAAAATATGAACTGCTGAAAGTGGAACGCTGTACGCATCATAAACTGCGGACAAGAACAACAAACAACAGGAGAAACAGTAGAGCATGGCATGAACTAATCCTCCTAGCCGACTGCACTTTGCTAACAAAACATGGAAAACCGAAACAGTAACAGAGAAACAAAAACACTAACAGTTACAGTTACAGTGACAGGACACACCCAAAATGCAAGGAAAATATTTTGACAGTCCAACACGAAGTGAGGATAAGCTGAAGAGCGGGGGGAAACGAGTTATGAGAGCACTTCGCGTCCGACATTGAGCCACACACGTAGAGCATTGGGATTGAAGTTACGAGCCAATTAGCAGCACGCCTTGAGAAACCGGACAGGTGGCAGGTGGCATCAGACATCAGACATCGGGCATTTGAAAACCGAATTAGAAACAATTAAGGGCAGTTCACGATTCCCACTCGTCGTTGTCCTCTTTCCTCCGTCCGTCCCCTCTGATATATGCGTGACAGTTGAAAATAATTTTGCATAATTCGAGCGTTCATCATTGAGCCAAACGAAACCACAAACAGTCTGAAAAACTACACAAAAAAGAGAAATTAATACACAACATAAAAATTAATGCAAAAACGCTGTACGGAAAACGGAGCGACAATAAAAATACATAAATTCAATTAAATGTGACAAACTGGGAAAAAATACTGGGCATGAACTCAAAGCCGCCGCACATTAAATTACTAAAAATGTAATAAAATGATTGTTGTAAATAATTAAAAAACGCAACGAAAACCATACAAAAAACAACTCGACGACAGCGCTGCAAATGTCAAATTAATGCTCGAATATCAAATGTCAAACTGCATAATGTTTAAAAAAAATGTTAAAAATTTTTGCAGGGCTTTAAATGTTGGCTAAAGATAAGATAGGTAAGAAACTGAACTGGTGAGATTCTGTTAATACTTGATACTTGATTTTCGTTAGCATAGGTTAGCCGGTTGGGATCTCGTCCAACACATAGACAAGCCTATGAGTCTATAGTGATAGCGGTGTATTAGTATATACAATTGGGTTTGGTCTATGACAGCCATGACCCGATGACTTGTCGAACTTTGTTAAAGATAAGATAAGTATAAACTTAACTTTTGAGATTCTGTTAATCAAGTACAAGATTTCGGTTAGCATAGGTAATGCGGTTGGGATCTCATACCACACATAGACAGAGCTATGTCTCTATACTATAAAAGGGTGAGTGTTTTGTGTGGCAGACAGGCCGGAGCTGAGACTCGAAAACTAACAGACAGAACAACGCTTGCTCTGGGATTAAAGGCTTGCCCATCGCTGGTCTATAGTCATACCGGTGTATTATATACAATCGGATTAAGTATATGTCAGCGAACTTTGTTATGTCCTTTCCTTTACACTCTGTTGAACCAGTTCCTGGTGTCCAGGCGTCTACATCTTCTCAGGGCGTTGCAGGCCCTAAGTGAGCTGGGAATCCCAGTATCCGATATAACCCATAACCTAGCGGAATTCTTGGTAAACGTGGGGTTCCCTAGATACCTCAAGCGGGATTTCATCAGTGCTGGATAAGCGTATAGAATGTGTGCAAGACTTTCCGCTTTTCCTGCAGTCATCACTGACTAACAGGACCTTTTTTTGTGGAGCGTCTAAAGTACGTGGTTAGGTGATGATTTAGAGCTCTAGCTTTAAACATGGCTTTCGACACTCTGAAGACAGCCATAGATCTCCATCTACATATCCTCAATAAGATACTTCTTAATCTGTCTACCATATCTTACCATCACATCAGCCACTGACTGTCCTTTATTGGATGGATCTCCAACTGTTCTGCACTGTCAATGCTGTTTGATCGTCTACGAAGATGCACATCCTTGATAAGATACTCCTTAATCCTTCCACCATCTCTTGCCAACACATCAGCCACAGACTGTCCCTTGTTTAACCCAACTAAAACTTTTCCCGCTGAAAAACTACAGCAAATGTCAACCCTTAATGCTTTTCGCACGTAAGTTTTTTGCTTTGGTCTGGCCACGCCTTCTTCCGCCCAGCACACACACAGATTTGTGGCTGCAATAAACACAGCAAAGAGTGGAAAAAATACAGAAATACATTGCTGTCTGACACTTCCGTCGGTTCGAACAATATGTTTCCGACTCCCGGCGACATATACATGCCAAATTACGGTAATTTTCGCTTTTGGCCAGCGGTTTGCAAATAACTCGCCGCAATTTCACTCAGCTCAGCTCGACACACTCACTGCAGCATGTGGTTGCAACAACTGGTAGCAGGCAACTGGCAACTGGCACTTAAACTGTCACACGTGTGCGGCATTGCGGTAATTATAAAGTCATCTTGACATAATCAAAAGTGACAATTACAGCCATTGCACAGGAAAGGAAAAGCCCCCCGCATGAAACCCTATCATTACTAATGACTGCGAAAAGTGAGAGAGTCAATTGCACACTATGTAGATCTATTGGTAATGCCCGATATTATAGCGAGAGTCACGCGTCATTAGGCAGTCGAACACCCCGACAGGTGACAGCCCTAATGGGAGTGGGGGGAGGGGGGGTGCATAATTGCCTGGGAAACTTCAGGTACAGGCAACGCGTATCGATCAAAGCATCTATCGATCTTCAACGTTGCCTAAGATGATGAATGAGGAGAGTCACTCACTTTGCCAAGTCATGACACTAATCCTGGCACAGAGCATAAACAACGACCCTAAGCATTGACTTGGGAACACAAAAAAATTGATATGCAAATTTATTTAAGCCTGAACTAAACGAGGCGCTGCATAGCGTTAATTTCGATAAGCTGATGGGCAAACAGAGAGAGGCAGGGGAAGAAGGTATCTGCTAGAATGTAATACCTCAATAATCTCACCGGCACACACCTCTCACACACACACACACACAGGGGAGAGGGACTCTGACAGTTATAAATCTCATTAAAAGGTTATTGACTGCCAAGGAACAAGGATTAATATGCGAGTGAAAAAAGAGAAGAGAAGAGGAGGAGGAGGAGAGCAGAACAACAAGCAGCAGTTGAATTTCTTTTCTTTTTACGCTTCAATTAATACAAAAGTGTTTAATGGGCAAGGTAACGGAGTAGATGGAGTGACAACAACTGACAACTGACAATGACAGCAGCTAGGCTGGAGTTAACCCTTGAGCTGGCACAAAAAACGAATCTGTTTTGTCAATAAGAGGCAAGTCTCTAGTATATAGAATTTATGCAAATTCAAACAGCAAACCAAATTGAAATTAATTTTGAAATGTGTCCACCCTCAAGTGTCAGGCATACATCAAAAGGAGCCCGAGTATCAAGTGGTAAAAATGCTTGATTCCAGGTAGGAGAGTCTAAGGTGCATGCTGTTACGGATAGTGCACTCTGAAGAGCTGGAGAGTTGTGCGAGTTATTCCTGGAACTAGACTAGACAGCGATGTTCTTAGGGGTTCAATAATGATTTGATAAAGGGCTTAAAAGAGAGCAACCACCTTTAAGATACTCCTTGAAGGAGCAGAGTCGTTCTTCATTCCAACTGAAGTCACCGCAAAGCCAACTGCACTTTACCGATTAAAAACAAAGGTCTCGACCTAACTGGAACTTCAAAAAGCACCTGACCTGGCAACAAATGCAAATAAGGCAGAAAGCATCAGCAGCTTCCACGGGAGTAGGTGTGGAGCTGGAGGCAGCGCATCCCTCTACGCACTGTACGCATATTTACGCAGTTTATTTTGCCAAGCTTTCCGATTTGTTTTTCTTCTTTTTTGCTGCTGCATTCTCTTGACAATGACAGGAAACTGCAGCAGCGGCACATAATGCGGTCAATGAACTGAGCTGAGGGCTCAAGGAGGCAACAAAGCCACAAGGCCCAAGGAGTTTGAGCTGTCCTGTTGTCAACTGCAGTAGATGACAGTTGAGTGAGGAGGGGGAAGCAGTGGAGTGGAGTGTGAAGAAGCGGCTTTGCCATTTTTTTTTTTTATATATTTTTCCACTGTTTGCAAACCTCAACAGCTGCTAAAATGTGCGTAGCTATTGCCATTTCCTTAAGCCAACCTACCCCCTGCTGTTGCGCGCTGGCAAAGTGTTAAAAACAAAAGGAGTACCCCTACTAACAGTCACACCCCACCCCACTGCAGCACTAGCAAAATTATCATGTTGCATTGCGTGTGCTCTATTTGCATTTTTCTGCCTAGCACAGAGAGTTTAGTCGAAGGGTTTAAGCGGCACTCCCCCCACCCCCCATTCGATGAGTAACATCTGCCATTGCCATTATAATATATAGTACATAAATATATGCATGTGTGTGCGAGTGTGTGTGCCACAAATAATTGCAGGCGAATGTTGCACGCAATGAGATTTTGACAGGCGGTTGAGCCCCCATCTACAGTCTCTCTCTCTCGTTCCCTGGGGCAGAAAGTGTGTTCTAAAGTTGCGTAGTTTATGATGGAGGGGCGTGTGTGGCCGGGGGCGTGCCGCAATGTGGCAACATGTGGGTACTTGTGTGAAATGCTTTTGCAACTACTTATGCAGCTTGTGTTTAATTAAAACGTTGCTAATATCAGTTAATTTCTTGCCACACTCCACACGTGGCAGGGGGGTAAAAAATCATAAGGTTTATCGACACTAGATCTCAATTATGTGGCGAGTATGGTAGTAGAAGAAATCGAGCATAAAATACTTTTATTTATTGTTTCTGCATAAAGTGCATAATTTATAGTGATAGCAGCAAGGGTTAATTGAATTCTCAGCATATAAAAATTAAAGCTAATAAAAGCACTTAAAACACTTTAAGGATATTAGCAAAATTATAACATTTAGATGAATATTGTCTGAGGAGTGGGATGAAACTATCTATTACATCTTCTGCATCTGTTCTGCCCCCTCTGTAGAACCAGGTTCCTCTCAGACCTAACATACTTTGCGTAGAGAAGGAAGAAACCAAGGAATCTGCAAAAGGTTCATAAAAGCCTCAGACTAGATATCATCCCAGTTGAGCTATGCCTAGATATCTCAATCCTTAGCTACCGCCTAACCTAACCTATTCCACATATTTGAATATTGTTTTAAACACTTAATACTATAAGGAAAGTATCAAACCTATTCTATTTATATGCATATTGTTTGAGGAGTAGGAAGAAAATATCTATCACATCTTCTGCAACGGTTCTGCTCACTCTGTAGAAAGAGGTTCTAGAATCTATAAATCTAAATTCCTCTCAGACGTGACAGACCTTTCGAAAGCAAAATCAAGGAATCAGGTAAGGTTCAACCCTAAAGGACGTATAGCATCGTAGATGTCGGATTTGAGCTAAGCCTAGAGACCTCAATCTATTCCATTGATTTAAATATTGTTTTTAACACTTAATACTTTAAAGATATTATCAAAATTATTCCATTTATACAAATATTGTTTGAGGATTAGGAAGACTTATCTATCACCTTTTGCTCCTGTAATGTCACCAGTTTCTGGGACCTCAATCTTTAGCTATCGCCTACCCTAATCAATTCCATTCATTTGAATATTGTTTTCACCATTTCTTAGCGCAGATTTTTCCAGCATATTGCACAGCCACAATGCCACAATTAAATAACAATAAAAAACAAAGGCGGGGCTCATATCAAATTAACGCTAATTAACAAATATTGTGGGCCAACAACAACAACAGTATCAACAGGAGCAATCGAGGTCCTGCACAGCACATAATTTACTTCATTACGATTGCTAATGAAAACAATCAGCGGTAATTCACCACATCTACATAATACGATAAAAAAAAACTACCCAAAAAAAAGAGAAGCTCAACAATTAAAGGCGACAACAAACAGCCCCCTGACCCAGCGGCCAAGGGGACAAGGGGGTGGGTGACTAGCGACATGGACAGAGGCCAGAAATCAAAAGGCATTCCCGCTGGGCTGAGTTGAACTGTTGATTAGTTAGTCCTTGGTACAGTTGCGTCCGTGAATTATGACCGAGTGACCCGAAGGCAGAACTTGAGGTTCAGGTTGAGGTTGAGGGTTGATTTCCCCGCGCTCTGGCACACCTGAAAGCCATAACCTGTCTGTCCTGCTGAGGACTGTACACGCATGTGGCTAACAAAAGATACATATTTTAATGGCCATAGATACTGCTGCTACAGTTATACATAACAATAATTTGGTAATTGCCAGACAATCGTAACATTTGTGTGTGCCTCCCCCCTTTGCGTGCTCTTTTCAATTTCAGGGCAAATACTCGTAGTCTGGATATGCGGGCGTGGGTGTCCTCGGGTGTTATCGATATGATACTCCTGGACAAGTGTTCATGTGGCATGTATGGCAATTATAAGTAATCATCTGCGAGGCTATGACTGATGGCTTCAGGTTAAGAATGGAACACGTGCAGAGTCTATGTCCAAGTAAAAATAGATACAAAAGTATCTTCAACTGTACTAGCGATAGTTCTCTTTACCAGCCATCGATATTCGACATGCTGCTTGACCTAATCATTAGCACTGACAAATGTTAACCCATCTTAATGTACTCTTCCGATTTGGACTGTGATTCCCATGAACTCGCACTGTAATTTAGCACGCTCACTCGAAATTCGCACAGAAATTAGCGCGAGGAGCTGAAATTAAATGCAGTTTAACTTGCATTAGCCCAGTGTGTGACATTTCATCAAGATCTCAACAGCGAGGGGAGAGGCGGACGTACAACATCACCAGGCACGAGATTGAGACGAGTTTTTGCCTCGCACGCGCAATTAAACCGAGGCCCGAAAAGAGAGTGTGACAAATTTGGATTGTGTCAAGCACCGTCGAATTGCAGCGCAAACCCAATGAAGCGGCAAAACATGAGAGCAATCACAGATCGAGATACAGATAGGTCTGCAGCAGCAGCTATAGATGCAGATACAGATACAACTACAACTATAGATACAGATACAGATACTGAACGCGGGGCGTGAGAACGTTTGCTGCGAAGTGAGTAATTAACGCTGCATGCGGCCGTTGGCTGGATTGCGTCTAGGGTCCTTAGTTTTTGGACACGCCAGTGACATATGCGGGTCGTCGACGATGACTCACAGAGGGAGTACCTTGCCTGGAGTACCGGTGTGGCAGTGACAGTGGCATGGGCAAGGGTGCGTCAATTTACATGCGAAAAGCCATCAGTTTAGCCTTTTGCCTTTCGGTTCGGCACCAGAATTTTTATAATTGTTGCAACACGCACAACCAGTGAAAAACCTTGCTTATCCGCATTTGTTTGTTGTTGTTTTGGTTTGGCCTTTTCTGTCGTCGTCGTGTGAATCGAAGAGGATGCAGCGCACCCACCACCAAATTAACATCAAATGAACTTATCGCCAGCCAACTATTTTACGCCACTTTCCCAAGTGGTTTCTCATGTTGCGCTTATCGAAGTGTTTCCATGCTCCTCAAGTGTGCAACACGTGTGACAACTGTACCAGTCACTACCCACTGCTCACTCCTCACCCCCTCGCCGTTATAGAGGGCTGTTTGTTGTCAGTTGACATATTGTCAAGCGGCGGCGGCGGCGGCGACAACAATTACACGTGTCCTTTGCCATGTGACCGCAGCGCCTCAGTTTTGTATAATTTGCATATTTTTCTAATTAATCGCACGAAAACCGTCCGAAAATGTCCATCCGCTGTAATTAATAAACGTCGTGTAATCACACCCCGTATCTGTAAGAGAAATATTGGCATTAGAGAAAATCTAAGCAGCATATTTGTAGAGGATTACTTACCTGATTAAAGTACACATCACGCTGTTGACAGTGGGCACTCTGTATCTGCAATAGAAAATGTAGAATTAGTGAAAATCTATGCATCATATTTGAAGAGGATTGCTTACCTGATAAAATTACACATCATGCTGTATCTGCAATAGAAATTTTAGCATTAGTGGAAATCTATGCATCATATTTGTAGAGGATTACTTACCTGATAACAGTCGGGGGAGAATACTTTCAATTTGCATCAGCCGGATTAACCCTATAAAGCAGCCATTGATCTGTCACAGCGCATTATGCCACAATTAGATACCGAGAACTATTCCACAATCCAATTTCCATTCTTTCTGCTTAGGGTAAACGTACATACAATCCACAGCGGCAGCAATCGATCACAGTCTGTCGAGGTGCTTACCCATTATTTTCACACCTAACAACAGCTTGAAGTATAACATGCAAAGAGCAAACAGGTGCCAGGTGCTGCTCTGCTGCTATGCAGTTGCCAGGTGTTCGAAATGAGGTTAAGTCATCAGTAAGACTGTGTCTGCATGCTATCCAAATGAGTCACCATTGACGCTGCGTAGTTTTGTGTCAGTTTTCTCACAGTGCTTAGCAGGAGACTCTCTATCTCTCTCTCTCTCTCTCGAGTAATTGACAAAGTTTACATAACCTCAATTGGGTAAAAGGCGCATTAGAAAGTTCCCACAGCGATATTTATAGTGAGGGTGTTCCCTAATATAAATTGATACAGTGGAGTGAGGGGGGTACTTGTGCTCTTCATTCACAAATGCCAATGCACTTTTAATGATTTACAATAACAAAAGACGGACAGATTGCATTGATGCATTTGCAGCAGGTGAGTGTGAGGTAAGGGTAGCGATTTCAATTAAAAGTGACACAGAATGCAGTGACAAAAGACTCAGACTCAAACTCGAACCTTGGCAACATTGTGATTATATTGGGGAAACAATTTCAAATTGCATGTGTGTCATGGGAAAGTTGACAGTTCCCTCTCACAGTCCCCCTCCATCGAAACTGCTACGCACTTCACAATTTTTGTTAAACGCACTTAAAGGACCCAGCACAGCAACAGAATCAGCCACCCTAAAAAATTACACACTATGTGTGTGTGAGTTATAAAGCCCTCAAGTGGTTTTTCATTCAAAAGTTTGCAGGTGTGCCCTGTTCGATACATTTTTTGTTGCTTTATCCTTGAACCAAAACACACAGCACTCTCATACTCTCTCATACTCCTGCTGCTACTCCCGATACTCCTGGCTTCTGGTTCTGTTTCTGGAATGCCAATACACTTATCGCCGACAAGCGGGTCATGCAAATATGCTCAAGTGCGCTGTAGGGAGTTTAAACACAATAAACAACCAAAGTGAGCGACCGGATTGCAGGGTTACAACACTCTGCACAGTGGGTAGAAAGTTAAACGTAAAGCGGAATAGTTTGAAAATAAAGAGTATTCATCTTATATTATATAAAAACTTTTGAAAATAATTGGAGCTAAAAAATTGAAAACTTACAAGTGGCAACAGTGGCAGTCAACGCCGGTATGAACACACACACACACACACTTATGCATATCTGCTTGTGCAATTTATTCCAATTGAATCTTAGAAAAATACTTTGCACACAATTTCACACACAAACAAAAAAATACTAAAAACTAATTGGAATGCACTTCCTATTACAGCCACAGCGGTGACAACATTTAGCACATTTTTCACCTTTTTCTTCAACTAATTTTCTTTTCGACTGCAGTGCGCCAAAATGAAACATAACTGTAAACTTTGCCGCTCTAATTTCACTAAAAAAAAATGAAAAACAATTGCAACGCATAATGCATTTATATTAAAAGACATTAGCTTTTTCGAACCTTTTCCAAACACAATTCGACTTTTCTTATATTATTTACATTCAATTTTAACACACATATGTACATATTACAGCATCTGCTTGCAGCTCATGTGTGCAACTTATTCCAATTTAATTTTGGAATATTACTTTGCACACACGCATATTCACACACAATTTGACACTTAAACAAAATAATTAAAATAAATATGATTGCATTTCCTATTATGACCATATTGGTAGCAATATATTCCACATTTTCACTGCTTTTCTTTTTTCGACTGCCGCTAGCGCTCAATGCAAATGAAACATAACTGTAAACCTTGCAGAAACCGCAGTCGCTTCCAATTTCACTATATAAAACAAGAAAAAAGGTGTAACACATCGCGCATATATCAAAAGTCATTAGTCTGTGTTTTGAACGTTTTTCCAACATATTTAGACTTTTCTTATATTATTTACAATTAATTTTAACAAATTCAAGCGAATCACGCACTTTTCGGTTTTGCTAATGGCCGGGCAACTAGTTGCCGATATTTCGTTAAGCATATCGACAGCATATTGTGCAAAAACCGCCAATTTGAATAAGTCAAACTATTAATTCTTTTATGTTTTATACGTTGCCACATTAATGATATCAATATAGAGAAAAATATAAAGAATAATAAATGACAATATATACCGTTGCATCAAATAATCAAATGAAATATACATTTTTTAGTGGAGATTTGTTTCACCAATTTGCGTATATACATATCGATATACGAAAACCAATTCACCAATAAGCAGAAAAAGCAGAAAAATTAAAAAATAAAAAAAAAAATATTTTACTATTAAAAATATGGTAAATATCTGTTGTACTTTCTTACACAAAATTCTTTTTTGGATTTAGTTGAAATTGATTATTTTACTGTTTGCTGATCGACAGACAGCCGCGCAAAGATAATACCCATTCCAATAAGACATTGACACAAATCGTCTATTTACCATCGTATATCGATATGTGTATACACAAAAGTGAGACTGTAGTATCGACACAGAAAAACGAGACTTTACAAAAAAGAAATAGGTATAATTTTCTATTTAATATTCCTTATATTTTTCCCAATATAGATGTCATTAATGTGGAAAACATAAAACCATTAATAGTTTGACATATTCAAATTGGCGGTCTTTTCACGCTTATGCTGCCGATATACTTAACGAAATATCGGCAACTAGTTGCCGGCCATTAGCAAAACCGAAAAGTGCGTGATTCGCTTAAATTTGTTAAAAATTAATTGTAAATAATATAAGAAAAGTCTAAATATGTTGGAAAAACGTTCAAAACACAGACTAAAGACTTTTGATATAAAGGCGCGATGTGTTGCACTTTTTAGACCCTGTACTTTAAAAAAGTACAAAAGGGTCTATTAAGATTGTGCAAGTCCGAAATGTATGTAACAGGCAGAAGGAGGCGTGGCAGACCCCATAAAGTATATATATTCTTGATCAGGACGACGAGCTGAGTCGATCTAGCCATGTCCGTCTGTCCGTCTGTCTGTCCGTCTGTCTGTCCGTCTGTCTGTCCGTCTGTCTGTCCGTCTGTCTGTCCGTCTGTCTGTCCGTCCGTATGAACACCTAGATCTCGGAAACTATAAGAGCTAGAGACATCATATTTGGCAGTTAGATGCCCCTATAGCGCAAGCAGCATCAAGTTTGTTTTAGATTTTTGATACCTCCCCCCCTCCCCCAAAAACCGCGAAAAACTGCCACGCCCACAATTTTAAAGATACAAACTTGTGTTTTGGCATACAAAATTCTTATGATAATCTTTATCCGTGCTGTGAATTGTGGCTCAATCGGATAATATAACACCGGAGATATTCAAGATTCAATTCCCTGCATTAGGTAAAGGGGGAGCAGCGCGAGCGTATATGTGGTTGCATGCGACTTTGCGCTATGTGTGCTTGTGTGAGTGTTAGCGTGTGTGTGTGCAAAGGAAAGTACAGGGTCTCCTACTGTCGGTTGCATCCGACTGTAGCTTTCCGAGTTTTTTTTTCTTGTTTTTTATAGTGAAATTGGAAGCGACTGCGGTTTACAGGTTTACAGTTATGTTTCATTTGCATTGAGCGCTAGCGGCAGTCGAAAAAAGAAAAATCAGTGAAAAAGTGGAAAATATTGCTACCAATATGGCAATAATAGAAAATGCAATCCTAGTAATTTGTATTATTTTGTTTTAGTGTCAAATTGTGTGTGAATATGCCTATATGCGTGGAAAATAGTTTTCCAAAATTCAATTGGAATAAGGTGCACACATGAGCAGCAAGGAGATATGCTTGTGTGTTAAAATTAAATATAAATATCATAAGAAAACCTTAATGTGTTGGTTAAGGTTCAAAAAAGCTATTGTCTTTTAATATAAGTGAGCTATGCATCGCAATTGTTTTTCTTTTTTTTTTCTAGTGAAATTAGAGCGGCAAAGTTTACAGTTATGTTGCATTTTGGCGCGTTGCAGTCGAAAAGAAAAGAGGTGAAAAATGTGCTAAATATTGCCACCGCTGTGGCTGTAATAGGAAGTGCATTCTTATTAGTTTTTACTATTTTTTTTTGAGTGTGAAATTGTGAGTGAATATTTACGAAGTGTTTCATACACAAATTTCAATGAACAGATTGAATCGATGCAGTTGCAACAGGTGAGTGTGAGGTTAGGGGAGCGATTCCAATCAAAGTGACTCAAAATTGTACTGATAAAAGATGTAAAGTCGAACCTTGGCAACATTGTGATTATATTGGGGGAAACAATTTCAAATTACAAATGTGTCATGGGTTCTTTCTTACGTTCTTTCTGCCCCTCTCTGCGCACCAAAAATATATTTCAACTCGCGAGCATTAGTAGTAGCACCACTGTGCTTAGAGCTAAAAAGCTATGAGTCACGACCAGGGTGGAGCACCACCAGCAGCAACAAGCAGAACAACAACAACAACAACTGCTTCGGGCTGAAAACTTTGCTTATGCATTACACATTTATTAAACATTAAGCGCTCACTTGATTTAAGGGTTGGGCGAAATAGGACTCAAAGGACTCGAAGAACTCGATCGGCACGTTGCTGATGTGCTTCATGATGACTATTGAACTTTAAAACATGATGAAGTGCTCGTTCTACGCTAGCCAAGATGCTGATTGCTAAGGAACAAAGCAACGTAGGGAATATGGATTGGATTGGACAGCAGCAGGCAAAATAAAAAGAAGAAAAAAAGCGGGGAAAAGGAAAAGAAACCGAAGGGCACCCTCGAACTAATCACAAAGTGCATTTTATGCTCGCGGCAGTTGGTAAACAGAAGCGTAGAAAAACAGCAAAACAAAAGTCCAGCTGGAAAGTCCATGCATACAATTTGAGCATTAGATGAAGCTGAAGACGGTGCCCGAGAGACGACTCCGACTCCAACTCCGATCCGATTCACAGTCAACCCTCTCAGCCATCAGCTGCATTTTTATACACTTTTCAGTGCTCAGTGCTCAGTTTTTCAGTTTTCTGTTTTCTTTTCAACTCGTGTAGCGCAACAGCAGCAAATACTACAAATAATCATAATAATAAAATGCCAAGTTGTACATTTTTTATACATGCTTACTCCACTTCCTCTTTCCACCCATTTGTTTGATGAGTCATTTCGCTTGGGTTAGGGGCAGCAAGGGGTTAATGCACTGGCCCACGCTGCCAAGTCCTTGGCAATAAATATAAAAATCTTTTGCCGTTGTTTTGCACTTTCCACTGCAGTTTCCACACACTTGCATTTCCCAACAAGCCTCGACAGATTTAGGGCCGCTTTGGAGTTGTCAGTTGTTAAAGTTGAACAGAATTAAGTCTGCTATAGAAACACAAAACTTTAAGCATTTTGTTATAATTTATAGTAATTTTATTTATACCTTTTGCCCCACTGTCACAACTTGGCCAGCCTTGAGCCTCTTACCCCTCAGACCCGGCCTATTAAAAAACAAATTTTCGCTCCGCCCTCATCATAATCTCGCGCTGAAAGTGCTCACAATGGACCACTTAGCAATTGCCCGACAAGCGCAACTACAGCAGAGGTCATAATAATAATAACACGCAATTTAATGGCCTATAAAGGTGTGGGGGGAGTGGGCCAGATTACAAACGATTTGAATAAATTTGCAATAAAAAAGTGAAATTCTATTTCTGTGACAATAAAACAATTTTGTATGCCGCAATAAGCGATGATTGTCCAGCTAGGCTATGAGTTTCAGTCTAAAGATTGTTACAACATTGTGGCAAGTGGCAAGTGGCAAGTGGCGATGCCAGCAGCCATTACAAGTGTCAAAACAACAATTTATTGTTTGTAATCATGTGTATCTATAATTGCACGCTTATGTGTGTGCGAGTGTGTGGGTGTGTGTATCTATGTATCTATGTGTGAGTGCGAAAAGCAGTTAATCAAATAAATATGGCGACGTCGGGCTTATTATTATTTTGCTGCGATAACATGGCCCTTTGGAGCTGGCAAACTTGCGCCTTGATTTACTACAGCTGTAAGCCATGTCTTCACACTTGCCACAGCTGCCCCAACCCCAGCCCATGCCCAAGCTGCCACTTAATATATAGATACATTTGTATCTGTGCTTTTGCCAACAAGCAAAGCTAAAACCGCAAAGTCATAAAATTACTTTCGCGCATTATAAATTTATAGTTTGCATTGGTTTTTGGCATGGAGCGATTTCTCCGGTTAACATTACACGCTCAAGCGTAAAAATTTATTATGCTTATGACTAAAATGTAGCCTGTTTAGCCTCCAGTTGGCCACAGAGACGGCGGGCGGAGGTTGAGGCAGGCAGTAAGATGTCGCAACAGCTGCTGCTGCTGCTACTGCTGCTGCTGCTACTGCTGTCCGTCGCGAACATAAGTCATTTATATTGTAACAAATTGTGCGCGATTGGCGTTTCTTAGGACGCCATCCTTCCTTCCTCCCTTGCCCTGGTGGCTGCTGAGTAAATGTTTTGTCTTGTCTTCTGAACTCTGGCCCTGGAGGTTAAACAATGTTGACAACTGACTTGCGGTCGCGCTTTAATGAAATGGAAGTAATGATAAATTAAATAAATGATTTAGCTATTGAAAGGGTTGAAGGCATAGAGGAAAGTATAAGCTAAGAATATATTTTTATTTATTAATTTAATATCAACTTAAAGCTAAAAACTAAATAGTTGAAAGTAAAGAGGAAAATTTAAGCTAAGAATATTATCTGGATAATATCTTTACTATGAGAAATACAAAATTTATGTTATATAATGTAAGCTAAAGTAAAATCTAGTGATAATAATCTGGGCTTAAAATATTTAATCGAAAATGAAAATATATAAAAAGAACAGAGTATATAAAAAGACCAAAATGAATGGTTAGTGAGGTTTATAAGGAATCTGTACTGATACTTCTTGCCTAAGAGAGCTAAGCTTAACCTACAGTGCGTTTCATAATCATAAGACACTTATATCAATCTTATATCTGGTGAGGTGATTAAAACTTACACATACTACAATGCATCTGAGCTTTGAATTCACCGATAGAATTTTTCGTTATTCCATTGAAAGCACGTTTTGATGTAAATGTTTAGTGTATCACCATGAAAAGACACCCATCCTTTAAATAATAACCGCTTGATGAATATTTTTTTTGAATTTTTTTTTATATTTCGAATATCATTCTCGACTTTTGAGAACCTCTACCATGAATCCTATTAATTTTATTTTAGCAATTCAGGTTCAAATTCTAAGGTGTCTTATATTATGAAACGCACTGTAGAATACTAATATTAAACTAAGACACTGCTTATGATTAGTTCATGCAGAGGTATAGAGATACGTTAAAGTTTACTCTATATTAACATACTAATCATACACCTTAATATTAACACCAATTAAATGTGATCTACTCTATATAAATATACCAAACACATACATTACTATTAATGCTCTTAAAACTTTATTAAGTTAACTTCTAATGTCATTAATATGACTGCTTAACAGAAGGTAAATAAAGCAGCAAATCTAACATTTCAAATAGTATATACAATTTCCATTTGAATTCGCTAATTAAATGTGCGCTGGCATCAAGTAGTAAATCAATATCCTGCACATGGCGCGAGTCCTTGAAGCTCGGAACTCGCATTGGCATTTTGTGCTCGCTCGCCTTGACTTTGACACCCCTCACAGTGGCGAACAGCATTGTCCTTGGCTCTCCCAGCGAATGCTCAATGCCAAAACCGGCAAAATGCCAAGGACAGGATTACACGTCAATCGTAACCAAGGACAGGCAAAGTGGGTGTGTGCTCCACCACTCCGAAACGGTTGTGTGTGTTAGTGTATCTGTGTGGAGAGTTTCAGCATCTTTAGCCACTACTTACAGCACATTTTATGCAAATTTGTTGTGCGCAATTATTGTGCTGTGTTTGCTGCATAATTGCAACCATAAATTTGGAGCGGCTTCAACTTGAACTGCGGTCGTGTCATTAGAACTGACGACGCCTATTCCAGATTTCCTTTGCTCCCCCCATTCTCTGGCCTAAATGTTTTTAATTTTTCCGTATCATTGCATTTCAGCCCCGCCACTTGACACGGCACTAAGGTGCTGAGGGCGCACAGGGGGCAGCGCCGGAATCGCCCTTCAATTTCCATTACATTTGCAGAGCTCTGGCTGTATCGATGTCCTTTTGTGTGCTCTGTCATCTATTCGGTTGCTCTTCTTTAGCGTGTTTCTTTTTTTGTGTAAGATTTGAAATTTATGCAAAGTACTCGGTGTCGCACTCAGCGCAAATAATGAGCAAGCCCGCATTTCCTGCCACGTTTTGTATCTGTATCTGCAACTGTGTTTGTAGCTGCGAATCGGGATGGTGGATGGGGATGAGTGCCAACTGAAGTATCGTCTACGACAACTTGATGTATCTTTTGCCATTGCACTTTGCAAAATGGCAAAAGTTGCTGCTGCTGATTTGAAGTGGTCTCCATGCCAAGCCATGAGGTGTGAGATCTGCGCGTTTGGTATAAATATTAAAATCTGAGCAAAGGTTTAAAGCATTAATTTCATTGCTATTAATCTAAATGTTATACAATAGATACTCTCTTTCAGATACTTTCACAAAAGAATCGCAAATGCAAGAAAAATATAAGAATGCTAAATAGTATGGCAGCAGCTGCTGCATTTCGAACAGATAGTTTGTTATTTTAATTTAGTTAAAAACTTGGGAGAAGACGAAGTATCCATGTATCTCTTCAATTGGATGGAGACTCTTTGGAGCTTGGACTGAATGCAGAGCCTTTTCTTAATTCGGGTCTCTGGCATTTATTTTGTTAGCATTTGAAAAGCATTTCCTTGCCTTTCCTTGGTCGCAATAAAACTTTTGCTCTGGCCAAAAGTGCAATAAAAGAAAACTTATCTGCTGTGCGGTTTTGGCCACCCAAACGTGCAGCAAAAGAAAGCAAACTTTATGCCAAGCTGATAAATTTTGCTCGCTGCGAAGTGGAAGTCGAGAACTTGAGGCAGCTTGGCATTGGCATTGGCAGTGGCCTTTGTGGGGTTAAGACATTCAATTCGTAGCATTTTCAGCAAGTTGCTCAAACAGTCGACGCCAGCGGACTCCCAATTTGTTTTTGCTGGACTCTGTGGTTCTGTGGTGGGTGGTTGTTGCTGCCTCATGCCACCAGGCGTTGCATAAATTGCATATAATTGCTTTGCCTCTGTATTCGCTCTACGTTCTACGTTTTTCGTTGTATTTTTGTCTTAAGATTTATGCACACATGCTTCGCTTGTCTCTCTGCTCTCTCCTCGCTTCGCTATTTATTCACAATGATAAAATTTTTATTAAAACAAAAGCCGCATAAATTCTGCACCACCCGCTGGGCAGAGAGTATATCGTATATCGTATATAGTATAGCACTCGCATTGTTTATGTATATGGCATAATTAGATTTGATGTCCTGTGGACCACATGATGCAATGCTCCAGTGGTCAGCAGCAGTTGCGCTTCCTCGATTCACACTTGGTAATCCGCTTTGGCATTGCCCGTTTTATGACTTAATACGTTTTATTTCATTGCATTCCACCGCCAAGATGACAGTCGAACGGAGGAAATAAATCTTCGACCCCGTATCATCACCAATTCAAATGTCCAACTCCTGCTACTCCTTACGCTTGACCAGCTTCGCATCTTTCGTGACATTTGTTGCTCCTTTGTGCTGCTGCTGCTGTTCATTCACTGTCTGGTATTTGGTTTATTATTGACCAGTTTCAGTTTTGCTCGCATTATTATTACTCGCACACAATCCTGACAGTTGTCTATTGATTTATTAGCTGTGCTCTCGCATTCGCATTTCGCATTCCTTGGCCAACTCCTGTGGTCACTTGTCCCTTACTTGCCCTCGGCTTAAGCACTTCCCCCTGTCTTCTACTAGGGTCATGTGGTGTCACCAGGGGTGGTATTAGATCAGTCATAAACAATTGTAGGTTCAGCGTGGCTTTACAAGCATGTAAACTGTAACAAAAGTAAAGTTATTCAGCGTCGATTTAGCTTTAATTATGGATACGTTAATCGATTAATGGGATTTGCTGGAAATAACAGAGATATGTCGTCGTTCCAGAGTAAATTAAAGTTGCTCCATATATTCTATATTTAATGATATATTTAAAGAATTTATAAATTGATTTTCTCCAATTGAACTTCGCTGTAGACGTTGCCAAAGTATTCCAAAAATAGACTAAATATATTGAATCGATATAATCGATAGCTTTCACGACATGAAGCAATCGTTTCTGGAGGGAAATTTTAACGCTTGATTGCTTTCAACACAATAACCTAACCGATAGTTATGCTTAAATTTAAATTAAAGTAAATTTATAATAACTTTAATGCCTTATAAATCTTTTTAAAATATCGTTAATGGATTGATGGTTTTTGTTGGAAATAATACAGATACATATGTCATCGTCCCAGAGCAAAATAAAGTTGCTCCATATATTCTATATTTAATCATATATGTAATTTAAATATTTATGAACTCATTTTCTCAATTTTAAATTTCTCATTGTAAGTACATTCGATTGCTTTGAATATAAACCATAACCGATAATTATGCTTAAATTTAAATTAAAGTAAATTCATCACAACTTTAAAGCCTTATAAATCTTTTTAAAAAATTCGAAATAATTCCAATTATTATAATAAAATTTCTTACAACTATGCCAAGCAACCACAACTATCTCAAATAAGTATTTTCAAATTATAAATAAATTTTAAACCAGAATTTTAAATTAAATTAAATTTATATCAAATTTAGTGCCTTATAAATCTTTTTAAAAACATCCATATAATTCCAATTATTAAAATAAAATTTGTGGCAACTCTGCCAAGCAACCGCAACTATTTCAAATAAGTATTTTCAAACTATAAATAAATTATAAATAATAATATTAAATAATAAAATAAATAAACTATAATTTTAAATCAAATTATATTCCTAACAACTTTAATGCCTTATAAATCTTTCTGAAAAATTCCAAATAAATCCTAATATTATAATAAAATTTCTCCCAACTCTGCCAAGCAACCGCAACTATTTCAAGTGAGTATTTTCCAACTAGTATAATGTCTCCTACGATAGCTGGCCAGCTGGCAACTTACCTAAATAAACACCATAAATAAGTAGGAATTCAAATTAAAGATGTTATAAACGAGGGATTGGGTTGAGACTAACTGCCAGATGCCGTGCAAAAACGCTCGGCATTTTGGGCAAATTGCAAAAGTTGCAACGAGAGATGAAAACTTTTCGAGCAGGAGAAACAGACGCCAGCGCAGTTAAAAGGCAACAATAAAAACCGTTTGCAATGTTTGAGATAAAAATTAAAAGACGACGTCATTTAGCAAACCAAAATGCCAAATATCCCCAAGTCCCCAGTGGATCTGCCATGTGTGTGTGTGTGTGTGTGTGTGTGAGTGTGAGTGTGCGTGTGTATAGCACACAAAATAGACATTAAACCCGGCAGAGAGAGCACCCTTGGCAATGATGTTGTCCAGCAGCCACAGCCAGGACACGTTGACGTTAACCTTAATGCCGAGGTGTATGTGGGAGTGGGAGTGGGAGTAACTCCTGCTCCTGCTCCTCCTCCAGCTAACCAACTGATTTCGCTTAATTTTATTTGCACGGCTTGCGCCTGGGCAAATGTAACTTTTATTGTTTTCGGTTTTGGACTTTGGTTTTATTCTCTCGGTTAAGTTCATTGCCGAGGGCTACTCTACTCTACTGCCGGCTGCCGACTGCTCCTTGTGTCTAGCCAGTGTCATAAATTCGATTTGTGTGGCATAATTTAAGGCGCTTGGCGTTGATGTTTGCGCTGATTAGATTGAATAGAAGCTGCCAGAGGAAGCTCTAAGTGTATGTGTGTGTGGGTGTGTGTGTGTTTTAATTGTTGCCTGGCACATCAACGTCACCTCATCAGCAGCATTTACACGTAATGGCCGGCCGTTGGCTCAGTTAAAGTGACTTTTGTGGGCTCAAATGGAAATGGCAATCCTCCAGTGGATGCCATTAACTTGCGTTTAATTGTGTGCACTTTTATGACGAGTACCACGGCTCTAATCCCGAACTCATGCGTCTTATCTGATATCATTTAGCGGGCAAAGCTGTAAAGCGAATGGAGAATGGAGAATGAGTGATCGGGAGATAAGAGTAGAGTAGAGAGTAGGGAGAAGAGTCGAGAGTGAGGAGTATGAAGTAGAGGGTAGAGAAAGGCTGAGTGGAGAATAGGATGTAGTGTAGAGTGTTAGTAGAGAGTAGAGGGAAAAAGGATATAGACAAATAGTGGGCAGTAGGTAGAATGTAGTAGAGAGAGTAGAGTTGAGAGTAATATTGAGTGGAGAGTAGGAAGTAGAGAGTAGTAAATGGAGAGAAGGGAGTAAAAAGTTGAGAGTAAGTAGTGAGAAGTGAGGTTGTAGAGAGTAGAGTGCAGAGGGATATAAAGAAAGAATTGGGAGTAGGAAGACTGTAGTAGTGTAATACTGAGTGGAGAATAGGATGTAGAGAGTAGAGAGTGTAGAGAAGGGAGTCGAGAAAAGTGAGAAGTGTGTTTGTAGGCAGTAAATCGTAGAGTGTAGAGAGATTTAGAGAATGAATGGCCAGTAGGAAGAATGTAGTTGTGTAATGTTGAGTGGAGAGTAGGAAGTAGAGAGTAGAGAAAGGAGTAGGGAGTCGAGAGTAGTGAGTATTGAGAAGGAGTATTAAGAGTATAGTGTCTATAGTATAGGGTAGAAGTAGTATCGAGTAATGAGAGTAGGAAGTTGAAAGTATGAAGTAGAAAGACTGGAGAAAAACTAGTAGAAAGTAGGGAGTAGGAATAGTGTGAAGCAGTACTAAGTGGAGAGTAAATATCTATAGTATAGGGTAGAGATAGCTTCGACTATCGATTAAGAAAAATGTCATTGAAAATTAAACAAAAGGAGCAAAGAGTTCACTCCAGTTCGTTCACTCTCAATGCTAGTAAACTAATAATTTTAATAAATGAAACTATATATAGTATATAAATTTATAGTCTTAAGTGAAGAGTAGGTAGGATGTAGAGAGTGAAGGTTAGAGGGAAGAGTGGGAAGAAGGAAGAATTTAGTAGTGTAATACTGAGTGGAGTAGGAAGTATTAAGAAGTGAATAAAGTAAAGGTAGTTAAAAGTCGGAGTAGTGCGAAAGAGTATTAAGTGGAGAGTAGAGTGTCAATAGTCATGGGTAGTGATACTTGGCATCGACTATCGAATCAGAAAAATGTCATAGAAAATTAAACAAAAGGAGCAAAGAGTTCACAGCAGTTCACTCTCAATGCTAGTAAACTAATAATTTTAATAAATACAACTATATACTGTATAAATTTATAGAGCTGTCCATCGCAATAATTCCACTGTATTGCAATTAAATCACAAGTCATTCCGCACCCAGGCTCAAGAAGAAACCTGCCCAGACAACGTGACCGGCAAAGCAATGCACAGATTTTGTATTTCCATTCATACTTTTATAACTCTTGGCAATGCAACAAAATTGAATTTTATGAATGCCGCACTCACTTGGGTATGAGTATTTATGAATTATATTCATTGCGAGCAGTTGGAAAAAAGTGGAAAAAAAAAGCTCGAAGGGTGCCAGTGTGATGATGATAAGTAAAGAGCTCGGCGAATGAAATTGAACATGACAAACTGTAAGAAAACTTGTTTCACAAGCTGTGGGAAATCAGCTCACGCACAGTGGGGCAAAGCAATTAAAGTAAATATTAGAAATACACTGAATAAATAGCAGTTAGTTCAAGCAGTGTGTGAACCACTGTGCATACCATTGGCGATTATTAAAAACGCCAAACGAGACGGCATCTTTTCAATTCAGTTGAAAAGCTTCTCTTCTCTGCCCTTACCGTGGTAATTTCGGGCATTTAACTGCAAAGCAAACAATCGTAAGAAATGCTTTTATACCAATGCATAGAATATAATCCATATAAAAAATGTTTAAGACCTTTTTCTGACGATGACTACTAACGCTGGAAATTAATTTCGCTAACAATCAGAAGGGGCATTAAAATTAAAACGGGGGGTTCAAAGCTCTCCCCAGGCAGGCGGCACACGCACCACACACCACACCACACACACCACACACACTCCAAAGCTCAATGAAGCGCTTAACCATTAAAATCAATCAAAGCAAATTTATTAGTCAACATTGTACTAGATGGAAAATGACTACAATTTTTATTAGAGCGCAGAGAAGTAGCCATAAAAAGTCACAGAGAGAGAGAGCAAAAGGCAATGAAAAATCAAATCAGCCAAAAACGATCCAAAAAATTATGACCGACTGTCAAAAGATAAACCCCTTGAAATTCAACTCCCGCTCCCGCTCCCATTGCAGACCATTCCCTGGGTTCAGTGGTCATCTCGAGTCACTGAAGTTTGTTTCAATTGTTCGGTTTGGGCATCATCGTATCGTTTCACTTTTTTTAGTGCTGGTAATTAAAATTCATTTGTCATACTTTGTATACTACTGCCCAGACAATGAATGCTACTCATTCATTCAGTTCGAATATTAAAATCAATTTAGCATAAATTTTGTCAACTTCTCGCTTTATGGATCATTCGCGGCAACTTTGTATGCCAAAGAGTTCTTAAATGTTAGAAATACTACAGTGCGTTTCATAATCATAAGACACTTTAGAATTATGTAGTTAAAATAAAATTAAAAGGATTCA
Source organism: Liodrosophila aerea (assembly GCA_035045005.1). Taxonomy (NCBI): domain Eukaryota; kingdom Metazoa; phylum Arthropoda; class Insecta; order Diptera; family Drosophilidae; genus Liodrosophila; species Liodrosophila aerea. The sequence goes on along the minus strand of JAWNNL010000335.1, from coordinate 34,544 downwards.
TGCAAAACCGATTGGTAGAGGTTCTCAAAAGTCGAGAACGATATACAATATATAAAAAATAATTTAAAAAGTGTTTCATCAAATGGTTCTTGTTTAAATGTTGATTAAACTTTAATCAAAGATATAATATATATATAAGTGTCTTATGATTATGAAACGCACTGTATAGTACTTTGGGATATCAATGGAACAAATGACGCGTATCCCTCTGGAGGAAGTGCGGAAATGATTTCGCATATCATTTCGAGTTGATAAATTTCACAGGACACGCCCCTAGAGGCAATCTGCCTCCCCTCTTAAGCATGATTTTAATAATTTTAATGGTTTTGCCAATTTACAATTTTTGATAAATTCCTTTTTTTTTTGGCTTAAGCGGTTCAAAGAGTTAATTTGATTGCAAAATGTTTGCAGTTCTTTTTTGCATGTCAACTGAAGGGTGGGGGGAGACAGTCGCCGGCTGCGGGTAATCAATCATTTTATCAATGCGCTTGTGCGAAAATGACAACAATTCCTCATCCTTAGCGACTTCTCTCTCGTAATCAGCAAATTGTTTGAGCAGATCGTGACTTTGACAAAACAAATTTGCATATTTTTGTTATTTTCATTTTTTTTTTATCCGCGCAGTTGGCGCTAATGAATAGCAAGCGGGTAGCAAATAGTTGACAACTGAGAGGAAGAGTGTAAAAGAAAAATTGCCAATATCTGGGGAAAAGTGTTTCGGGAAATTTGGCAACATTTGGTAGACAAGTTGAGTTGAGAGTCAGTTGAGCAATTCAATTGTGAGCTGAGCGCTGCATGCGGTTCATTATGCTCTTAAATGAGTCAATTTTTCATAGCTGATTTCTTTGATTCATTAGTTTACATTTATAACTTAAAGCAAGTAAATGCTGGCAGTTTGAATTTTCATAGCAAATTTTTTTTATTCAATTTTTAAATTTTTAACTTTAATATTGAAGCAAGCAAATGCTTGCAATTTGAATTGTGGCGCCATTTAACGCAAAATAGAGCTAGGTTGACGCAAAAGCGAGGCCGTGCCAATGCCAAAGAGAGCCTGTGTGGATCAAGGGCGCCAGAGAGTGGGAGAGTGTGGGAGTGCGATTGGTCTGTATGCTATGCTTTGCTCTGTCTAGTGCATATGCAAATGGATCAAGTGCGTGAGAACGACTAGATAGTATGGATGCTGTGTATGGTTTGTGGATCAAGTGTATTGCAATAGTGATTGTGGTGTATGTTATGTGGATCGAGTGGATTGCAATAGTGGCGTTACTATAGTAGAAACACGGTAGCCGCTCTTTCTTCCTTAGTGCATATGCAAATAGATCAAGTGCGTGAGAGCCACTAAATAGTGTGGATGCTGTGTATGGTATGTGGAACAAGTGGATTGCAATAGTGGCGTTAGTATATTATGCTATGCTTTACTCTCTCTATTGCATATGCATATAGATCAAGTGCGTGAGAGTGAGTATATAGTAGTAGGTAAGCTGTGTATGATATGTGGATCAAGTGGATCGCAATACATGCTAGCATTTCTCTATAAGAAACAAGGATTGCCACAATATGCTAAAAGCGTTGTATTTAATGTAATTGTTGCTTTTTTTCTTGTATGCCCAATTACTGCCAACTAATTCAGTCTTGAACTGAGAGTGTGTGAGTGTGTGTGTGCGTGATTAACTAGTTTCATTCACCTGTTACGTCGCTTGTTGTTGTTCTTTTGGCACCAGCAAAACGCGAGCATTAATGATGGCACATGCCAAGGCAAAGAATCGCAGCAAGAGAAGGGGCACTCGGTAGGAGACAGTGTCAAAAGTCTGACATGCTGGCCAAAACGCAATGATTAATGAGTGAATTATGCGCGAATAAACAGCCAAAACAAGTTCAAAAAGGCAGCTGTCCCGCCCCCCAAAAGTCTGCGTATACAAAGTACGCTTTGTCTGGCCATGTACACGCAACAGAGCGCAAGAGGGGGAAGCGAAGAGGGGAGAGGGGGCTTGGTAACATGCCGGCAGCGTATTACCCGGCAACAGACGTTGTTCGAATGATTATGCACAGAAATGTGTACACATTTTTTTCGCATGCACTGTAGTATTTGAATTGTAGGAAAAAATAGCCAGCAAAAGCAAAAAAAAGGTAAAGAACTCTGTCTATAACTACGATAGCAACTGTGTGTACCTTTTGACGACCTGCAGCAAAACACACGGAGCAGTATACGCAATGTTTGGGGCCATAAATCTTGAATCCATTTGGTTAGTGTAAGGGGGGGCAGGCGCTACAATATGCAAACAGCTGCTGTCATTCGCTAAAGGCAAAGTTCTCATCTTTTATTTATTTTAGATTTTTAATAATCATTTCCTTTCGTTTTTTGCTGCTGCTTTGCATTTTTGTTTCATGTTTCAGTTGTCTGCAGCATTTTGTTGTAATTGTTGTTGCGCATTTTAATGAATTTGTTGTTAATATGTGTGTGATATATTTGCAGGCTCCACTGGCCACATGGCGCGCACTCCACATTCTCCACGCTCGTCTCTGGGCGAGATTCTTTTGTTGCTGACATTTGCCGCTTGCTTTGGCGAAATTTGCGCTTCGCTGCTAATTAAAAATTGTGTCTATTTGCATATTTGTAACTCCCCCAACCACGCCCCCTCTTTCGACAACATTTGCCTGCAGTTGAGTTCGGACAGTTTGCCGTTTGTTTGTTGTCTGTTGTCTGTTGCAAGGTGTCCCCCGCTCCACTTGACACATTTGCTGCGCTTGTCCTTTGCCTTGTCTATGATTAGGATATGCTACGCCGAGCATTCGGTCGAGCTGTAACCGTTTCGAACCCTCGATTTAATTAACCTCCTGCACTTTAATGAGCGAGCACATTGAAAAACGCAACTCATATTGCCCCGCAGAGACTAGAACTAACTAACTAACTATTCGAGTAATAAGCCAAAAGGTCAAGTCTAATGACCTCTCTGATTGGCCCCGGAGACACTTGTAACATGATGTCAACGCCTCGCCTAATAGTGCCGTTAGTTGCCGCCTGTCAATAATAATGAAAACAGCTGCCAGCTGCCCCCCACCCCTGGCCACACCTGTGCGGTGAAACTTTTTGGTCCTGGCAACTGTGAGTTTGACAATTCACGTTTAATTTACAGCTGCGGTCAGTTTGGTTTGCTCTGCTTGACAAAAGTCAACTCTGGGGCTAAGGTCAGTTTTAGATTAGTTTTTCATATCACAAACAGTTATAGCAACAGCGGGGGTGGGGAGGGGGGCTTGGGCAAAAACTATTCACAGTGTGTGTGTGTGTGTTTGTGTGTGTGTGTGTGTAATTAGCGTGTTTTATGACTGCGCTAGCCAACTCCTTGGGGTGCAATTAGACAGCACAGTCGACAGAGAACAGTTCTTTTTCAATTGGTCTCTGGGAGTTTACAGTCAAGTGGAGCCAACCTGGCCAGTTGAATCTAAACAATGCTCGATTAAAGCTAATAGAGTGCTGACAATAGTAACCACAGATATAAAACACACTAAATATACTGCAATGAGTCAAAACTTTAGGAATATATTAGTAAATATAACGATATAATATATCAAAATAGGGCAAAAAAGCTGGAATAAGCTATGAATATGAGTTGATTGTGCGTCTTACAATTATAGATACTTTTGTATCTAACAGATACTTTTGTATCTTGCAGATACTTTTGTATCTTAGATACATTTTAGATACTTTAGACCTTACAAATACTTTTGCATCTTATAGTTATTTATATGAGTACAATTTCAAACATATTTCTTTGAGCATACCGAAATTATCAACACATTTGTTGCTAGAAAATATTATATAAAGAGCCCGCTAATCATTTTATTAACATGTGCAGCTAAGCGGCTTAAAAATGAGCCAGCCCAAGAAAAAATAGAAAAGAGGAATAATATATGCGATGAGTAGAGAGGGAGAGGGGCGGACAGACAGACGAGCAGACAGACAAAGGCATAAAAGACCAATGACGTAGCAATATTTAAACTCAAACATATTCAAATCCGAGTTTATGGCCAAAGCAAATAAACCAAAATGACAGGGAGAACCCGACAGAGAGAGAGAGAGAGAAAGTGCGGAGAATTGAGAGTCAAGTGGAGTCAGTGGAGAAGCATTGAGAACACCCGTCGTCCTGGGACTCATAATTATAATTAAGCCGATAACACTCGCAGATTTTGCACTTGCCACAGAGCAGAGGAACAGAGTACTGCTTGTGGTGTTAATGATAGTGTGTGTGTGTGGCAGGGTGTCGGGGGGTGGCATACCATAAAAAATGTCTGCAGCGGCAGCTCGGCAAATGTTTAATTGTTACACATATGCAAACAATAAGCCAAGGGGCCAACAACCCCAAAAAGAAGGAAGGAATGAAAGGAAAAAAAACAAAACCTAATGCGCTTATTGCGGGCCAAAAGACTACAAAAACATTCATGCAAAAATTGCACGTGCAGTTGAATAGTAGTTAAAAAAGTCTCTATTACTCTCTCTCTGACCCACACTCACTCGCTGACTTGGCATTTTTAGTTAGATAGTAGACCCGTAACTCCACTCAAGGGTAGTTTCAGTCTTTTAAACAGCCTCAACCCCTCAGCCCCTGTACCCTGGCTTGTTTTTCTAGTTTAACACTGAAATTTCGTCACTCTTGGGTGGGTGAAGAATTATGAACCTGGTCTAGGTGGAAGTATAGTATTTAAATGTAACAGATGTTAACATGAGGGATGCTAATCATCATCATCGAGCAGTGCGTGTGAGTTCAACTAAGGCATAATGTTGTATCATGGCAATAAATAGTGTGATTAGGCTTTTTCTCTAGCTAAAAAAGATCAGGCATGGGGTTAGCAAAGAGAGTCCATAATGAGCTCACAATTTATCAATAATAATAGAGAGTAGAGTGACTGCGTATAGTAGGTATTAGTGAGGTGCATGAATGCTTCAACTATACATATTTTGAATTGAATGAACTGTGAATGAATGTGAATGAATAAACCAATATAAATATTTATTTATTTATACTTACAAATTAAAATCTTAAACTCAAATATTATAAGTTAAAAAATAAATATATGTACCATAAGATACACATAACATTCTTCCATCTTTTTTTATACTTTTTATTGTAATACTTTTCTTTTTATATTCATTACTTTTATCAGTCTCATAGCGAATTTATAATATTTATTTATTTTATTTATTTATAAATTAAAATATGCATATAAAAATAAAAGGATATATAATTGGATACATATATTTCTTCCACTTTTTACATACTTTTTATGCTAATACATTTCTTTCTATATTCATTGCTTTTATCAGTCTCCAAGCGATCGAAATTAGACGACATTAGCACATCCTTTTACTCACTCTACTCCCAGGTAAAAAAACCCAACAATAGGCGCTAATGTAGCGCAATTAATAATCAAACATATACTCCTATATAGAACCCTGGAAAAAAGGAACTAATATTTCCTGCCTGCTAAACAGATAAGCATCTGCTAAAAGGCAAGGATTGTGAGCGGAAGTTAGTACAAATACATCAAAGTCAGTGGGGAAAATGAATCCTTTTTCCCCTCCCCCCAAGTCCCGCATAATTCCACGACTCTTCCAATATATCACTCTGGGCATTTACGCGTAGCTGCACCTGTCCAAAGTGAGGGGGGGAGGGGACAGTTGGCATTAGTTGATATTGTGGTCAGACGCCCACGCCAATTTGCTGGCTTTATCAGCTTGATGTGTTGTTGTTATTCTTGTAGTTAAAAGTCGGCCCAAAACAAACGCTGACATGACATTCCATTAGCACACAATTTATCAAAGGCAGCAAGCGAGTGGTGCACTTGTTACCTGTGCGCTCCCTTCTCACCTGGTCGACTGCTCGGCTGATCTTATCGTGAGTAGGGGCGCTTCCTTTAAGGAAACCTCTCGTTGCCTCGCCGCCCTCCCCTCCCCTCTCATAATGCAGGCAATTAGTCAAACAGTCTGACATTAATGTGCGCACTTTTGTGCATTTTGTAGACCGAGAAATGGTCTCACGTCACCCATTTCGCAGCTCAACGCCTTCGCATTTATGTGTTTTAGTACTTTCCACTGTTTTCTACATTTTTAAATTTATGCAACTGATCGCAGCAGGTTGATAACTGGGCCTTCGCACCCCGGCCCAGTTAGTATGCTAATTTCAACGGCCCTTTTTTTATGGTCAACTCATGTGTCGTAATTAAGAGCCGAAGAGCTACTTAGGCGCCCAAATAGGCGTAAAGTTCCGGGCGGTAACAGCTCAATTTGCATTCGGAAAATGACAAAAAACTGTTCCGTTTTGCCGTTGTAAAAATGTTTAGGGTTTTTTAATAGTTTTCATTGCAGTAGTACAGGTGTATGAAGCAGGATTAGCAAAGGCAACTGTGAATTTAATTAGTCATAAAATCGCACTTGGTTTTAATTTATGAACAAATTTATTAACTAAATGTTGAATTGGTAGTAAAAGAAAAAGAAGTTTTACGAGCGGAAACAATATGTGTGGAATAACAGTGCTAAAGTCGAACTCAGAGCTATACAGCACTTTCTAATTAACATATTGAACTAAGCTGAAACTCCATGAAATTCTCCCAGTTTATCAAAATAGGGCAAAAAGGCGAAAATAACCTATAAATATGAGTTGATTGTGCAGTTTACAATTATAGATACTTTTGTATCTTAGAGATACTTTCGTATCTTACAGATACTTTTATATCTTACATGTATTTTAGATACATAGCTCTAATAAGACGTCTTGAATATGATTTTCTATACCGACAAATCTAACTTCACGCCTGAAGCATTTCTCTAGAACACCTCTTGAGTTACAGTACTACATTTCTAGCTCTTCAATCAGAGCTCAACAATAGATCCGAGGCAAATCAGCGAGCTGACAATGACGACTACAAATCGGAAAACACGCCATGGACACGTGACCAGAGAGAGAGCGGAGTGAATGAGTGGAGGAAAGAGAAATGTCACTTCCGTCGGCTTAACACATTTAAACATGGCCACTGTGGACCACTTGGGCATCCCTTGGTCCTATTGAGCTGGGCTACTTTCTAATTTATGTGCTGTCAATTCTTTTGTCATTTCGGATGCGTGGGCGGCGGCTGGTTGGGCGGTGGGGGCGTGGTGTCGTCGTCGACAACGGCGCCTGCTGGACGGGCCGCACTTAATGAGTCTTAAGAAAAATTATTCGCAATTAATAATTATGTTCATATTGTTTTCGGCCTTATCGGCCGCAGCAACTGTGTATCCACAGTCAATTACGGGTGGGTGGAGGAGGTGGGTGGAGGATTAGGGCAAGGCAACTTGTTATTGCAGTTTATTTGATGTTTGTCATTTAATCATTTTGAAGTGGAATTATTTGTTGTCATTGCTGTGGAGTGTCAAAGAATGGACATTGATTAGTTAAGAGGGGAGAGAAGGCAGTGTGAGGAACGACTATCGATTGCCAAGTCTATCGATAACAACAGCAGCTGCTCAAAGTGAAATATTTAATGCTGCTTGCAACCTCTTTAAAGTCCCTTCCCATTGCTGCCACACTGTTGACCCTAGGCGCAAGCAATAACATCTACAGCTGCAACTCCAACTCCTGTTCCATCAAAGCGTCGTGATAATGTTAAATCAACATTATTTGGGCATCCATGCATGCGTAATGCGTCTCGAAATTGCTGGCAAGTGGGCGGCAAAGACAATTTGCACCTCAGCCCCCCACAAAGTTTGCATTTAAATTAAACGTTGCGGCATCGAGCCCAGCAACAACAACAGCAGCAGCAGCTGCATGTGTGATAAAAGTTTAGCACTTGCAACTACATAAACCGTGTGCTTAATGCCAGGCAGCAGCAACAGCAGGCTGACCCAACATTGTCTCTCGTTTTATGCATTTTCCATAAGGACAACAACAATGCCTCCTGGCACTTGACTTTGGCTGTCATTCAAAGTGACAGCAGTGCCCCTTGCCCCTTGCCCCCTGCCCCATTGTGTGTCACGCACCTTTGTTGCCCATCTAATGTGGCCACAAAATGTGCAACGCTGTCAGAGAGAGGTCTAAGGTCCAATCGGCACTTCACCGAGCACCGAGCACCGAGCGAGTCTATTTTCACAATTTCCCGTGTTTATTCAGGCACGTTATACGCAACCCCCTCCCCTCCCCTCTCCACCCCGGAAAGCACATAATTGTATATTGTATCTTGTAGTTTGCTTAGCGTCAAGTGCAAGGTAAATACGAGATATTTTACGCAAATTTGCCAAGTGTTTGCCCAAGGGTATAAGCCAGGGGTGTAGTCAGGCGGGAGGAGCGGATAGAGCGGGTGGAGCGGGTGTACTGAGCTTAGTGCAAAGGCATTTTATTGTAATTTGCATTTTAACGCTCAAATGCGTTTTTTGTATGCACTCGATGTGAATTAATCATTAACAGTGTGACCAAAGCGAAGAGGAAGAAAGGAATTTGTATTCGTTTTATAATATTTGTTGTAATTTCATTCTATTGATGAGGTTTTTTATGCGTGTATCTCATTTATTTGGCTAAGAACACCATTTACAAAATGAAACACATCTCTGAGTCACATCGATAACAGCTGTTTGTGTTATCGATATGACACTGATCTGAAATTGAACAATACTTTTCTTGCAGTCGATAAACAATAAATTCTGAATATATTTGCAATGATTATTTTTCTTTTTTACTAAAATATTCAAGCTAATTTAAATATCTGCAAAATATAATCATTAGAAACAGATAATCATTAGCAAAAGAACCATTTCCAATAAGAAACACCGCTTTGAGTAGCATCGATAACAACAGTTAGTGTTATCGATATCTGAAGTTGACCAATACTTTTCTTACACTCAATAAACCATAAAGTGTTGTAATATCTGCTATCTCAAATTTTCGCTTTACGTAAAGAATAATAAATTTTTTTTTAATTGTCTGCCCCAGATAATCGTTAGAAAAAGAACAATTTTCAATAAGAGTACCATCGATAACAGCTGTTAGTGCTATCGATATGCTGCTTATTGTTTCCTGTGATACTAAACTGAAATTGATGAATACTTTTCTTCTAGTCAATAAACAATAAATTCTTGAAATATTTGCAATATTTATTATGCATTTTTACGAAAATAAATTCTGTAATATTTGCCAACTCAATTTTTGTATTTGACCATATATTCAGTTTAATTAAAAGCTGTGCCACAGGGTGCCTTAATTTTTGCAAATACTTGATCACACTTGCCTCTGTGTTCAAATAGGAAATGCACGTGCGACTTCTGGCAAATCTATTTGCTATGCAAAGGCAACGTGTGGGGAATGCAATTTATTGTTTACACTACAAAAGAAGCTGCAGTTTGTTTGACTTGAGGTAGGTGAATATTAAAGGTAAGAGAGTATAGAGAGTATATTGAAATTAAATTCATTGCGTTATCCTGTATTCGCTCAGCTTTGTCTCAATTTGTAGGTGAATTAAGCAAAGCATTTTTAAAAAATCAAATTAAATGCAATAAAAAAAAGATGAAAATAAATTAATATATCAATATACAAAGTGAGTGTATTAAGTGGAATTTCAATCAAACAGAACAGAACAGAACAGAGATCTCCTGCTGTGCGTCGACATCGGTTGCAAATTGACATGTTTCGACATGCTACAGATATATACTCTATATAAAATGAATTGTAAAAAGAAAATGCTCAAACGGAAAATCAGTTAAAACATGAACCACGCCGAGGAGGAGCATGGAGCTCAGCCTTTTCAATGAACTCACGGCGCGACGAGCTCTTGTTGTTGTTGTTGCTGCTGCTGCTGTTGTCGCATGCAACAAATTGTTTCAATTAACTAAATTAAATTTACACTCCTGCAGCTTCAGTAACAACAACAACACGTCGGACATATTGAATGCATTTTGTTGAACGTGACATGACACTGACAGATACAAAAAGAAGAGCAAAACTCCACTCCCCACCCGAGTTTACGCCCCACCGAAAAAAAAAGTACAGAAAATGAAATCGCAGTTACTCTGGAGGCAAATGAAAACGACAAACATGCTGCATGGGGAAAATGCCACGTAGCAAATTACAGGAAAAACACATCCATGACATGGAAATTTATAAAAATTAACTGGCAAATAGCTGGGAAAAGCAGCACCGTTACATGGTTTGGGTAGGCCCAAGGATGATGCACAGTGAGAAATTGCAATTATATTCTAATAGTAAATATATTAACAAAATAAGCTAAAATACTAAATAAAGTACACTTAATTCTGTTTATACACTGTAGATTGGTTTCAGAAAAAACCGTGTAAAAAAACAGTGTAAAAAAAGACATAGGTACTTATAAATTTGTGCTATTTATAATTTCTCAACCATTTTCCCTAAATTTAATATAATATAAAATTTAAGCCCAAAAAATTTTTAATCGTGCTAAATGGAAAAAAATTCTGTGAAAATATTTTTAATAAATTATTAATTATTTTAAAACCGTGTTAAATCAAAACTGTACAAAACAGAATTAGGTGTACAAATATTTCATGGAATTTATAGCACTCTCAATGCAGATTAATTAGCATAAAATAGCCAGCCTTTTCTCTCAGTGCAGCGTGGACATTTCAGCGACACGGCAACATTGTTCGTCAATATCAATTATGCGTTCAAATGAATATTGAAGTGTAGCCGCATGCCAGGCCCATTTCAGCTCTGCCCCCTGCCGCACAATCAGCCTTACAGCCCAGAACAACACCACAAAGCCACCACCAACGCACCACCCACACACACACATATACTTTATACACTGGACAGCTCATCAGTTGCAGCAGCAGCGAAAAATTGGCAATTGTACAAAAGTGTTAACACGGCGCCGCATCCTGCAGCCTGACCACAGAACAGGGCACACACACACATGAGGAGGAGAGAACCAGCAGAGAGAGAGAGTAGTAGGACTACCGACCAGCTCAACCGCCCGCCGCCTTGGACACATCCATCAATGCCAACAGATTTAATCGCCATTTAAATTGTACGAGTGAAAGTTGGGTTATGTTTGTATGCGTGTGTGAGTATGTGTGAGTGTGTGTGTGTTGCATTTACTTAAGCGTGTTATCAGCGTAAAATAAATCTCTATAGAATGGCCTCACACAGGCAGGCAGCTGCATGTCCGTCTAACTGACTGGCCTATCTGTTTAGTGTTTTCCAATCAGAGTCCCGGGGCCAAACAGATTGGTCACGTGTCGCCCGGGCAGTGCGGACAGTGGACAGTGGTCAGCCTGTATGTGTGAGTGTGACGTGCGTCACATAATTGCAATAAATTAGAAATTGTCACTGACTGCAACAATGTATAGCCACCCACCCTCTCTTCCCTTTCTCTGCTCGGACTGTTGAAAGTGTTGGTTATACACTGCAAGAAGCTGGCAATTAAATTCTGGCCATAGGCAATATAATTGGTACTAAAATAAACAATAAGAATGTAAGCAAGTCTCTTGTTGATGTTAAACGAATCGATATCGATAGATGGTCACGCGTCTTGTGTGGTAGGCAGTCGATTATCGATAACAAGGAAAAAATAGCAGTTCCAATAAAAGCACCACTTTAAAATTAAAATTAAATATTTTAGTAGTGCGAATTCTGGCAATAGGCAATGTAATTAGTAATAAAATGAAAGAAAAGAATAAGCGCAAGCCTTTTCTCGATACTATATCGAATAGATATCGATAGATAGGCAATCGATTATCGATTCTAACAAGGACTCTGCAAGAAACTGGCAATTGAATATTGAATTCAGGGAATAGGCAATATAATTAGTAATCAAATAAACAAGAAGAATATGATAAAAGTCTTTTATCGGTATTATTTCAAATCGATATCGATAGATGGACACGAGTAAAATGTGGTGGACAGTCAATTATCGATTGTAACAAGGAAGTAGCACCAGTTTCAATGAAAACACCAAGGAATTTACACAAATATTATACGAATCGATATCGATTATATGGAGGTCAGTCGATTATCGATTATCGATTGGAACTGTTGCTTTCAGTTTCAATATAAACACCACTTTGAGCAGAATTATGCTATATTGGCAACTGTGATTGCGCTTCACACAAATATGATTTATCGATAATATATCGAATCGATACCGATAGTTGGACATGTTCCTTGTGTGGTGGTCAGTCGATTATCGATTGTACACCACTTTGAGCAGAATTATGCGATTTCGGCAATCATGATTGTAATTTACTCAAATATTTACTCTCATAAACCCAATTTATTTCGTCAGTGTAGGTTGTTTTTGGTCAGTTTGAAACTGTGTGTGTATTCACAACAATTTCGTGTTTGTGAGCTCTCTCTATAAATTTACACTTTCGCATGGCGAAACTTGGTTAAATTTACCTGGTAAATTGGTAAACAAGTTGTGAGAGCGCCAAATATTTATACTGGACTCTAGGCCTGTCCTGCCCCCTCCCTCCTCCTGCCGCTACCACTTGGGGATCATCGAATGGAATTTAATGTAGCGTTGAGCAAAGGCGACGTCATCAGGAAGCGCACACAATTAAGACGCAGCAAGGAAGGCAAGAAAGGAAAGCAGGAAAAACAGGAGCAGTAGAGAAAAAAAAAATGTATATAAACAAATTAATACAATACGAATGGAAACAGTTCGCAAGGAAGTTATAAAAATCAAATTTTACGATTTTCCTGCAAATGCACGCGGCTGGAAATTATTCGTATTCGCAAGACAATGAATGAATACGCACAACTTATGCCTGAGCTCAAGTGGTAGCATTGCCACGCCTCTGCGCCCACTGTGACTGGGCCGACTCGACCGACACGGGATGTGCCACAAGCAGTAGCAAATGGGGCGCGGCAATAACAGTAAAAACCAATTGCCAATCATTTGTTTTTATAACACAAGACATTTTTCCTTGACTTTCAATTTATGCGCCTTATTTTCCATCTTATTTTTCTTCTGCGTTGCGATGGCCAAAGAAAAACACTTGTCCCAGGACCAATTGAAGTCAATCAAGTCGCTGATGTCTGGTCAAAACGGAAATGTGTCGCAGTCGGATTCTAATTGTGGGTGGACACGCCATGGGCCAAGATTAGAAATCGAAAAGTTATGTTGTCCTAGGGACTAGACCTAAATTAAGGGCTTATTGCGTTGCAGTAGTTGAGCTCAAATAACATACAGTACGTTTCATAATCATAAGACACTTGTATATATCTTATATCTGAGCTTTAGATTCTCACTTAGAATTTTTCGTTTTTCCATCGAAGTATTTTTCGCATGCATTTTTTTTAGTGACTGGTGCGACTTTTTAGTGTTTCATTATCATAAGAGCCGCATCCTTTAAACAAGAACCGTTTGATGGAACATTTTTTGGAATTTTTCTTTATATTAAGTATATCGTCCTTGACTTTTGAGTACCTCTACTAATCGGTTTTGCATGAATCCTATTCATTTTATTTTAACAAATTCTAAAGTGTCTTATGATTATGAAACGCTCTGTACTTTTAAAATAATGGTCCACATAATACACAATAATTAGTATATCTAACTAGTATATATAATTTAGGATATCGTCCTCGACTTTAAGGAACCTCTACCAATTGGTTTTGTTTGAATTCTATTAATTTTATTTTAACAACTAAACTAAAGTATCTTATACTACGATTAACTTTTCTTTCTGTATTTATATCTCTTTAGTTTAAATACTCAGTTTCTGGTGCACTTATCAATACATATAAATGTTTATCAATCAAAATTGTTTAGCAGTAGTCACAGCTGGTTATACATTTGGTCATGGTAGACTCGGTCTTGCACCCTTTGATTGACATCGACTCGGATCGGCGGCTGGTGTCACATGTCAATTTGTGGAAAAGGCAGAGCGAAAGATTATGGGGTGTAGATACGTAACCGTAGCATTCAGAGATTGGACAGCTTTCCTGACAAGAGAGACAGAGTGTGTTACGCCCAATGTGTTAAATCTATCCATTAATATTAATAGTCTATCCTCTATCGGAAGCAGTGCGTGTTGTACGTGACTTTTTCTTAACCCTTTCCCAAAAAACCAAATCTTTGGCAAGCTTCTTAGGCAAGAAGGTAACCTTATCGTTTGATTTGTAGACATTTTATTGCTTTATTGATGCGTTTTTATCAAAAGCGCAGCCATTTCTTTGATCGATTGTTCGTTACCTGAGGCGACTCAGTCTCTCTCCTCTCCCCATCCCAGGGGGAATCTCGTCAGCAATTTTATGCTGGTAGACCACCGCACACCACACGCAATTCGCCTTGGGAAACCTTTTCTATTGTCAAAAATTTCTTATTTTGATTGGCACTTATGAGGGGGGAAGGGTGAGAAAACAGCCGAACGATCGGATTGTTATGGGAAAGTAGACGTTAAAGGCGAATTGACACGCATGGTTAGCGTATTGGGATAGCGTTTACCAAATGGAACGTTTAAGATTCAAATTATTATAATTCCCTTCAAATTAAGTGCCAGAGTAAAGAACTTGGAAATGCTCTAAAATTTTACGAGTATTTTTCTAGATTTTTTTTACAAATTATGTTAAGCTCCTCGCTAATAAATTACTAATGCTCACCTCCTGGGCAAAGTTTGGGCGCACAAAATATTAAATTTTACGAGCTTAATTTGTGTGCGTGCTAAGCTTAAGGAGGAGCAACAGAACAAGTCCTTTGCATCCAACCCAGAACGTTGTCCAGGACAACCCGGCAAACAATGTCAATTACAGCGATTGAAAAGTGGCCAGAAAACTTGTTGTAAGTATAAACCAATTTTATTGGCGGCTCCCGAAACACAGAGAGAGCTTCACGCTCCTCCTGCCTCCCATTGAAAAGGCCGACTACGTCATTGAACTAATCTCCTTAACATGGCACAGTATTAGAGAGGCGGCAGACACGCCCTCCAGTCCCCGGGTCTATTCATATTTCAAAAGCCAACTTAGCGGACTCGAAAATAGCGTCATTAAAGTTTACGATGCTTGTGCGCCGTAAAGTATGCAAAGCTATTTTGTAATAAAGGGTATTTCGCCAACATTTCGACATGAATTTCAAAATTCTCAAAATGCCCGACTGACACTTGTATACGCTGTGTTGCTGTTGCTCTTGGCCATTGTTTTGGAGCAGTACTCGAAGAGGCCAAGTGCAAACTGCAGATGCCTGGGTCTAGTCATAGATCTTCTGTATGGCTGTGTGTGTGTGTCTGGTTGTTGGCGTAAAATCAACAAAAGTCATCAAAAGATACGCGCACAGAGCTCCTCAACTCGAAACTTTGCATATTAAATGTCATTTGGTAAAGTGGAATTAAGGAAACACAGAGCTATAGTAGCTGCAGGAAATGCTCTCATGCCTCGGGAGCTGTCACAGCAAATTATGTTGGAAATGCGTCTGTCAGGATGCGGATGTGGATGCGGATGCGGATGCGTGTAGGTTGCACATTTGCACATCGTCTGAAATTTCTAAAAGCGGTAGAGTTACGAGTTATCATCATCAGGCGAAGGGGAGTGGGGGTATGCATTGAGCCATAAATGAAAACTAAACAAGATTTTGGCAAAGAGCGTATAGCTTGCTGCAAATTTTATGAGCTAATTTTAATGAAGTTGTTCCAAAGCAGCCAAAAATGTTGATGAATGTCGACACGAGCGCAGACAGACAACTTCATAAATTATGCCAAAGAAGTTAAGACTAGTACACGTTATTAAAAGCCAATGAGAGATGCAGGGAATACTGCTTGTAATATAATTAGTGGATTCTCTAATTTCTTTGGTACAACTTAAAGCAGTTGAATTTCCCTCTGCCATATGATTATTTACTTTATTTATTTAAGATATTAAATGTAGTATTAAATACAGCACTTAATATAAAACGAGCACTGGCTCGACTCGAGGATTGATCTATTTTACAGATCAAATAGGTTAGGTTAGGTTGAGCGGTAGCTGAGGAGTTCGTTCAAGACCAGCCTGAGGCTTTTATGAACCGTCTCAGATTCCTTGGCTTTATTGGAGCAAGGTCTGTCAGGTCTATTAGATGGTAGGCTCCCAGGTAAAAGAACCTGGTTCTACATAGGGCAGGACAGGAACAGAGGAGGTGATGGACTGTTTCCTCTTCTTCTTCGTCACGACAGCTTCTGCAAAAGTCATTGAAGGGGGCCTGGAGTCTAGCAGCGTGGGAGCCAATGAGCCAGTGCCCGGTCAAGGCTCTGATTACCATAGAGCAGGAGGCTCTGTCAAGTTCGCAAAGCTCGGAGGAGCGTTTTGGACAGAGGATGGGCCAGGTTTGGCGGGCTATGGAGCATGGTTGTCTGGGGTGCTGCCATCTGTTGTTGGCTTCACGGTAGTAGTGGTGTTTTACCAGGAGTTTGCAAGGGTATCCCAATACCACTCCTATCCGGTAGGAGGGGGACCGTGGTACCTTACCCTCCATGTCCCCATGTCCTGGGACCCAGATGAGGTGTATTTTAAACTGCTTAGCCATCTCGTGAAGAGATTTGCGGCAGTTGTTCACTGATATCGAGCACAAATAACTTTCATATGATAAATTTGTGTGTTTCATAGGATAATGAATTGACCTTTGTCATGGTCATTACTGACCACACACACTCGTAATTAGTCTCATCATTAGCGGGCACTTTGCACTGCTGTGAAATTGTATCGAAAAACGTTCTGAATTTCATGCTCCATTAAACGATCATGCAAGTACCATTTCCATTTCGATTTCCATAACAATCCAGATCGCCATCAGAGAAATCTAATTAAATTAAAATCAAGAATCTACCCAAGTAGCGAGATGAGCTGCCTACGCAGCATAACCAAATTGGGATTGGGGATCTTCTTCCCTTCTGAATGGTTTTGCCTATGATATTTATAAGTCGAATGATGCTGGAGTTGGGGTCCGGGGTCCGTAGTCCGACGGCTGCTTATAAGCGTGACGATTCCCATTTGATGTTGAGCCGTGGCGGAGCAGAGTGTCAAATCAACATCATTATTCATTATCAAATAAATTGTTGGCTGGGTTCTTCTGTGGTAAACCGAATCACAGTTGGTGGAATCATTTTATGGGATATTCTTTTAATTGAACTCTGCTCCATAAGTGGATTTCTGCTGCCTGAAGGGGGTTAATATGTTCTAACAAAGCAATCAATACCGAAGCCATAATTAAATAAAACTAATGATGCCAATGACAGCCAGCTAGAGGTTAATGATCAAAGCAAACGTCAGTTTGTCTCAGTGTAATGCTGTAAAGATACAATATTTATATTATATTCCATTAGAAGATTCTATTAGAGTAAACTTACCCCATCCATCTTTGGGTTCGCAGTGTAATATACATCTCTGATAAATAATAATATTAAAATGATATTTATTCATATTATATTCCATCAGAAGATTCTATTAGAGAGTTAGCTTACCCCGTCTAACGCTTTCCAAACGTCAGTTTGTCTCAGATAATATATATTTATATTATATTCCATTAGAAGATTTTATTAGAGTAAACTTACCCCATTCATCTTTGAGTTCTCAGTGTAATATACATCTCTGATAAATAATAATATTAAAATAATATTTATTCATATTATATTCCATTAGAATATTCTATTAGAGAGTTAGCTTACCCCTCTCTCAGATAATATATATTTATATTATATTCCATTAGAAGATTTTATTAGAGTAAACTTACCCCATCCATCTCTGAGTTCTCAGTCTAATATTAAAATAATATTAATTTATATTATATTCCATTAGAATATTCTATTACAGAGTTAGTTTACCTGATCTAACTTTGAGGTCGCAGTGTAGTATATATCCCTGATAAATAATAATATACTACCCCATCCACCGATGTCATTCCTAGTCCAAGATGTCATTCCAATTCGCCATTCTGTCATTCCATACGCCACGCACTTTCCAAGCTTGTTTCAGACATATTTTTATGTACCGTAACTAAACGGTAATTTATGGCCTAAAACGCTCGACTTTCTCTTGCCAGAGTCCGCCCAGCTCTGGAATTAAAAAGAAATTAACACGCTTCCCAAATTTTTAAGGGGGCGTCTCCCCCAGCCCCTGAATTTGCTTGTGTAACCAACTGAATTGTATACACGTATGTGTGTGTGTGTCTAGCCTTTTATCTAATTGAGTTTATATTCTTTTGGCTCTCCTTTGGGCTGGTTTGTCTTAATTTTAATGCGCTCGTAAAACACGCGCAAAAATTGAAAGCAATAAAAGCGAAACATTGAAAATTAAAATAAACACATAAAGTGCGGCAAGGCGTAAGGGAGTGGGACCTGAATGCGATGCAACCGGTGATAACCAGCGCGTGTGTGTGTGTGTGTGCGGGTGTAGGCTGGCAAATTACACACATGTATACTTTAACTGCCCCATACACACACACACACACACATACTCACGCACTCGGGACAGTAAATCAAACGAAGCGTAAAATGCGTTTTATACGTTTTGCCAATGTTCCGTTTTGTGTGATTTACATATTATACTTTGCATACGCTCCAAAAAACAAACTAAACTATAATGGCGGAAATTTCTTTAATGCAAGCCACGAACGAGTAAGCCCCGTTGGGCGATATATTGCAATAGATATTGGCAATTGTAGGCGTAGTGATCGTTTGTTGGAGATATCGATACGAATGTGCAACTGTGAATACAAATCGAAAAAAATGTGAAAATATCGATATACAACTCGGAGTATCCATATTGTCAATTGCGGAGAGCTGGTGTCGTGCTGAGCACGAGTAAGAACCGTTAGGCAATATATCGCAGGCTTTTGCAATTGTAGACCTATCGATCGTTGGTGGGAAATATCGACACGAACATGTAACTGGGAATATCGATATGAACGTATCGATAGCGATATACGCAAAAATTGCTGTCATTGTTTAATTGGAATTTGTCGGTCACGAGACTTCCTAGGTGTACAATTGGCAATATCGATAGTCATATTTCGTATCGATATTGCCAATTGCACAACTCTAATCTCTTGACCGATATTTGCCAGGCAGTAAATGGAGGCAAATCGTGCGTCGGCAATAAGAATTGCATTAAGAAAAGTTAATATGTTATATGTACCTATATTTATTTCTGATATAAAGTGAAAAGTTTCAAGTTGAGTGCATTAATATATATTATATAACAATGCCTATTGAACACACACACACTCGCACACCCACAATCAACATGCATTCGGGTTGCCTTTTCGACATTAGAAAAGCAAACAAAACTATTCGAGCGTCACCAACAACAACAAGAAGAAGAACAACAACAACAACGACGGCAATAAAATATGTCATTACGAAAATTATGAAATAATAACAGAGGTAGGCAGAAGAAACACTTAGCAGTAAATGAAAAATTATATGTGTATAGTCTGTGGCTTATGTTGACAACAGGACACACACACAGGACAGAGCCGGACTCGGATGGAATGGAGTGGAGGGAGGGAGAGGAAAACAAACAAGGCATATGAGCAGGCCATAAATTAGCCCGCATGCAGGCATCAGGTGGCATTACGCAATGATGGGACAAAGGGACACAGACTGGGGATGAGCTCTAGTCCTGCGCCTCCGTCCCACTGGAAGTGCTTTAGTTAGTGGTAAAAAATGCGTAAGGAAGGAAACTAGCGGGAGTCGCTGCTGCTGTCAAGTCATAAAACAAAGTGCTTTGTCTACAAATGATTTGACTTATTCGTGCAGAACAAATCGTACGTCATTTGTTGTGCCACTAAAAAGTTAAAATGCTCCCACTCCCCCTATAACAATTGCGCAATTAATGTTGTGCTTCATGTGCGTGACAGTCAGACAGACAAGACGAGGAACTTGTCGCCACCGTCACTGATAGAGCCATAAACGCTGCCTGCCGATTCCTTCCTTCAATTCCAATACGCTTTAACCTCCGTGCTATTTTACGGCTTTACACATGTGCTGTGCTCTGGTCCCCCCTCTGGTCATGTTTTATGGCCACTGCAGACAGCGCCTAAGCCCGCTCAAACATATATATTTCATATGTGTATATACTGTGCGTAATCCATATCCATATCCACATGTAGTTTGCATCGCATTGCCAAATGAAATCATAAATGAATAATTAATTTGCATACATGCAGTTCAGTTCCTTCAGCCTCATTCACCATGGCAAATTGGCATCATGGCTCAATTTTAATGTGCCACAGAGAAATTAAATTTAATTTACGAGCATTGAGAAATTCTCTCGCTGTCTGTCATTAAAATTCTCAAAGGATTTACACGACGTTTTATAGCCTGCCGAAATAGTTTTCCACAGACATATTGAATAATAGTTAAAAATGTGAATTCATAATTGAAATGCTGATCGCTCTGGTAAGTACATGCCATTCACTTGTGCAATATCTTCTCTAATTATAATAAACATTATTCCACTTACAGGACTTCTCTGTTACACGTCAACAGGAGCTGCTCTCGATTCGAGTACTTTTATTGTTATTCATTAATTTTAATGTTTGCACAACCTGCGTGCAATTTTGGATACCCAATTGAATTGAATTTCGAGTGGCCAGCAGAGAGAGAGAGAGAGAGAGCAGCTAAACAGCTACTAAAATGCTACGTCTGGGCCGCACGATAAAGCCAGCGAGAGAGAAGCCAATGAAGCTAAGTGCGGTCGGTTATGAACCCTTTTCGCATTTGCCTCTAACAACAAAGGGCCAACGGTTGGAGCAGCAGCAGTTGGAGACTGGAGAGAGCTGCCAAGTGCTTCAAGTATTCGACTGAGGCGTCGGTTCAATAAACCCGCAGGCCAAAATAACAATTGCCAGGATGTATACTATACTATAGCATGTGAATAGTTCAATTGATGCGCGACAAACATGCAAAGTGTTTGGGCATAAAAGGGAACACAAAGGCAACTCACAATGTGCTGGCAATTAAAATGCATACAAAAATTATTGTATTATTAGAACTAATGCTAAATAACGACAATTGTCGCTGCTAATGCAATACCCCCCTAGTGATGCCCGCATGCCACATGTCACATATTAGACCAGTGGTACAGTTGTGCTCTCGCCACACCACCTGAGTCCAGACATCGCCCTCGGATGTCATCGCAGCATTGTCCTGTCAGCGAGTCGGAGTGGAACCTGTATCAATGTCGAAGTCGAAATAGTACACAGCAGCTCAACATATGTGTGTAATAGTTGTAGTAGTGGGTGGAGTTCTAGTCACTCCATCTGTTCGTCTGTCCGTCCCGTCCCTAACGCAGCCATGTAATTTGTTATCCAACAATTTATAATTGCATCAAAATACGCACACACACACGCACAGGCTTGAGCCGAGCTGACTATTTTGAGAAGAATTATTATATGAAAGCAAACATGCTGCTGCTTTAGCTGGGGAGGGGACCATCCCCAGCCCCCTCCTCTGCCAGACAACTGTCCGATACAATTTTATGCTATGTTTAACATTTTCTACATTTTTCGGTCTCGGTTTTGGTTTGTAGTTGTTGCTGTTGTTGTTGTGGGTGTTGTTATTTGTGCTGGTCCTAATTTAATTTTGGACTCGTGACTTATTGGTGTGTGAGTTTTGACTTATGAATTTTTAAATCAATTTGACAACTAACTCGAGCAGGGGGCACTAGAGCTAGAGAGATGTATAGGATAAGTAGATAAAAGCCAATGGTACCATTTACTGTTATCTAGATTCTCAATAAGTGAAAAACCCAGAAAGCTACAGTCGGCTGCAACCGACAGTAGGAAGGAGACCCTGTACTTAGCCACAATTCACAGCACTGATGAAGGTTACCATGCGAATAATATACTTTGTGGGGTCTGCCACGCCCCCTTCAGCCTGTTTTTGAGCTGCACAAACCTAATAGACCCTTGTGTACTTTTTTTTAAGTACAGTGTCTAATTAATGCTATAAATTTTTGGCAAATTTCACAAATTTTGACTGCAACTGTTGTTTGTTTGCTTTGCTTCTGCTGACATTTACACATTGTGACAAGCATTTCAAATCTCCACCCTAAAAAAACAGAGTTTTATTCCCTAAAAAACAAAACAACATCCACTTAAATGCGTCTTTTACTTAAAAATGTTTTTAAATCGAATACAAGTAATTCCGAGGCGTGACGAAACATGTTGAAATGTGAAATGTAGAACTCTCGGTGTCTGTCTCTTTGATCGACAGCAACTTGTGCGGAAACCGGGACACGCGTTTGCGTCTTCTGTAAACTGGTGTACACGTTTCTCTACTCGCCGCTCTTTTGACGTATTACTCTCTCAGTGGTTAGATAGTGAGGCAGACTGGAAGTGGGAGTGGGTGTGCCTTTGGCTATGCCTGCCACAACTACTAGCAAAGCGGCGGAGTTCACCCCCCACTCGACACACGGCGCGCAACGTCATCAATCTAAAAAAATGTTGAAAAATCTGAGCGAGCGACTGTTGCAGTGTGGCATGTGGCATGCTCTGACGGCTTGTTTAAAATGCATGTTAAATGTCCATGCCTTTCGCTTTTCAACTGGATTTTGATAGAGGGCCAGCAGGAATTTCATGGGAAAGTGTTATAATTCAAATCGTAGATTGTAATTGATTTTTAATTTCAGATAAAACGTGGGAAATACCTTCGAGTAAGTATTATAGTATATGCTTATCGATTGAACTGAATTCTAATACACAATTTCTTGTAGGAGACGTGAAGTAAAGTAAATTTCGCACTGGTTGGGCAAAACTAATTACAAAGCTGGAACCACAAAGCGACGGGTGTGTTTCACCAAAATGATTTTGCCACAACCAGAAACAGAAATGGAAACAGAAACTCAACCGAATCCGAATCCGCATCCAGCAGGACTAAACGCGTGCAAAAAAGCGGGCAATGGCAACTGCCAAACCAACAAAACCACTCGACATGTCAACTGAAATGGAAATGGCAACAGCAACAGCGATGGAGACGGAGGCAGAGGCAGAGGCAGAGCCGGCGAGCTTATTCAACTTTTTGGCTATGCTTTTGGAGTGACATGAAAAGGACATGTCACACCGTATGCGCACATTAAGTGTAGCCACAATTTATCAAGCCGCATAAATCTAAATAGAGTCTGGGAGAGTTTTTAGCTCTGAATCTGACTCTGACTCTGACTCCGACTATGGCATGGGTGCATCAAAAAGTCAAAAAGCTAATTTGCATTTAAAAGGAAAAGGACCAACAATGCTGCTGACGTTGCCATCGCCTGGCCAAGCATGCAGAATATATATATATACATATATTTTAAGCAATATTTTCAATTTAATAAGCCAAGATAAATGAAGGGCGAACAAGTATACGCTGTGACTTGGCATATGTGTCCCCAGTGTGTATCCTTGCGCTTATTTGCATAGTTTGGTGAGCTGGGCTATTTCTGTCAATATGCCATGCACTTCATCAAAATGACTCTGGGCTGTGTGTGGACTGTGGATCTGCTGTGCTCAGTCGATAAGACGCCTTTTGTTTGGCTCCCAAAAACTCTTTGCCAAAAATGGGAAAAGTTAAATTACGTTGCTTATTTAGCCATATTTCATGGCATAGCATATCGTATCGTACATAGTACTTCAAATTGAATTTGCCCAGATGAACAGATAAGCTACTCAAGGGATTTTCACACACAACACTCTGCAACAAAATAGTTAACAACTTGTTGATGCAGTTTGACAAGCTGAAATATATTTTAAGAACATCTCAATAATATTATTTATAAGAACTTTTTAATGAGATATTGCCCATGTTGTCCAGTTTACCTTTAGCTTAGAAATTCCAACTATGTAGACTGCGAATTATTCGGACATTCGACTATAGTTTATTTGTGTTTTCCATACGCCGTTAAGGCCCAGTCTAGAGCCGTATTTCACACAATTACTTGAAGATGGTCAGCAAAGACTATTCTATAAATTGGGACACAGCCAGACGAATATCGCCGTAGCCGCTGCTAAGTGGTTCATTTAAGTCAGTCATGCTTTAATTGAATTTATTGAATCGTGAAACACAAGTATTTCTACTTATAATATGGAGTGTTAATCACTTAATATTAATTGTTTTTTTTTTTTTAATATAACAATATAATTTTTTAAGCTTCATAGCCTTTTTGATACATAGGGAGTCGATTGCAGTGGCGAACAGTGATCATATTTCGTAATCTTAGTCCAGACATCTTATATTGCTTACGTCCGTTTGGGCCGTATTAACATTCTAACCGCTTGAAGGGTGCCGTGTTTTATCCAATATATATCATTCAAATGTTCTCGCTGTTCTTGATTGTAATATACGCCATTTAAATTGCTGAGAATAGAAAAATTAAAATCAACAATTATAAAATAAATAGCTATAATCTTTTGAATTAAATGACTCAAGGTTAATTAGTTAGTTGTAGTGTAATAATAACATATTAATAATGACATATTTACATAGCCAATGGCTCTTCTTATTTTGAGCAAAAATATCAATAATAATAAAAGAAATACATAATTAGTTAATTACCAGTTTGTACATGAAAAGCCACTATACCACCAGCCACCGCCTTTATCATCTGCACAATGCCTTATATTGTTATCATTATCGTCGTCGTATGTTGAAAACTTGCTGTATTTGCTTGGCAACAGACAATCAGAGTTTGCAGTGCCTGAAGCTCTACCCAATTCTATAATTTCATATTTCTCATTTTCACTGGAAATCGCAAATTGATCATAGTGAACGTAATATGTTCTTCCTTCAAACGTTTTCATATGTATATAGAGTTCATGTGGTTGTCCAGTTGTCATTTTATAAATCTTCTCTAGTCCAATGAAAAAATCACCATCAGAAAAGCCAAAGCCATTGCGGTATGTAGCCCAATCTCTGTCGAAAGGTACGCCTCCATTTATTCTTTGTTGTATTACTATCCAACCAGTTTCGATATCCAAATTATCGCAAAGCACATAAAATCGTTCCATTCCAGCTACTTTAATTGTGTGGACACCAGGATTTTGCAAAAGACAATTTCTTGGATAAAATTTGTCTTCACACTCATCAGCCCTTTTATTGGCATATGTTAGTTTTTCTTCCATTTCAGTGAGTATCAGTTGAAATTTTTTATTATTGAACTCTGTCTCCTTTATCCTATGCTCATGGTTTAAGAGTTGTGTATTCTTTACATCAATTTCGTATACGAATGATTGAGCGATTTCCTTTGCCATAGTCTTAACTTCTGTTTGTATTGTCTCAGTTTTGGCAGCTTCCAAAAGATCTAGTGTAGTTTTTTGATCCTTTAAGTTCTTAATTTGTTCTTTTAGTTCTCTTATTTCGGTCTTCATATCTTCAATTTTGTTTTCTTTGATATTTTGATTCAGTTGCTTAACATATGCCAATAAAGGATTAATGATTTTATAAGCATAGGCTCCGCATACTTCATCTTCGTGCTTTACGGCGTCACAAAACTAGACAATAGGCAAATAAATAAACAGAATATTGAAATAAAGCCGATTATATATACAACTACACAGAAAAAGTACATTTATTCTTGACCAGATCCGTCTGTCTGTTCGTCTGAATGATTCTAATTATTCGTTAAAAAGAAAACTCTGGATTAGCTCACTATTGACAACGTTGGGTATTAAGTAAGTACTATATTTATTATTATGTATATATATTTACCTCATCCTGTACAGCGTTGCCAATAAGTGATATTATCACTACTATAAATAGCGCACAACGACAGAGAATGTTAAAATTCATGATGCACCTTTATGATTCACTAATCCGCACTCAAGACTCGCTTGAATTTGACTGAATACTACCTGTCGCTTAAGGTCCCATGTCACCTTGGTCAGAGAGATAAAGAAGTGGGTCGGCCGCTGCGGCATGTGGCGAGATTTGTCGCTTGAGGTGAGGGTCAAGTACAGTACAAAGCTTCAAAATTCGTGTGCTAAAAGATTATCAACTAGTATGACGTCAAAGAGCAAAACATCTTATCGTTATCAGCGCGTCTCTGTGTCTAGTCATATTTTTGACAATTTCAAGCGTTGCCTTGATCGTGAACTTGGAAATGGAATTCCCTATAAATATATAATTTTGTTGTCTAGGTATACTAAACAGTATTTTTGTAGTGTATACGCTGCTGGAAAGTACCGGGTGCATTTCTATGACCGACAGACATATATAAATATTCATTGTGGATAATTATTTTTGAAGAAATGTCTTTTGGAAATGAAGTTAGACTCTAGCTAAAATTATTGTTATTAAGAAATCGAATTTGCCAAATTTACTTAACATTTCATGCCGGATAGGAATTGTATAACGATCTACTATTAGAATTTCGTTATGATAATTTATGATGATTGTTAATTTTTCTCTCCCTGATGAAATTCTACCTAGTATAAATGCGGAATAAGTCCGTCAAGCCAAGCTACTTTATATAGTTATAAATGTCTCGCACTTCCTATGTTGCTTAGTGTACCTTTTGCTTAGAAATCTCAACTGTCTAGGCTGCGAAATTAGCCCGTAATCAAATAAGTTAACGAGCAGTAACTAACTGACAATTGACGCAGATAATTGCAGTTTGCCATTTGGCAAAATTTCACCCGAAACGCAATTACATCAGGGGGAAGGGGAAGGGGACATGCGATAACAGTTTATTTGTGTTTTCCTTGCGCTGTTAAATCACAATCTCAAGGATCGCAAGTCAGTGCTGTCCGAGCTGTTTGCGGTCGCAAGCGAAATGCAATGGTGCGTGCCACACAAATGGCAGCCAATAGAGCAGAAAGCACAACTCGAGTGGCCACAGGACACGGACTGGTCATAAGAAATGCACTCGGGCGTAAAGTAATTTTGTAGGCGTCTCCAAAGACAGGCAGAGAGAATGGGGGAGAAAGTGATAAAGAGAGGCAGACTCTGGCACAGACATTCGTGCAGTTGTGTGGCGTCAGGAAGCAGGCAATTTGATTTTTCAATCGCTGCTAATTAGCATTGAGAGCATTGAGGGTCCTCTGCTCGCAAAACTATTGACAACTTGTCAACCATGGTCGAGCATTTCGTCAATTTGCA
The DNA here is from genome assembly GCA_035045005.1 of Liodrosophila aerea. Lineage (NCBI taxonomy): Eukaryota > Metazoa > Arthropoda > Insecta > Diptera > Drosophilidae > Liodrosophila > Liodrosophila aerea. The sequence continues at coordinate 7,507 of JAWNNL010000335.1, read as the reverse complement.
GTTGCATAATAACTGTGATAATCACACCGATGACAACCATGACTCACACTCATTGCTCCGTGTGTGTGTGTGTGAATAGGAAATTATTCATGAATGGCAAATTGAGTGCTGGGTCTATAGACACGTTGCATGTGTCAGTACTGTTAAAGGCATGTTTTCTTCATTTTAAATTGAGGCAGACAACTAAGGAAGCAAGCTAAAGTAATTTATATAGAATGAGTATATTGAAGTAATATAATTTACTGCTATTTTATGTGAAATTAACAATAATATATATCCGTTTTATACATTATAAATAATAACAATTATTATTAATATTAATAAATAATATATATTACTTTTATAGTATAGTATATATTAAATAAAAATAAGTAATATATATATATATATATAAATATATATATAAATAATAATAAATAGTATATATTACTTTTATAAATATTTATTTTAAATTGAGACAGACAACTAAGAAAGCCAGCTAAAGTAATTTATATAAAATCAATATAATAAAGTAATGTAATTTACTGTGTTTTTATGTGGTGTATTATTAATAATATATACTGTAATATATACTTTTATACTTATAGACTAAACTAAAAGCAAGACATTATTCTTATTTAATATAAACAATAATATAAAAAAGTTTTTTGTTTCATACAGAATCATCTCGATAAAAGTAAAATCAATATATTATAATATAATTTATAATAATTTACTGCTTTTTTATGTGATATTTGCAATAATGCATATTATTATTAATATAATAATAATTTTAATAATATATATAATATATATATATATTTAATAATATATATCTTTTATACTTACAGAAAAATCTACTATAACAACGCTCGAGGACAAGGCAATGGATTGAGAATATCTGAAATGGTAAGGTAAGGATTTTGCAATTTCAATTCTAATAATCCCAAAAGGATGTCACCCAGTACTTCAAATGAGTTCATCTGTGAAACGTTATCATTATTTGCTGATGAGTAGACAATCACAAGCTAAGAGGCCCCATACTACAACACTCAACTACGTTATAATCTGTAGTCTATATGACCCTCACATTTTGCCTAGTTGCTGCAACTTTTCTTATGTACCAATTGTTAGTAACTCTTTAAACACCTTCTTAAAAATGCTAAAAATGTTAGCAACTTGAAGAGGGTATTCTCTTTCGGTTCTTAACAAAAAAATGTACTAAATGGAACCATTAACGCCTAGGCAGCTCTCGCTGTCAACTCTTTGGCATTTTTTCTAAACTTTCGCATTGATTTGGCTCTTTCTTCAGCTTGTGCTAGTGAGTCGTAAGTCTCTGCCACTGACAGCTGTCAATTTGTCAAGCTGACAGCCTGTTGCACATGGCCTGAGGCAGTTTTTAAGTCGACTTATGCTCGACTCTATATCAACACTTCCTTCCGCTTGTGCTTTATGCAGATTGGCAGTGAGTTTGCTCACTCGCATCATTGTTATTCGTTGCGAAAAGAGAACTATTGGATACGTTCCAAATGTCATTAAAAACGTGACATAAAAATATATTTTATACTTGCATCTATTGCAGAACTTGGCACTAGTGGCATATGTGATGATGTGGGGATTCATACGGGGTATATAAGTAGTATGTGGGAAGTTCTGTTTTAATGCAGTGGCTTGGGGTTATACTATTCAACTTCTTCTTTATTTTTCTTGTGCGCATTTTATGCGGCAGCTTGGCGAATATAAAAGCGCAAATGGCATTTCGCATGAGGTTGAGGTTGAGGCTGCGATTCGCTGAGGTTGAATGACCTAGGACAATAGATTTATGCTTGGGGTAGTTGCCGCTGCCCGCTGCGCTGATTAAGGGCGTTTGCTGTGCATCTTAAAGAAGGGTTATTACGACAGCAGTGGCTGCCTTTTGTTCGCACTGTGGCCCATTTCGATTGCCTCCGCGCACACACATATTGTTTGGCTTCATTAAAAGATGCAACTCATACTCTCCTCTCGCAAACTGGGCTTAACTGTACTCCTGACACTAGTCGTGCTTGTGCTGCAGCCAATTGCCAAGCAATTTTCAGGCAATTGGGCGCCCTAATGAGAGCAGCAGGTATTACAACTAGCAGCTCGTATCATAACTAAATTCCCACGTAACAATGCCCCAAAGTGAAATGCCAACAAGCCAAATGATTGGCACAAGCCAAAGCTGAAAACTGGCTAACAGGCAGCAGCACTCATTGCTCTCATTGCTCTGCTCCAGACGCCATCAGCTACTCGTCTTCATGGTCTTCGTCTTGGTCTTGGGTATTCCCTAAAGCAACAGCGGCACATTAAGTCGACTGCAATTTGACTGCTTCTTCTGCTGGCTGCTTGCTGGCTTTTCTGGCTGCATATTAAATATAACACAAAATGCATATTAAATGGCATAAGCCACAAGAACTGCCAATGCCAATACCCAAACCCATATCCCAACCCATTCCAGCTTAAGCCAGGTGCAATCCCCCAGCAGCTTAGCTGTAAAACCTTTAAGACTTGACGGAAATGCTTGCGTGTTGTAAAATTTTATAAGTTTGCTATTTTCGGTTGGCTTCTCTTCTGGGGTTTACTTCAAGCGATACACAACTCAATTCCGCAAATACCTGGACTAAAGCAGTTTGTACACTTGGCTTAGACTAGTAGTATATGTGTATCTATGGACTCTTTTGGAATACTTGGCTTAGACTAGTATATGTATATGTATCTATCTATCTATCTAGTATATGTATCTATGGACTCTTTTAGAGTACTTGGCATACTGACAACTCACTATCATAGCGATAATTTTCATTGCAATCTACTCTCTACTCGTGGCTTAAACAAATTCACCTAGCTCTCGACAATTAAACATAAACAAGCTTCGTGTTGGGGTGTTGGCACCTTGACGTCTTTTATACTAGTATATTCCTTAAGTCCTTTGAAATAAAATCCACACCGTCTAATTAAACAAAACTCGAGAAGTCGACGTGTAACCACCATAAATGAACATTAACTTTGCAAATCATAAAAAAGAGAAGGAGTAAATGAGAAACTCTTCTGCGCGTCGTCTTTTTATATACATAAACAAAACTCAGACTCAAATTTCATGGCATAATAAATGGCGCACAGTACCGTTGCACCCCCACCCCCACCCCCTTGGAGTACTCGAAAACTCCCGCTGAAGTGATGAAGTAATGAAAGTGTGCGCGTTGGCGAAAGAAAAATTACAATTCACGAGCAGAGAGAGCGAAGCAGTTATGAACTTTTTGACGTGCTAAATAATGCACAGAGTATAGTAGTATAGTATATCCTGTAGTCCTGTAGTCCTGTAGTCCTGCTGGCCATTGCACAGGCCAAGCGGATTCATTAACTCCAACGTTCTTCGCCTGATGATGATGAATTTTATATAAAATACTTAAATACCTGCAATTTAACTTTTGTTCCCTCTGCCCACCTCTGGTTCCGTTCCCATTTCAATATGCAGCATCGCGTGTTTCTTTTAATTTAAATTGACTTCACTTCGACTCCCAGCGGGACTTAAAGCGCCAAAAACTAATCAAAAAGCTATAAAAAAAAGTTATTCCCAGCGCAGTTGGTTTAGTGGCACGACTCTGGCCAGAATTCTCTGGTGATATTTGGGTAATCCACTGAATTTATATTACTCTATGCTTTCACAACTCTTTTGCGAGGAGAAGTGGACTGTTAAACAAGTGATGAGCCAAGTCTTTAGATATTCAGATATTTTTGACTTATTTATTTATTTATATGGAAGTTCATATTAATAAAGTTAGCAGCTAAAAATCTACTTGAGAGAAGTGTTAATCAGTTTTTATATTATTCTATTATACTACACTATAACAATAGTAGTATTGATATTTACACTTTTAGTTTACAATTTTTAAAGCATTTTCATTCTAAGATACATGCCATATTAGAGGCTGAAACAATAGTATTTAAATTAATATTATTTATACTTTTGACTTATAATTTATTAAAGATTTTAATGTGAGATATATTATATTTAATGTAGTAGTATAAATTTTATTACTATTTACAGTTTTGTTTATAAGTTGTAAGGTATTATCAACACTCAATGTTGAAATAATAGTATTAATGTTTTTATTATTTTGGTTTACAATTTGTAAATTGAAGAATTAATTCTAAAATACATACCATATTAAAGGCTGATACAATAGTATTAATTTTAAAATTATTTAAAAATTTTTCTTATTATTTGCTGAGGATTACTGAGTTATATTATATTAAATGCTATAACAATAGTATTAATTTTATTACTATTTACACTTTGAGCTTATAAGTTGTAAAGTATTTTCAACACTCTATACGTCTGGGCGTTGACATACAAAACGAGAGTATGTTCAAGTGGTCCAGCGATACCAAGCACGGGCTTGTTACGCGCGAACCCAAGCCATACGTGGCCCACCAACCCGCCCAACCGACCGAGAGGCGCACCGCATAACGAGCGGAGACGGTAGGTCGCGAAAACAAACTACTGACATGCAGAGGTTACAGGCTAGAAAGATGTTGAAGAAGTGCCACTTTCATTAGCGGAATGGAGTTAGCACTCGAGATTATAGAAAAGTGTGTATTATAAAGGCTACATAGAATTCTAAAAGGGTTATGAAGAGAGTAATTAGTAAGGCAACGAGGAAGAGATAACGGTAGGAAATTTCTAGTATTCCTAACCGGAATCGAAAAACTAATGTAACTGGTTAGTTCAGGGGAGTCAACTTCGCCCCTGATTAGTTTGTGTAGGAATACTATACTAAGCATAATTCTACGATTAGAAAGTGATGGTAGGTTAATAAGGAGAAGTCTACTACGATATGGGGGGAGGCGAGAGTTGGTGTCCCAATTAAGACTACGTAAAGCAAAGAGAAGAAATTGTTTTTGCACTGACTCGATTCTATCCTGGTGAATCTTGTATTGGGGGTACCAAATACAAGACCCATACTCCAAAATAGGGCGTACCAGTGCAATATATAAGGTTTTAGTAACGTAAGGATCGTTGAACTCCTTTGCCCAACGCTTTATGAATCCAAGGACCCCCATAGCTTTGCCCACAGCAGAACAAATATGTTTATTAAATTTAAGTTTTGGGTCGAAAAGAACGCCTAGATCATTTACTAATTCTATTCGCTCAAGAAGGTAATCATTAAGTTTATATGGATATAAAAGGGGAGAGCCCCTGAAAAACGACATTGCTTTACATTTGCCACAGTTCATGTTTAGCATATTGATGCTACACCATGAATGTAGTCTATTTAAGTCGGATTGAAGCCTGTGACTGGCTAGAGGATCATTAAAAGTCAGACAAATCTTTACGTCATCGGCATACATAAGTACCCGAGAGAAGGTAATAATGTTAGGCAAGTCATTGATAAATAATGTAAAAAGTAAGGGACCAAGGTGACTTCCTTGGGGAACGCCGGAAGTCACAAAGACTGGCTTGGATACAAAGCCCTTAAAATGCACTTTTTGAACTCTACCGTTAAGGTAGTTAAATATCCATAACAAAAGCTTATTTGGAAAACCAAGCAGGTCAAGCTTGCGAAGAAGTAAAGTATGATTAACTGAATCAAATGCTTTACTAAAATCGGTGAAAACTACATCCGTTTGCATTTTCTTTTCAAAGCCTTTTACGACCATCGAGGAAAATTCTAATAGGTTAGTGGTTGTCGATCTATTTTTCACGAAACCATGTTGAGTAGGTGAAATGATAGATTTACAAAAATGCTGAAGTTGAGAAGTGATTAGTTTCTCTAGCAACTTAGGAATAGCAGACAACTTGGATATACCTCTATAATTTACGGCTTGGGATCTGTTTCCCTTTTTATGAAGGGGAATTATAAACGACTCTTTCCAAATGGTAGGGAAAGAGCAAGACTCAACTGACAACGAAAACAGCTTGTATAATGGCTTACATAGAACTTGAGCACAGTGTCTAAGTACGCAACTAGGTACACCGTCAGGCCCAGGTGAAAATACAGGTTTAAGAGCCTGTAGTTCATCCAATAGTAAAGGTTCGGTTAATAAAGGATTTGAAATGCAACTAGAAGCGTTTAGCCGATACGGATAGGACTGCCCTAGATGGTAGCTTCTTGAGGAATAGGTTGTTTGAAAGAAGTCAGCAAAAAGATCGGCAATGGCACGATCATTAGAAGCCGTACTATCTTCAAAGACTATGGAAGCAGGAAATGTTGATGACTTTCGTTTCGAGTTTACGAAAGCATAAAAACGTTTCGGATCTCGGTGAAACTGAAGTCTACACCTTTTCAGGTATTTATGATATTTAAGGTTGTTTAAGGCAAGAAAATTTGAGCGAGCAATGACATAGCGAGAGAAGTCCAGAGAAGATCCCGACTCCTTAAACTTTTTATACAGTCTTGATTTTCTATTCTTTAAGCCCGACAATTCCCTAGTAAACCACGGGGGAGAATGGGATCTCCGTGGAACACCAGAAGGAACACAAGCATCGAACATTGAGTTCAGTTCAGAATAGAAAATTTTGACTGCATTCACCATGTCATTACATGCGAAAAGGCACGACCAATCAGTTTGAGATAGTAGCAGAGTTAGCTTAGCAAAATCGGTTTTCCGAAAGCAGCGAACACGCTCTCCTGACACAAGATTCAGGCCAGAAACTGGTACGGGCAAGTCAATCAACACCTCTAGCGTTGGGTGGTAATTATCCTCAGGAACTGAAATGGGATCCGCGCGGGTCACAGAGAAATTAGAAATATCGGATACAAAAATCAGATCTAACAATCTACCTAGAGAATTCGAGATACCATTGATCTGCGACAATGATATATCGAGTAAGTTATCTACGAATTCATGTGCCATTACCGGCGTTAAGGCAATAGACTGAACTGATGGGAGCCAGGATACAGTAGCAATATTGAAATCGCCACAAATGACAATGAGATCACGATCCGAAAGCAAAGAATTTATAGAGTTAATTGCCGCAAAATGGTTAGAATAAACAGAAGAATCAGATGAGGGAGGAATATAAGAGCAAGTTACATACACATTGATATTACTAACATGCAATTTAACAGCAACAAATTCAATGTCTGCGGTAGAACATTCAATTTGTTGCACCGAAATGCTGGCGTCAACAGCTATTAAAACACCACCACCGCGACGAGGCATGCGATCTCGTCTAAATATACAAAAATTATTTTGAAAAATTTCAGAATTTAAAATATCAGGTCTTAACCAGGTTTCGGTAAAGACCATGATATTAAAAGTAAAGGATAGGCTATTGCGATAGAGAGTAGAAAGTTTACTACAAAGGCCTCTAACGTTCTGATAGCCAAGAAGGAGAGTAGAATTTAGTTTTTTGAGCCATCAGAAGCGCTAGAGGGAAGCTTAATAGAGGGCCGTTTCTTTTTCTTTTTCACTTCGAACTCTTTGATTAAAACGTGTTCCGGCCAAAATTTCTTACTACATATTGTAGAAAAAATTTCAGGAGGAACGGTGATTTTAAATGACG
>JAWNNL010000334.1:0-11448 GCA_035045005.1 Liodrosophila aerea | reverse complement strand
GTGGGGCCCACTTGGGACCGGGCCTAGGTTCAAAAGTTACCCTCGACCTGCATTACTTTTACATTGCGATTGCCGTTTTTCGTACCACAGAGGCCTCTTAGTAGGCTACCAAGTGGCCAGATTAAAAGGGGAAACAGCGTCGACTCCATAAGAAAATAAGTAAAAAGTAATGCAGTAGTAGCAACAAGGCTCACTCGCTGCATTACAAAAGGCCTCTATGTGGGGCCCACCATTGGATTACCCCGTGTTATGGCCAGTAATGCAGATAAATTTAGCATTTGCATTTATCCTCAATAAAATAAGAAAAGAAAATACATAAATAAATACATAAATAATTTTTATTTTTATAATTATTATAATTATTTTATATGAATGTTAAATGTACAATGTGCAATGGTTACAAATGTTGAATGAAATGAAATGTAAAGTTTATTTTGATTTCTGGATTGCCACTGGAACTACCGCCGGATGTCCAATCTCCATTGTAGGGGTTTCCACAGCATCCATTGCGCAGTGTATCTATATCATATAGTAAAAAAAAAACAAGGAATGCGTTATATTATAATGTTAATTTATAATATAATATCAGTATAAAATGACTTACCTGCTTTTCATTTCTATACGCACTCAACACGCGGTGTGTTCCAATTCACAACGCAATTAAAATAAAACTGACGCGAGCCAAAGGAACGACGAAACAAAAAGGGCAACCAAAAAACGGAATAAAAAATCGAAAATCATAGAAAATCAGAAACAACAAATAAACCCACACAAAAGACAGAGATGGCGCTATATTGCTTGCTGCACGAACGCAGGCAAACGACAAAGCATCGCGAAGCCGAACACTTCCCCATGCACGAAACAACGAAGTACGCAAAGAAGCGTGCATTACTGCTGCGTTACAAAAGACAAGGCCCAGTGGTGCATTACGTGTATAGGGCTCAGAATGTGTTTTCGTGGGTACCCTTGATTTTCTATTGCGCCACCAAAGCCCGACTTGGCTCTCACGCGCTCTGCTCTGTCGGCGCGGCGTTCGTTCTCTTTGCGTCGGCGCTGACAACTTGACTTGCCGGTCGCAGTCGCAGTCTCTGCCGTCAGTTCAGCTCAGTCGTCGAGCTGCAGGCAGAGCGAACGGTACGCTAGAGCGCTGCTCATGCGCAGTCAGAGAAATCGCGTCGCGTGTCAACACTTCTGCAATAATCAATTGCAATCGCAATTGCTGTTCGTGTGTGTGTGTGTGTGTGTGTTTATTGTGGCAATAAATAATAATTTAATAAGCAATGTGTGTGTGTGTGTTAATGCGGAATTGTGTAAGAAAAGTGAATAAAATAAACAAAAATAAAATAAAATAAAAGATCGAAAAATCTTTTTATCGCATGCGAAATTTGAGTTTGTTGTTGTTGCCCTCGAGGTAGAGGCAACTCTCTTTCCATATGCAAATTTCGCGCCTAATTAACATGTTAAAGCTAAATAAAAAACTATTCGCAAAAAACGATGAAATTTGAGCTATAACTCTATGATTTCTGTATATCTCTCTATGAACTTGAGGCTGATCATTTCGATGGCGCAATGACCCTTTGTGTGTAGATTTGTTGTGCTCTTCGGCTAGCTGCTATAATTATAGCTTTTGGGTCAAAGGTGTTCAGCAATCGCAGCGCAAATTGTTAATACTGATTGAATACTATGAAGTGAAATCGTTGAAAATAAAACGAGTATAAACAGCTGTCATATTTTTAAGGCTGATATAACATTTGGGCGAAAATATAAACAAAAGATGTCAATTTGTTTTGTTTTAAATTTTATATAATTTTGAGAGTATTTTTGTAGACAGTTTCAGATGCGAACAGAGAACTCAGTTTGATTCTTACATAAATTATAAATTTTATTAGGATTTTATGGAGTAATTTTTTATGGATTGAATACATATAGTAGAATGAAAATAAAACTTGTATAAATGAGAAAATATAGACAAAAGATGTCAGTTTTTATTTGTATAAATTTTATATAATTTTGATAGTATTTTTGTAGACAATTTCAGATACGAGCTGAGAACTCTGTTTGATTCTTATATAAGTTGTAAATTTTATTAAGTTTTTATGGAGTAATTTTTTAAGGATTGAATACTATAGAGTGAAATCGTTGAAAATAAAACTTGTATAAATATCTGTCATATCTAAGGCGCGGATATAACCTTTAAGCTGCGAAAATATAAACAAAAGTTGTCATTTTTTATTGTTATAAATTTTATATAATTTTATAGTATTGTTTTAGACAGTTTCAGATGTAGAGAGAGAACTCAGAACTCACTATAGAGTGAAAAGAAAAGTTGTATAAATGCGAGCCATGTTTCCAAGGCGCTGATATAACATTTAGGCGATAATATAAACAAAAGATATCAGTGTTTATTTGTATAAATTTTATATAATTTTCATGGTATTTTTGTAGCCAATTTCGGATGTAATTCTTATATCAATTTTAAATTCTTTCTGTTATACAATTTTAGAATTTTTTAAAGTATTTATTGTGCAGTTTTTCTAAAGTTTAACTAAGACTTATATTATATAGTTCTTTTACTATGAATATGAACTAGTTTAGTGAAAAACTTCTATAGTCTGAAGAGTCAGTTAAGCTAACAGTTACAAGCCGATAAACCATGTTGAACTTCTATATAATACTATAGACAAAACTATAGACAATCGATGTATAATTTGCCGCATTTCCATCTAGATATTCAAGTATCTTTTGCTATTGCGCATTGCTTCAATTACTCTTTCAATTGCTGTATAATTTCTTCTACCTTCCCAGCTTAATATACACGTATCTTGCGCTACTATATCTACTATAAACTGCATCAAATACTCTTTTGAATTGTCCACACCTTGAGCCTCGTAATTGTGTATCTTTTTCTCTTTTGCATCTATAAGTTAAACTCGACTAATCTGCGATTTGCTATGCCTAATCTGAATGCTTATAAGTGTCTTTAGTTTCGTATTTCCTTACAATTCGTTTTCGCTGGCAATTTACTCAACTTCCCTCCTCTCCCCTCCCCTTCCCCTCTCCCCTCCTCTGTGCTACCTTGGCATTAACCAACGCACAACTTATTCCAATTGCATGAATCATTATAGAGGTCTGGCAATTGATTTCTACGCTAATTTTCGCGACGTGCGGGCATTTTATTTGATTTCGAGACTAGGCTTTTGACAAAATGAAACCAGTAGGGAAAGCTACAGTCGGATGCAACCGACAGTAGGAGAGCCTGTACTTTCCTTTACAGCAACTAATGCTTATCTCGAATAGCTCAGCTGTTTATCTCCGATTGAGCTACAATTCACAGCACTGATGAAGGTTACCATGGACAAGAACAAGAATATATATACTTTATGGGGTGTGCCACGCCTCCTTCTGCCTGTTACACACAAATGTCATTTACACAAACTTAATAGACCCTTGTGTACTCTTTTTAAGTACAGGGTCTAAAAACTAGCTAAGCTCGTGGGCTGAAGCTGAGTTTAACTTTGTCGTTTTTTGTCGATTTTTTTGGCGTGTCGAATGGCGAAAAGCCATTTTCAATTTTCCAGCGCATTAGTCATCGCTTTGAGCTGCAGCCACAGGCCTCTAAACTGTAACTAGTTTCTAGACTCCAGACTACAGACTCCGCCAATTTTTGTGGCTAATCCACATGGAAAACGTCATCATCCTGAGAGAGTTTCGCGAGCCGAGTGAAAGTGGACAATGCGCCCCGTTTGTAAATGAAATGAAAAGAGACGAAGAAGAAGAAAAGCAGCAACAACTTTAGCAACTGCAGACGCGTGAATTAATTTTTTATGGATTTTTGTTGCTGTTGTTTCGTACAGCGTTTGTTTTCCAACTACTTGGTCAATTTGCCATTCACTGCACACGACTCAGACACACTTATAATGGATAGAAGTAAGGCCCAAGACAAAGCACACATTACAAATAACCAAATGTACATTTACACACATGTGTATGTACATATGTATGTATGTATGTATGTATGTATACATATCTGCCAATGGCGCATTTCGTTTTCATTTTTACTTTTGGCTGATTTTCCGTTTAAATTATAACTCTGCTGATAAGAGTGTTTAAAATTGCTTAAGATACCTTTCAAATTAAACAGCGCTCACCTTGGAATCCGACTTCAATTATGTAGACTGTTGTGGCTTGAGCAGAGCTTGGAGATTTCGAGTGCGAGAAGCCGAGCTCAGAATGTGTATGGTGTGTAATATTTAATAATTAATCAGTTTTGCAATTAATATGTAGTGTTTTAGTAAGCTTCTAAGCTCAAAATGGAAGCACTTGCAGATGGATTTAAGCCTATTCGAGTGCTTAGTGGGCAGCTAAGGACCCTAAGATATCAGCTGGCGAAGAAATGAGGTCGCTAGGTGTTTCCGTTTGGGCTGTGCACTGATAGCGCTACATCAGTCAGTCAGTCGGGACAAATAGTTGTTACTGTATGCATAGAGAGGAACTGCAACAGTTCCTTTAACGCATTTACTCTAATAATCAGTCAAGGCAATAGTTTTATCTCAAAGATAAAAGCTACAACAGTTCTGATGATATTACTGCCAAGTATAACAATAGGTCAATCTAAGTAAATTCTTGAATTAGCATAGATAGTCATCACTCCCGTTACAATTAATATTATGAATCAGCGAACTGTGTAACAGATCACACAATATATCAGCCATATCACTCCTCAGTATCTTTACGAATGTATCTTGAAAGATCTCACAATATCTCACTCACATCACTCCTTAGTATCTTTACGAATGTATCTTATAGTCTTGCTTAATCTTCAAGCTCCTTAAGCTAATCAAAACTAAATTAATTACACAAAATGTTTGCTTAATTCTTTGCATTGTAACAATTTATTCACAATTTTTCTCAAACGCTTTTCATGCGTTTCCACATTTTGCTCAGCTGTCGGACTTGGCGTAACTGGCAAATTAATTGTGCCCACATATGTTGCTACAATTATTAATTAAAGCACATTAACGAGTCGGACTAACTAACTAGCCGCTCTCCACTCTGTAACGCCCAGCAAAAAGTCCATGAAAATTACGAAAAATTCAAGAAAAAAACGCAACTTTCACTGCAAAAAAAGAAATATATATATACACACACACACACGTCTATAGATTATGTCTTTGCAACAGGTAGCGCCGCGGGCTGCCAAAAAAAAGATTGGATGAAAAAGAGCCCGCCCGATTCGTGCCCGAGGATATCCGTTGGCGGCGCCTCACGCATTTTTCAGCTTGCCCCATTGTCTCTGGTGTTTTTAGACCCTGTACTTAAAGAAGTACAAAAGGGTATATTAAGATTGTGAAACTCAGAAATGTATGTAACAGGCAGAAGGAGGCGTGGCAGTATTGTTAGGCTCGTGAATTACATAAGCGGGTCAAGTTTGTTTCTCCTTTCAAATATCTTATCCCCCTCCCATTCAAATTTGCAAATATTCTCTGCATATACCATGTCAATGTCTTCTTTCTTTGCATGAATAGAGCTTAAGGCACGTTGAATGTTTGTTGCAACTTTCGACCCAATCGGATAATAAACAGCGGGGATATCGGATAATCAATATCTGAACTAGGCATATTTATATGTATTTGCAAATATTCTCAGCATATACCATGTCACTGTCTTCTTTTTTTGCATGCATAGAGCTTGAGCCACATTGAATGTTTGGTGCAACTTTCGGCCCAATCGGATAAAAAACAGCGGAGATATCGGATAATCAATATCTGAACTATGCGTATTCATATGTATAAGTGCATGTGTGTATTAATATGCCGCTGCTATCGACGAGTACAGAGTCTCCCACTGTCGATTGCCTCCGACTGCAGCTGTCCGAGTTTTTTTCAGCTTTATTTCTGTTTGTGCTGCCCATGTTTTTTATGGTCTTATTGTTTCATATTATTACCCTTACCCACTTTGTTTCCACTCAAGAGCAGGTTTCTTCTCCTCATCTCTTCATGCTTTTATTTTGATTTCGCTTTTCATTTTGCATTTTGTCTAACAGAAACTTGTTGTGTCATATTTCAGTTTAGTAGTTTTTAAATTAGTTTTTTCTCTTTGTTTTTGTGTCTTTCCAAATGTTATTAATTCCGTTTGTGTCTCTGTTTTGTCTGCACGTTTCGTCAGTCGATAAGCAATCACTTTCCACGTGCCCAATTCCCTGGCTCTGGCTCATTTCCATACCTAAACTCTTGACATTTTCCGTACAGGAAAAGTTCTTGAACCCAAATAAATGTAGAAAGTGAAACAAGAGGAAGACGCGAAAGTCTCTCTCGGCTATAAAGCGAGCATTAAAAAACTGTTTGGCAAACCTGAGATCACTTTTGGCAGAAGCTAATGAAATGAACTCGGCTTGAGGCTAATCTGTCGTGAGATCGACACGAAATTAAGTCAAACTTTATGCGAAATGACTTTATGTTCTTCTGAGTGGGTTTCACTGAAGTTAAGTTGTTCATTTGAACTAAATAGAACAGCAAAGAAGCTCAAGAGTCAAGAATCTAGATGAAATTGCTTATTATCAGTTTACTTTAAGCCTAAAGGGAACTTGATTTAGTTGCAGTTTTATCTATGGATTATAATAGTTCAAATAAAATTATAAGATTTCTAATTTAGATACAGTTTGCTCAATATACCTATAGGTGAACTAGTTCTCATCTCGAAACTCATCTCAATTGAAACCTTTTAAGCTTTTACCTCAACTGTTGAACTCTGTTTCTGCATATTTCCACACTCTGATACCACAAAACCCAGGAGAAAGACAATATTGTAATAAATCTACTTCAGATACAGATTGCTCAATACACCCTATAGGTGAACTAGTTCTATTCAAATGTATCCGAAACTCATCACAATTGAAACCTTTTAAGCTTTTACTTCAACTGCTGAACTCTGAACTCTTCCACACATTTCTGATCCCACAAAACGAAGGAGAAAGACAATCTTAAAATATTTCTACTTCAGATACAGTTTGCTCAATACACCTTATAGGTTAACTAGTTCTTTTCAAATTTATTTGAAACTCATCTCAATTGGAACCTTTTGAAGCTTTTACTTCAACGACTGAACTCTGTTTCTTCACATTTCCACACTCTGATCCCACAAAACCCAGGAGAAAGACAATATTGTAATAATTCTACTTCAGATACAGATTGCTCAATACACCCTATAGGTGAACTAGTTCTATTCAAACGTATCCGAAACTCATCTCAATTGAAACCTTTCAAGCTTTTACCTAAACTGCTGAACTCTGAACTCTTCCACACATTTCTGATCCCACAAAACGAAGAAGAAAGACAATCTTAAAATATTTCTACTTCAGATACAGTTTGCTCAATACACCTGTTCAGAGAACAAAATAAAGACCAGCGAGGCAGTGAGTTGATGGTATACTAACCGCACGAAGCGGATTTTTCTTTATTTTATAGCATTTTTGGCTTATGTATAACATCATGTACAATCGGTTAATTATCTATGCTTAGGTACAGCGTAGGGTTTTCCCTTATCAGGGTAATTTCCCATATTTTATTATCTTGTCTTAATTGTTTTATGGCTAGTCTGGACTTTCTGTTTATTCAAGGTCTATCTTTTTTTATTATGTTGTCTAGTGAGCCTAAATACATAGGTCTAGTATGTAACATGTGTTGCTGCAAGGCTCAAAAGATTGTGGCCTGCCGCTGTTGATATGCGATATGCAGCTAGTAATCTGCGTTATCGTCTTGTAGCTTTACATATTTCTTATACATATGATTATTTCTTTATGTCCATACTTGGCGGTTGCACTATATATCTTATATTCCATGTTCATTCTTGAACATCTTGCAAAGGGCCACCCAAAAAGTGGTGGCTAGTATATGATATTTTAATTTACTTTTAAATGTATTTTATATTCTATGTTCATGCTTGAACATCTTGCAAAGGGCCACCAAAGTGGTGGCTTGTACATACTATTTGAATGTACTATTAAACATTTCTTATATTCTATGTTCATGCTTGAACATCTTGCAAGGGGCCACAGAAAGGTGGTGGCTTGTATGTACTATTTAAGTGTATTTTTAAGCGTCTCTTATATTCTATGTTCATGTTTTGAACATCTTGCAAAGGACCAGCAAAGGTGATGGCCTGTAGTGTTCGTTTTACTTTACATTGTTTTATTGCATAAACACCTAATTTAAAATAATAATTACTATTATTAATGATGTATGCGCAGATACATGATGAAAATTTAGTTACTTTAATTTAACATGATTTTCTTTACAATTTTTTAATTCTTTATTGATCTGTTCTATTTCAAAACGTATGATTGATCGGTGACACCTTCATTGGATCTCAAACTATTTTTGGAAATGTTTTCATTTCTCCTACATGAATTGCGAATCTACTACCTTTTTGAAATTCATTTTGCATGTTGTCCACTCTCCCTAACTTATATTCTTGCGATGGTGAAAAACCCATCCAATAAATGAATTTTTCTGACCAGTTATTAAAATTGTGCTGCTTTAGCTTTTTTAATACCCCTTTCTTTACCTGAAGGAGCACCTTGTTCTCTTCCTTGTCATTTTTGCCCTTTTGGTTTGCAAAATTTCTACGTTTACTGTAATTGTAATCCTCGCTAACACTTTTTTCGCGTCGAACATGCTTTAAAGTTCTGGCTTTATATTCATTCTCCGAATCTCTGTAAAATATCTTAACCCTTTTCGCAACTGGTTTATAAGTTTTAGATGTTTTAAGTACTATGGTTTGTATTGCTGTCGACAGCTCCACACGCTTTAGTCGGACTACAGACCGGAGACTCTTTTTTGTTGCTTCAGTTGCGGGTATACTGGACTCACTATCCCTGTCTATTATCAGTTGTGAAAGTAATTTTTTCTTTTTAGCCATATGTGGCTCCCTTTTGTAGGATTCTGACTTGTCACGATACTTATTAACTTTTCTATTTGCCAAAATAATATCTTTCTCGTTGGTGTCTTTACTGTTTTCCAACGTTTTTACTATAACTGGCGGTTGATCATCAGAATTAACAGATTTGATTAATTCTATGCCGTTATTGCCATTCACCGTATAGGTGTTATAACTATTGTTGCCATTTATGTTGTTGGCTTCAATAGTGGAATTATTCTCTTTTACAAGATCAGGATCAAGAAGTGCCTTAATTTGTGGCTGCTTCGTAAACCTTACCCCGATCTCTTTTATGTCAGAGGAGTCACTATCCCCTTTTTTAACATCAAACTTTATCTCTTGCAGCCTCAAAAAAAATTTTCCCACGTCTTCGCTTTCTGTTGAACACAACGAAATTAAACGATGTTTTAAATAATCTAACACCTCAGACAATGATTGTACTTCTATTGTCTTTTTTGTATGTGTTTCATATAACTGCATCGTTTCTCTATTAAATTTGGTTAATATTTCTTGAGCAATCACAATATCTACATCATCGGTTAGATTTGTTCTTGCCTTTATTAAATAAGAAGCTTCATTAATCGTATCAATGTAATACTTAATATGCTTCGCGGAATCATTGTTTAACATAGGCAACTGAATAAGCCTATTAAACTGATCCGAAAAAACAATTTTCCTCTTATTCTCTACCTTGACCGTGCTACTTTCTGGTATAAGGTTTTCTAATTCGACCATAACATTTTTCTTGTCGAATTCTAGCTTACTAACATCTTTATGTACATAAATGTTATAATATGCAAATTCGCCTATAATTGTGTTAATTTCTTCCCAAAAAACTTCAATCATTTTCTTTCGAACCCTATATCTACTTGGTGTAGACCTACCTATTAGCTTTTCAGTCTCCTCAAGGTACTTTGTGAGCTCTTCTACATATTTATCTAACCTATCCGCTAACTTTCCTGGATCAATCATATTTTTGCTAAAATCTGATAACTTAGCTCTATCTGCCATTTTTACGAACTTATTAATAAGTAAATACAGAAAAACTTATGTTACTTGCATTGTTATCTGCTTGCTGTTCCTGGCTGTTGAGGTTCCCACGACGTCCTTGATCGCTGCTCCCACGACGCACTTCTTCGGCGACGTTATACTGCTCACTCGACGCACTTCTTGGGCGACGTTTCTGCTCCCTCGGCGCACTTTAACTGGCTCCCGCGACGCACTTCGGCGGCGTTACTTCTCGCACTTCTTCGGCGACGTTTTTGTTGCACCTTGCAACCACTGCACTCGTATCACTTATCGCTCTTCTGTGGCGACGTTGATCTGCTCCTATATCACACTGCTTCGGCGACGTTTCTCTGCTCACACGATGCACTTCTTCGGCGACGTTATCTTGCTCCCACGCCGCACTTTTTTGGTGACGTTGCTGCTCGCACTTCTTCGGCGATATCAGCTTCTACGTCGGATGTTTTGTGTTTTTTGCACTTATTTCACAGTTCTTTTTGTTTTTTTTTTTGTTAATGTTATGTTGCACCTTGCAACCACTGCACCCGTATTATTAATCGCACTTCGATTCCTTGAGCTGACACCGTCTGTATAACGCGATACCCACTTGTAAGTTAACGGATTTCTAAGATTGGTAAAAGGTATCGGTTAGTTAAATACTGTGAAGAATGGGTCATTTTATATGTCTGTGTACTTTTGTATATGTTAGGCATACATATAGTTAATACTTTTTTATTTTAAGTGGTGTTAACACATTCATTAAATAGTTATTTGTATCTGTGCTTTTTACAGACTGGGGGAACACAACAGAAACCTTATTATCTTTAATGCTTTTGTATTGGCATTAAAGGGTTTCTGTGTTTTTTCCCTCAGCAGGAACACAACAGATCTCCTTATTTTTTTTATATGTTCATTACAGAACAAAAATTATAGCAACCTTTAAACGTATAACTCGACGGATCAAGGTGGTCCTGTTAAATCTTGGTCTGACCACTGGTGGGGGAAAACGACAGAATGCTCGAAGGACCAAATGTTCAGAGAACAAAATAAAGACCAGCGAGGTAGTGAGTTTGATGGGATACTAACCGCACGAAGCGGATTTTTCTTTTAAAATCCAGTAGCATTTTTGGCTTATGTATAAGCAGAATGGGATGTACAATCGGTTAATTATCTATGCTTAGGTATAGTAGGGTTTTCCCTTATCAGGGTAATTTCCCATACTTTATTATTCGTCTTAATTGTTTTATGGCTAGTCTGGACTTTCTGTTTATTCAAGGTCTATCTTTTTTTATTATGTTGTCTAGTGAGCCTGACACAAATATAATCAGTATGAACAAAGTATATGTGTTGCTGCAAGGCTCAAAAGATTGTGGCCTGCCGCTGTTGATATGCGATATGCAGCTAGTAATCTGCGTTATCGTCTTGTAGCTTTACATATTTCTTATACATATGATTATTTCTTTATGTCCATGGTGTAATTGGTACAATATCTATTCCATGTTCATTCTT
>JAWNNL010000333.1:0-36017 GCA_035045005.1 Liodrosophila aerea | reverse complement strand
CGCTCTTCCCTCAGCTAACTATACGTTCATTGCAGATCAATCTGGATCAATGCTATCCATTCCTGCCAATTCCCCATATTCTAAGGCAAGTGTCAGCAACAACAAGCGACCCTTCTTCAGGTAGGCCGACCGGTTGACCACAAGCTAGTCAAAAGCCAACACGGCTGACTCGAGGCGAGGCGAGTTGAGTCAAGTCGAGCCGGCCGGCAGCTTCTGTTGGGGGGCTGTTACAATATACTTACTTTGCCACTGTATAATCACCCCCTGTATGCCCAAGGGGTAGAGGGCGCTTTGTTTTTGTGTACTTGGTCTGCGTGTGTTTGCTCGCTCTCCGAGCTCATGCGTAGTACACTGTTTCACAAGTCAGCATTCCGCATTGCAAACTTAAAAAGTAAAACATTCCGAATTTCATTTAAATAGTTTTAATTTGTTCAATAATATATTAAAAGTGTCCCAAGTCAGTCTACGGGTTATAGTTTGCCACGGCAGCTTGGCAAATTCAAATTTAACGCTTCAACTGAAAGCGAGTTGGCAGCCCCTTTCGATTGTGGACCGGCGCAGTAGACACAGCTGTTTACAGTTACTCTCAGTCGCTCTCGATTTGCACAAGCAAAAACGAACGACGACGGTGGCGGCGGACTGCTTGGAAAAGTCAGCAGAAATGCCAGTTAGCAAGTGGAAATCACCGGAAAAACTACACAGCGCGGCGAAAAGCAAACGTGATACGCGGCCAAATAGCAGCAAAAGCTAACGACAGCAGAGCGACAGCAGCGTAGCGTCAGCGTAGGCAGCGCGTCGGCGGGGGCTGAAGTGTTGTTAGTAAAAGAATGCATGAATGCGAAACGCACCAACAGCGGTAGCATCAGCAGCGCAGCGCAGCAGCGGCGTCGGCAGCGAATGCTGATAACAAAACTTACATCGCGTTAATAACAACAGCAACAACAACAGCAACAACAACAAAGTCGCGCGTTTAATTAACAAACAGCAACAACAAGAGCAGCGCAGTCAGCGTCAGCTTCATCGTCGCGTGTGGGAGTTTAACAGTTTTCTCGGCAAATGCAGAGAGTGAGAGTGGCAGCGTGAGAGCAGCGTGTGTTTGTGTGTGCGAGTGTAAAACTGATAAAACTGCATTTGATTGCAATTTTGGCGGCATTTGCAAACCGAACGGCGGCGAACGCGCAACGCAAAGCAGAAATCAATAAGAAACAAAACAAGCAAACGGTAAACGACAAGTACATGTGTGCGTGTGCGTGTGTGTGTGTGTGTGTGATTGTGGTTGCGTGAGTGTGAGCTTGTAACAACAAAAAATGTTTAATGCTTGTGAGCGCAGCTGTTTGATGAAAGTGAAGGAAACATCATTGAGAGAATATGCGAAAATAAATAAATAAAAAAAACAATACACACAGTTGCACTCACAACAACAACAACAACAACAAGAACAACAGCAAGAGACTCACCAGAGCCAAACACAAACAACACAAAGAGAGCGAGCGCCAACGACGTCGAAGTCGACGTCAACTGCTCTGTCTCCTCAGCTCAGACGACAACGTCAAGTTGTTGTTTTTTTTCTCCCCGCTTTTGTATATTTACGAGACGAGTTTACTCCAACAACAACAACAACAACACGGCTAGGGCAGACGCCAGACGTGCTGTATTGTTGTTGTTGTTGTCAACATGCCTGCAGAAAGTATCCAGATACTCTTTTCTGCGTGGCTTTTATTTTTGTCGCACACTTTAAATTTACCGGCAAATATTTTAGTTTGCTAAATTATAGAAACGTATACACGTATTTTTTTAGCCAGAAGCTAAAGTCTTTGGCATTTAGTATTTATGCATCTCTCTTCCTCTTTTTTTGCGAACAGACCCAACATTCTGGCACTCGACTTCTGTCTGCTGCTTTAATTGAGTTAGTCTGGCAACGAGGTAACAGAAAGAGAAACACGCATGAGGGTAGTGCCAGTGGCAGGGGGAGGGGCAGCGGAAGCGAGCATAAAGCATGTCCTAGACTAACGGTAAAGGGGCCTTAACCTGTAAAAAGAAGTTGCAAATGCATAGAACATTTTATTTACAAATGTCTGAACTGGAAATGTTAAACTTTGTTATGCGTCTGTTGCAGGATACTTAATGGCTGAACTATTCACTATGCCAAATTGTATTAAATACAACTTCTACAACTACAATACAACAATTATTTAAAAAAAAAAAATTAAAATTTATTTAACCCTCTAATACCCAAGAGTGCCTCAAGGCACTTATTACATTTTTGCAAATATGTATAAAAAATTTTATTATTTTAATATTTTCTGTGGGTTCTCTAATATTATAGCTTTTGTATTTGCAAAAGTTTTGGAAGTTTTTCGAACCTTTTACCGTATTTTTATTCTGATTTGCACAGGGCATCTGTTTTTCACGTTTAAAATTAAATTTTTAGCATGAAAGGATTTTCTGCGAAGTTTAAAAAAATTGGAGTAAAAGGTATTGACATTCTAATTTTTTCTTGTTAGATTTAAAAATAACTAAATTTTGATTCAATCGAATCGGAACGGTTTTTTTCTTATTCAAAGCCCTATAAATACCTTGAGATACTTTTTCAATTATCTCATCTGCCAGGTAAACGAAAGCTGCTATACCATTTCTGAGGTAATTTTTGAGCTCAGTGGCCCCAGTATACCCTATAGATATTTTTTAAGGATTTGGGGCTTAGAAGGTTAAATAATCTTTAAAATATGGTAGCATCTGTCCTATATCAAGGGAGTACATTTCGAGAATATCCATAGTTAAATTTAATTTTCAAATATTTTCAGTTTTAATAAACATTTTGTTTTCATTTTCGAAACTATATTTTTGTATATTAATGCTAACAATTGTACTTGCATTTTTTATGCGCTTTTTATCATAAATTTCTTGTCCAATTTAACCATATTTCACACAATTTGCGCCAGTTTATTTCTGCAAAAGCTTCTCTTTGTTCGTTCTTAATCATTTTATCGTGTTGTGTTTTCCTTTTTAAAGGGCTTTGGCCAACACTTTGGGGGAAAAGGCATGACAAACATTTTACTTGTTGTTGTAGTATTTATTTCTCGGTGCCGGCCGTTTGAAATATTTGGCATTTTTTGTATTAAATTGTCAGTGAAACGAGTTGTGCCCGGTCCTGTGCCTGTGCCGCTGCCAGCGAGTCCTGCCTGGGCTTAGCTGAGTTCAGCTCCGTTCAGTTCGGCTTTGGTGTGCTTTGCTCCGCTCTCAATGGCAACAATTCAAAACGTGAACTGCCACTAAAACATGCCAAAAATCTGCGCATTTAAAATATTTGCCCCAGAGCCCATTGAGAGGCAGCCAACCGGGCAGAGAGGCTGAAAGTGTGCACCGTAAACAGTGGAACGTTAGTCGAGAAAGCCAGGAATGGAAGGGAGTAGGGGCAGCAGGAGCTGGAGCAGCAGTAGCATTGCCAGCTGGGCGTCCGCCACTTGGCTGCGATTTGATTTAGTTGTTTAGCCTGTTCTGCCCCACCCCTCACACCTGCCCTGCCTGGCTGCCATTCTCAGTTTCCGCTCTTCTCTGTTTCTCTCTGTTTGTTGTTTGCTGTTGGTCGACGTTTATTTGTCTATGTGTTTGTGTGTGTGTGAGTGTGTTTGCCACGTGCGTCTCGCATTTATCTTTTTGCCGGCCTTTGTTTTGTTTTCTCTTTCGATTTTATTGCTGGCCAATTACTAATCGATATTTGCACAGGTCCACAAGCAAACAATGAAGTGAAATACAGTTACAGTTACAGTTACACATAAATATCTAATAGCAATAGTAGAACCCGATGTCAAGTCCAAAACTGCATTTATTCTCTCACGTAATAACCAAGGCTTAACTCCAAGTAATGCGATAATAAGTAATAATCATAAGCAAATGCAACCGTTCCGTTCCGTGCAAACCGTATACGACCACGCAGATAAATCTGTTAACTTCGACTAAGTGCAATACAAATTCTATTTATGAGGATTCCTCAAGGAAATAACAAAGACAAAGGAAACGCAAATTAAAGTCTTAAGAGCTGGTGAGTATTCTACTTTAAAAAGGATTTCATTTTATTATATTATGAAATATGATCAGTTTCTATGGACTGCCCGTACTGAAATAGTACAAAGGGTGGTTTAGGTTTAAGTAAGGTATGACACATGCTAAAGTAGAAACTGTTTGTGTTAGAAAGAATGAATCACATTCACAGTCCATCAATTGGTTTATCTATTTGTTTGTTGCGCACGACTGTAGCCTTGCCGCTCAGTCTACATTTCGCTTTGGCTAAACCCACATGATACTGCGTTAGCTATAGCATAAATATTTAGAAAACCATGCATAGCTTGTATTAAATTTCCAACATTTCTCAAGTGCTGCTGCTGTTGTTTTTCCAGTGCATTTTCATTTCAATGTTTATCGACTTCAATTTGCTTTCAAATACCAAACTGAACCCGAACTCAATTGGTTGCCATGGAGTTAGAGGGGAAAATAGACTTCAAAGACTAGATGTGGTCAGGGCAATGGGGGGAGGGGGATATACTATAATCCAAAACACCATTCAAGGGCAACTTTCACCAACTCTCCAGTGAAATTCGTTGCTTTTCCTGTTTCCCTATGCCCCTTGTTGTCGCTGCTACTGCTGCTGTGGCTATGCAACATCCGCACCACCCATCAGCCGTTGGCTATGTTGCATGGCCATCAGTGCTACCGTCTGGCTGTTTCATTTCGCCAGTTTTGGCCACTTGCCTCAATGGTCTCTCCTTCGCCATCGGCGCGTCGCTTTGCGTTGCGTCGCAGCCCGGACATACATCAGGCCAAGTTCAAATTTCCTTTTTTATGAGTGGCAAAATTGTTGCTGCCACTCATGCACTGACTGCCGTTGTTGTTGTTATTATTTTCGCTCAGTTTTCCGACCCACCTACTCCTGCTGTTCCAATATAGAGGAGGAAAGAAAATTTTGAAAATGCCTGGCAGCAGCCGCACCATCGGCGGCAGGGACGCAGGCGAGGCAAGGACACGGCCACAGAGCCGCCATTGACGGCAACGCACACCTTACAGCCACCCCCAAAGTCCGTCGACCCTGGGCACATAACGATGCAGGCTCAGCTCAGCCAGGCAGTCTCACAGTGTTTTCAACAATTTCCACATTTTATCCAACCACCCCCAAAGTGTCGACTGCAGCGTCGGCAGAGAGAAAAAAAGGGAAATCCTGCATTCGGGGCACAAGGAGAGCGGCACACTGAGAGCGGCGTAAAACCCTAAACATAGACCGTAGACATCGTAGACTTGGCTCTTCTATTTGTTGTTGTTACAGCTACTAACCTTGGCTGGGTGTAACTTAACTTTGTTATCGAGTTTGTCAGGCTATTCGAGGCAAGTAACGTGTATCTGGAATGCACTTGATCTACTCACGTATTTGGACTCTTTCGAAGTGTTCGTATTAAATGTATCTTGATTTGAATTAAACGACATTAAGTAGACTATATTTTAGTAACAACTTTATTTAACTACATTATTTTTGTTACTTTCAATTTCAACTAAAAGTCAGTGGAGGAAGAAATTTGAAAGCAATACGATAAAACACATATACATTTTAAATTAAAAAATTCAAAAGTTAAAGAGTACTTGTCTTGTATCGAAAATTAGAAGATAAAAGTGAATTAAATTGACTACAAATTGAAATTAAATAAAAATGAATTACATAAGTTAAATTATATATATAGCCAACTAATTTTCAAAGGTTAATGGTAATAGCTGTGATAAGAGTTTAAAACAAATGACAACATTTATACTAAAATATAATATTAACTTCACTTAAATTGAGTAAAAATTTAAATTTATTAAATAAATTCAAAAATGTATATATTGAGCTAAATTATATAGTTGTATATTATTGCGAATAATAATAATTGAATTGAAATGAAATTGAAACAAATAAAATATCAAATAAAATATAATCTTAAGTAAAATCAATTGAAAACTAACATTAAAGAAATTACTTAGTTAATTTTTAACTCTATCAACTTTTCGGAAAAGGATAAAAATTAGAATATATTAAAATAAAAATAAAATAAAATTTTAAATTTTAATGAATGAATAAATAATTGGTCATATTTTGAGTACAATTTTATCCTAAAATAAAATATATTTTAGAATATATGAATAAACTAGAATTTCAATTTGTTTATATCTCATGTTCCACATTTCTTTACTGTATTTAGTTCTCAAACTATTTAGTTTTCTATTAATTATAATTTATATTATGTTTAATAAATTTTCCCATTGTTTAGTCGAGTTATTACAATAAAAATAAACTTCATAACACTTCAGTGTTTAAACTTTTCAACATTTTCACTTGGCTATAGTGTAATTTGCAATGGTTATTTTTGCCAAATATTTTCCAATTTTCCTCGATTACAGTTTGTTGTTTATCTGCATACTCATTGCGGTTTGTTCTGCGCTCTTTTACCTAGACAAATCACACACACACACACACACACACACACACACACACACAACACACAACAGACAGCACAAAACAAAGCAGAAAATAATAACAAAACAAGCAAAAAGGCAAATTTAGACGGGAAAACGTGTTTAACATTTTCATCCGTGCCGTTCATTGGCACTTTACAGTTTTTTCTTTTAGCAATTTTAAACAATTTTTCTTGTTGCTCTCCAAAGAGGGCTAGGGCTAACCCTAGTGTGGCCCACGTAAAGAGAGAAGGAAGCAATACGAGAAAGGAAAAACCAAAAGAGAAAATTGTTTTACTTTTGCTTTAATTTCGGTAATTTTTCTTGTGCCAAAAGAAAAATCGAGTTGTCGTTTCTTGGTCGTTCTTTTTTCTTTTTTTTTGGGGCCCCTCAAGAAACGATTTTTGGGGGTTGCTTTTGGCTCTGCTTCAGCTTGTGCTTTACTTTTGTTGTATGTTTATGCGCTACGCGTTTTTCCCAAGATTGACTTTGACATTAGCCCCAAACGCACACACACACACACACACGCTCACACACACACACACGCACACACGCTCACACACATAGAACTAGGGCTATGCTCTTGTGCTGGCGCTCTCTTTGGGCGCTACGGGGAGCTTCTCGCTTTCGACACGCTTTGTCGTGCTCGTTGTTGTTGCTGCTGCTGTTGTTGTTGCTGTTGCTGCTGCTGTTGTTGACGTTGTCCGCCATGTTGTTTTATTTTAGCACATTTACGTCATAATGGCATTTCCTTCCGCTGCTGCTGGCGCTTTCGCTTCGGTTTCTTGTTGTCCCTTTGACTTTTCCTCTTTCCTTTTGGCTGTACGCATTCTGTGTCGCGTCTCTTTGTGTCTGCTTGTGAAATTTATCAGCGTGTCCTGCTTTAATTTAGCTTCGTTTTCATTTTCGTTTTCGTTCTCTGCCTTTCCTCTTTATCGCTCGGCGTCTTCTTCTTGCTACTGTAATTGCTGTGCTTTATTGTTTGTTTTTGTTGTCATTCCCCTGTTTTCAGCACACTTTGCTTTGTTACTCATTTAATTTGATTTCGTTTTGATTTTTATTAGACGCCATGCATTGGCCTCATTTCAATTTTTCATTTTCTTTTCAATTTCCATTTTCACATGCCGTCGGCTGCTTTCTTCTCTGAGCAAATATTTAAGTTCCTCCTAGAAGGGAAAACATTTCAGTTGCTTTCGGCCATTCCCCTACATCAAGTCCATACCCTCGGGCTAACCCAAAAACCGCATTGACAGCCAAGACTAGTTAGATGAAGCACTACCCAGGGGAGCGGTAGGGTGGAGCGGGGGGCGGTGCGTAAGGCGGCAGTCGGCAGTCGGCATTGACAATGATTGATTACCAAAATGGAAACTGTTTTGGGCTACCACAAGTGCTGGCTGTACACCCCCATCGGGCCCCGTTACCGTTAGCTCCCCACCTGCTGGCGCACATGAACCTGCTGCCGTTATTGTGCTTATCGTTTGCCCACGCAATCATCCACAGCAAAAAGTATTTCATTATCTTTTTTGCTCGTTAGTTTTTCCTACCTCGCTGTCAGTTCAGTTTTTCTCTCGGCACACACACACACACACACACAAGTTAATTGTAATTACACGTAGATAGTCGCACGATTAGATTCAATTTGTGCGTTCCTCTCCTTCCCCCTCGCCGTGCACTCGTTTCGCTTATCTGTTGGCGGCTTTAGCTGCTTCTTTTCACATTCTATCGAATCGTTTAATCTGATTTTTATGTACATAGAAATTCCATTCCATTTTCCTCCCTTTGGATTTTGTAATTTTAGTTGTACACCAAATTGAAGTCAATTATTGGAACACAACACTTGGCTCCGCTGATAAGCCAGTTAGACCTTCGTCTAGTCGGGGCCCCATCTATAACCCAGTACTGTATGCCATGCCTGAGATTTATGAAGAGCCACTCAGTGAATTGTGCCATAGAAGTGAACCATTTGACAGCTGGTTGAGATTTACGATGATGAAAATAACTGAAAATATAGCTCAAACAGTTACTTCGACTTGGAATCTATGATGTGGCATATGCCAGATATCATATATACTCGTCAGTCGCTAAGTTATCATATTCAGTTATTGAATTGACGATAGTCTATGACATATGTGGTTATAGATATTGTACAATATTATTTTAGATGAACATACATATATATTAATGGTATGCAATCTATTCGACATATGTACTATGCCAGATATTACATATTCATATTTGTCACTTTTCTATTATATTCAGTTATTGACATGACAACATTCTATGGTGTTCTAATAGCCATAGATTTTGTAATATTTTAATTTAGATCAGTGGTGCCCAAAACTCATAATTCCTATCACATGTGCGCTTTGCTGGGCAGCGCTGCTTTGACACACACAGTAGTTTTTCTCACATGTAGAGGCGTTACGTTTCGTTTCAACGGATTTTACTATTTTACGAATTGTTTAATAGTGTGAGTTTGGGCACCACTGATTTAGATAGACTTAGATTAAGTTTATGTTTTTTTTTATCGTAAGAAGACTTATTCTTATAGTTGTCATACATATATTCCTAACCACATTACTCTTTTGCCATATTTCTTAATCAGACCTGTTCTGAATAACGAGTCGTTTTGAAAGGGGAAAACGATTTGATTTCGACCGTATACCATATATGTACATGTTAAATTTGCCAAATCGTTTTCATTCCGACTGCTCATAGGCACTCGTTTTCAAAACGAGCATTTTCGGAATCGAAATGATTCCGATCAATTTACTCGGAATCGAAATTTAGAACAGGTCTGAATAAGTAAAAATATTATTTTTTTTTGCAGGCAGCATATACATTTACCTTTAGTTCAGTTTCAGTTTCATACGATAAGATTTGTTGGAGGAGTTCTAAGAGTGACTTCATATATCAGTCAGTGATATAATTTATATAAATTGTGCTTTATTTTATCTATTGTGTACTATAAAAAATATAACAAAAATGCTTTCTATAATCCAGTATAAAAATTTGAAATTTTCTAAACTTTACTTTGAGTAAAATCTGTTTTCAATTCAGACATAATTTACTGACTTCTTACTTCTAGCTGATTTTTGTAATATTTATCTGTTAAATTTTAAACAGAACCTTTAGCTCTGCTCTTTTAATATTTATTGCACAATTTTACTGGTATCTTTCTGTTAGTCAGCCCAACGGAACAACTGAACAGTTGACAACAGTTGAGCTTAGACACCAAGCTGACACATACAAATGGGGCACCTCATGGGGGACTCATGAGTGCCACTGTGCCACTGTAGACTCCAGTTATACCCATTAGGCTTGCCCATAATTTAGTCAGATATCTCTGCTACATCTGACTCCCATCTGTTGGGCACCCTCGTCAACTTGAAGGGATCCTCTAAAAAATAAACAAGGGCAACGTGTGAAAGAAATTTAGCCCGAAAAATGCTTCATAGTTGACAATCTTTATTAATCAATTAAACTGAATGTGTTGTGCGCTCCTTTTTCGATTCTGTAAGTGATTAAATTAAAATGCAAGCATGTGTTTTTTTCCTCTCTCACAGCATCCGTTGGGATTACCCAGAGTCGTCGACGGTTGACAAAAGCGTTGACAGCTCTCAGAGAGCAGAAGGAGCCGGCTGGGATCTGCTGGGACTCCGGCTGGCCTAGGCTGAGAGATGTAGCCCGAGTTGTGGTTGACAATGGCATTTAATCAATCAATTTTGAACGGTAATCAAGCGGGCAGCTTAAACTAATGTAGGGGATGGCATCGTACTTGTATTAGGGATTGCCAGCAGTGCATAGAATCGCTTCTCTAGTTGAGCTGCTGAATTTGAATTTGATTGATTGGTTTGCTTGGCTCAACGGATCACCGGGCTGCCTCGTTTCAGTCGTTTCATTTCGAAATTATAAATATTCAGCACAGTGTGGGTAGCAGCAGCTGCCGTTGAATGATTAACTAGAAATGTTGCTTTTATTTTAATTAATTTCGCAAGTGAGCATGAACCGGGTGTGAGGCTTACATAAGATAACGCAATCTTAATTATAATGGCCTGGCACTGCAATTTATTGGTTCAGTTTTTCAGAGTGATTAGCACTGGCATAGTTCTGAGATTGGGATTTATTGGGAAATTAACACTATAAATAAAATAATAAATGATTAAATTTCAATCTAAACTCATTATCAATTGAACTACTACTTGGTTTAGCAGAGACTCTAGCACTTGCAATCAAATAGTAATAAATAGTAATAATTTCAAAAATATTTCACAGTACTAATGAAATGTTTGATGTAATAATGAGAAAGATCGAGCAACAGTGAAAGGAAATATATAAGATACAGGAAAGCGATTGGCCATGAGTAACGAGGGCATTGGTGCCCATGATATTAAGTTGTAAGGTTCTTCAACAACATGTGGATGTAATCGAGAAATAGCATTTGATTTCTTCCGATCAATTCTCATATACTTCTTTAACCGCTCCCTCATGGGAGAGTATAATATTTCTAGAAGTTAACTTACTATCAAGATTTGTAATTCGGAAGTTACAGAGGACTATAACGTCCCCCACTATTATCATAAAATTAACAAATAAATTAAAACCAACCTAAAATGAACTTTTGTTGTCGGTAGCGTCCGACTGCTCACTTTGCCACCTGTGTATCGTTTTTTTTTTTTGGCTAATTTGTCTACCTTTGGCCGTCATACATCAAAGTGCCTGCTGTTCGCACTTGACACATGACAAGTAGAGTGTATTTCCGAGCTGAGTTACCCAGTTGCAATGCGGCTGCTGCTGCTGCTGCCACTTGAAGTTCAATTGCTTTCGGGAAACAGCAAGAGCAAAAGCAAGAGCAACAGCTGTTGCGGAGTAATTGCCACACATTAATAAAGCAAATCAATCAAAGCCATCAACAATAATAGCCAACACCTTGCGTTGCTCGCATTTGTCACATTTCGCGGCAAATTTTCATAATTTGCTTCACGCCTTTTAATTTTATAAACTGGAAGAGACGCAGATTATAATGATGACAACATGCGATCAAAACAGTTTAAACGCCGATCAAATATCAAATATCAAATATTGATGCCCTGCACTAAGCTCGCTCTTTGGGGTCTCTGCTGATTATGCAAGGCCCCTAGAGACATCTGCATAAATAGTAGCAATAATAATAATAATGATAATGATAATGCGGAGGAGCGGGGGAAACCCTCAGTCTATTTGTCGTCTAACACTATACATTTTTTCACTTCTCTTTTGACGGCGGCTTTTGATCTGTCTGCCAGCGCCAATTTAGTTTTTATTTTGTTTTTGTTTTCTCATTTGTGTTGCCAGTGTGAATTCCAATCAAACGGTGCCTCCGATATGCCCCTACAATAAACCATGCGCCATAGCCATACTGTTGCCCTTAGACAACACTCTTTCTATGGACAAAAAGCCGACGACGCTGTAAAAAATTGTTGATATTTCTGGCTGTTGTTGCTGTGAAGTTGCTGCAAAAGTTTTTGCCAAGAGACAGAGATAAGCGCGGTAGTTGGCAACGCGGCCAGAACTGTAACAAAAACATAGTCGGAAATAAGCTTGTATGTAGATTATGCACTGCCAGAAAAGCTCTATAAGTTGTGTGTGGGTGTGTGTGGGTGTGTGCTAGACTATAGCTAAGCCAACTGTAAAGTATCGGGAGTAGAGTAGAATGTAGAGATTCTGCTTAATAACTCAATGAAGTTCAACGACTCAAGTTGTGTTTGCACATGTATTTTTATTACATTTCTCTCTGTGTACTATTTTTAATTATGTATATAAATAATAATTACCTGCAGCTTGTTTTTGTTGCTGTGATTTGTTGCCGCACTCTGCTACACATTTATATAAAAATTTATGCGATAAAAGTTTGTCTTCTGCTTGGAGTCGCCTTCCCTCCCCTCTTCACTCACACACACACACACACGCACACACACACTGCCTCACTCTATCAAGCTACTGCACATAATTTCATAACTCACATTAATGCTTATTAATTTTTATTGTTATTATTTGTAGCCCATAATTAATTGTCTATTTGCCTGTTGTTGCTATTTTTATTGCTTCAAACGGAGCACGCACCGTTTCGAGGTGCTAACTAAATGAATTCGTTTATATTTCTTGTTTTCTTTTTTTTTCAAGTTTTTTGATTCGTTTTTTAATGAAAATTAATGCGTCTCTATGTTTTTTTTTTGGTGTCTAATGCTGTTTAGGTCAGGTTTATTATGCAAATTGTTGATGGTTTTATTGAAAACAGCAACACTCTGCTACGGATTTCAAATTATAATGCGTCAATATCTGTGCAATTTGCATTCGAGTTGTCTGTGTCGTAGGCATCAAATATGAGATTCAACTGAAACGATTTTGATTTTAAATTAGCTGAACATATTTTTGGAATGTCATACGCATGATCTTTATCTATATTTTTGGTTTGTTTATTGTAAAATTTGTCTAATTTGGAGTTTTGTGTAATGTATATTAAACCACATTGTAGATGTATTATTTTAGTAGAAATATGCCCACTCTAATTAAAACAAAAATTAAAATAATTAAATGAAACCAAACTAATAATAAGATATAGAGAAGTTCTAACAATTTTCACATCAATTTAAATTCATTCTTTTTTTCCTTTTTTTTTATTGTTGTATTTTTATTTATGTTTATTATTACACATTTAAATTTTGTGGATCTACCAAAGACAATATTTCGGGTTTCTCTTTATTGGCTCTGATTTTCCTGGAATTAGTCTCTATTTAACTGAATGTATATATATTGAAATTCAACGTGTATATATGTAAATAACAATATTATGTGTATTTATTTTACACTTATTTAATTAAAATATGTCCCCTCAATTTAATAATAAAATTTAAAAAATAAATAATATTTTACTTACATAAAAAATCCGAAAAATTAATAAATAATTTGCATTTCAACTTAAGTTTATTTGTTGTATTTTTATTTATGTTTATTATTACGTTTTAAATTTTTTGTGGATTATACTTACAAATATTTGGTTGACTCTGATTTCTGACTCGATTTTCCTTGGTTTTCTTTAAAGCCTTTCCCCACTCACTGTCTGACACTGAGCTGTGATATCAGTTCAGACAGCACATAGTATAAGCATTAACACAAACAGCAACTGCAGCAGCAACAACGCCAATAACAACAACAACAACAACAATATCAAGCCGTGATAGCAGTTACGTTAAGAGTCCTTGTCGAAACAGTGCAGGACAGTCGGACAGATGGCTTGGGGAGTCGCCAAATAGCGTAGTACTCGTTCGGCAGCAATGAAGACTGGCAGCCAAAAACTGCAGCTAGCCACCAATTGGGGCTGAGAGGCAGCAGAAGTTGAAGAGCGAGCTGCAATTGAGGCAGCAGCACTTGATGCCAAATAATTGCAATAGTCGTGCCATGTGTAGACTGGTTGCAACTCGAGGCAAGGGGAAGTGAGTCCAGTCAGTAGTGGCAGTAGCAGTGGCACCACTAACGGCATCAGCAGGTTCTCTTCCTGAGCTGCCTGTGCAGTGCTGTTCCCTTTTGGGCCCAGTCATGGCCCCCTCCCCCCCCCTCAGTCCAACTCCTCTGTCTGGCAGTCGACATTATTGCCACAAAATGTCACACCGCAGTTGGCGCCCATTTCGGAGCCAGAGTTCCTTTAGTGTTCGCTGGCTACGTTAGTTGTCGCACTTCATTTGAAACTTCATTACATGAGAGGACGCATGTTACTACTCCTGGGTGTGCGAGTGTGTGTACTAACAGCCGTTGCCAACTGGTGAAAATTCAGTTGAAGCCATTGTCGCCAGTGTTGCCAGCATAATTGAAAAATTATTTTTATGGAAATTTCGCACAAACAAAGACAAAACTCAAATACAGACACACTCGCACACTCGCACACACGCACACACAGACAGACGAATACTTTAAAATTTAATAAACTTTTTACGCACCATTAAAAAAATCAACCGCGAAACATCAAAAGTCAATTTGTGTTATTTTAAAAACTTTTAATGCACGCACTGCGAACACAGAGGCGCCGTCAAAACGATGGGGGGAAGGGGTGTGGGTGGGTGGGTCGTGTGACGTAAGGACATTTGCCAGATAAATATGGCAATTTAACGCTTTTGTGGCGTTAAATTTTAATAACCTCCTTGCCAAACGAACCAAATGCCCATTGACAGAGTCAACTCACTGTCGTTGATTGTTGTCGACCCCACTGTGCGTCCTGTTGCTGTCCCCCACCTCCCCGTCTCCCCACTGTATGTCCGTCAGTCTGGCAATCTGTCCTGTTGTCAGTGTTTTGCGTCTGGCTAATAGTTATGCGGCTCGTTGTTGGTTTTTTGGCCAATTATGAAAATGACAGCCTGCCGTTCGGGCTTTGCCCACTCGCAGCCCCCTCGTGGCGCCTCTGGCTTAGCCTATGATTTGAGCGCGTTGGCCAATGGAGCCTAATGCGATTTGCATGTGGCGGCGATAAAAGCCAACGACAGCGCCTAAAAATTATTTTGATTAACTAACATTAATCGGTGGGCGGTAGGAGTGCGCTAGTCGGGAGTGCGCAACTGCAATAGATGATGTATGTATATGTATGAGATGCTTTATGTTAATTCACACTCGTAATATTTACAGTATATTTATATTTATTTTTGTTGAAATCCCACAAAAGAGCATTCCACTTTCAACCCTGGTTGTGGGGTATACTCTATGTAGTATAAAATAGCAAAATTGATTTTCATAAATTTGTCGAAATTTGTTCAAGTGCAGTCGACTGCGCCATTTATTTATTATGTTGTTAAAATATCAAAAAGCGTTCCGCAAACAAACGCAATTTAAAATACTCTGCAAAAAAGCCAAACACTACAGTGTATATGTGTAAAATTTATTTAAAATTAAATGAAAGAGCAGAGGAGGAGACAGGCGGAGCAAACAGTTATTTGCATATGTAAAATAAGTAAAAATTATGTGGAATGTTTTCGCACAGAATTGGCTGTGGCTGTGTGTGCCACTTTAGAGAATAACAAAAACCACATTACAATAATGGTAATAAAAGCAATTAAGGTTATGTCGAAGGGAAAATGTAAAATTGATTGTTATTTTTGAGCTGATATACATTTTCGAGAGATATGCTAAATCGATCTGATGGTTAGTTTATTACTAATCAAAGGCTTATTCATTAGTAATTAAAGGTGGTATACTATAGATATTGAGTCAATTTTATTGCAATTAATAAGTTAAATCAGAATTTTCTCAAGGTAACGATATATACAGTACATTGGTCAATAAAATGTACTCTTTTTCGTATTCGTATAATATTTTAATATTACAGAGACAGTTTAAAATATACTATCTTCTTATTTGCTCCATATGCCATTTAAAGATAATTAAATATTATTTTTATTACTTACAAATATTTGTATTTTATTTACTTTTTTTGTACAAAAGAAAATCATTTGTCAGCTCCACTCTTTATCAACAACTTTTGAATATTGTCACGTTCATCACGCTCCAGCATATTTCAGATCGATTGAATATTCACAAATTCCCTTCATTATAGTAAAATCTGTACACAATACAGCTTTGATAGCTCTATTCAGTGCCGCCTTGGGCTAATACAGCTACAGAGACAAGACCATAAGAGTCAATTTCAAGTGATATTTTTAATTTCATCAGCGGACAAATTCCAAGTAAAAAAGCCTCTTAAAAAATTATCGAAACAATTTGCCCACGCAAATGGAGGGAGAGGAAGTGGCAGGGGCAGAGGCAGAGGCAGAGGCAGAGACTCAATATCGAGTGTGGAAATCGAAAAAACGAGCCATGACAAAATTGAGCAGCTGTCAATTGATGCCAGTGCCCCCCTCCCTGCTCTGCCACACCCCGCCACTGGCAACCCCTTTTGGAGCATATGTCCCCAAAGTAAACCCGCCTAACAATGTAACTCAAAACGCTACAGAGAAGGCGTTGAAATTGTAGAATGACGAGGTCGGTCGTGTTCGGGCCGGACGTGAGCGGGCAGCAAAGCTGCGGCTTAAACACCTCACATGGAGTGCGGAGATGTTGGTCGAACTTTGAGCTTGTCTGCGAGTGTAGCCTAGAGTAAACAGACACAGGGAGAGACCAGACCGTTGCCGAAAGGTGTGTAAATAATGCGTAAAAATAATAACAATCATAATTTGTGTTGACTCTTTGAATTTCTATGGCGAGAGAACCAGCTTATAGGCTCA
The DNA here is from genome assembly GCA_035045005.1 of Liodrosophila aerea. Classification (NCBI taxonomy): domain Eukaryota; kingdom Metazoa; phylum Arthropoda; class Insecta; order Diptera; family Drosophilidae; genus Liodrosophila; species Liodrosophila aerea. The sequence goes on along the minus strand of JAWNNL010000333.1, from coordinate 19,296 downwards.
AGTGGGAGCTCAGTACACCCAAATGCTCTCTCCCCCTCCCCCCTCCCGCCAACCATGTTGTCTCCTGTCTGCAGTCTCCTACTCCCGCCACGGACTTATAATTAAGCGTAGCTGTTGAAATGTTTGCCCACACGTCGCCAACGGCCGGCGCACTCAATTCAATTACGTGTACATTTTCCAGCTTCCAAAATAAAATTATAAATTGCTTAATTCTGGCACAACCAGTTAACCAGTCGTTAGCTCGAGCTCTGGCCAAAATACTACGACGACTTGCTACAAATTGCAAAAACCGAAAAAAACAAGAACTTGCCAAATGCAGTGCAACTGATGTTGTGGCAAGTGGCAAGTGGCAAATGATGTTAATGACAAATGCGACGACAACTCGAGTTGAATCGAGTGTGAGTCCAGTTTTGGGCAATTATACGGCTCTGAGGTGACTGTTTGTCACGTCACTTGAGAAACGAGGGGACACTCAAAAGTGCTAAAGCTTCGCACTTTGACACGGTCTCTGTTTACGATTAGATGATGAATGCTAGATGAATGAAAAAGTGAATGAGTGTAATATTCAGCAAGTTCATAATTTAATGAGCAGCGTAAATTGATGTCGTTCACGAATAACTAGCAAATGTCTACTATCAGAATTGGTGAGGTGTCTACTATATTAAATAAGAAAAACTCGGCAAGCTACAGTCGGATGCAATCGACAGTAGGAGACCCTGAACTTTCCTTTGCACACACACACGCTAACACACATAGCGCAAAGTCGCATGCAACCACACATACGCTCGCGCTGCTCCCCCCTTACCTATTACAGGCAATTGAATCTTGAATATCTCCGGTGTTTATTATCCGATTGAGCCTCAATTCACAGCACAGATAAAGATTATCATAAGATTATCGTATGCACAAGTTTGTATCTTTAAAATTGTGGGTGTGGCAGTTTTTCGTGGTTTTTTGGGGAGGGGGGGAGGTATAAAAAATCTAAAACAAACTTGATCTGCTTGCACTATAGGGACATCTAATTGCCAAATATGATGTCTCTAGCGCTTACAGTTTCCGAGATCTAGGTGTTCATACAGACGGACGGACGGACAGACAGACGGACATGGCTAGATCGACTCAGCTCGTCGTCCTGATCAAGAATATATATACTTTGTGGGGTCTGCCACGCCTCCTTCTGCCTGTTACACACAAATGTCATTTGCACAAACTTAATAGACCCATTTGGACTTTTTTAAAGTACAGGGTCTAAAAATTCATAATTATAAACTACCCGTTCAAGGGTAAAATCTGATTCAAACCAACTCATACTTGTTTATTATTGGAACTAAGTATTCAAATTCCAAGAAATATGTTTCTTAAAAATAAACCCACACAGAAAAATTGAATAATCAGTACTAGTGACCTAATACCGGATACTTAGTCTACGTACTCGACTGATGTAAATTCTATAGAGATTCTAGGAAATTGTAATGTATTAAGCCCATCTAATTATATGTTTATTGTAGCAAGGTTATGCTGTTCATCTTGAACTACTGTCAGATCATCAGTGCTGATATTTGCCATAAATATCATATTTTATTCACACTCTAACCTTTAATAGTTGCAGTTTATCACTGCCAGATCTCATACGAATATAAGCTGATACATTCTTCCATTATTACGCTGGCAATTTCATTGCATATTCAGGCAGCAGGTTGGACTCTCTCTTTGCTTGGGGCCATGAAGGTCATTCGAGCTGCTGCCTGGCGTCTTATCAGTGCCCCCGGATCATAAGCCATTAAAGGCGCTGCTTCCATTATAATACAAGTAGAGTATATACTTGCTTACATTTAACTGAATATATACTATGTATCTAAGTATACACACAATAGTGTCATTGCCCAGGCGTAGCTGGAGACTGTCAGCCCTGCTCTTAGCTGTATAATGGCGCCTCCTGACGATGGGGGAAGAGGCAAAAAATGGCCACAAAAAATGTGAAATATTTAAGGCAAAGTGTCACATAAAAATGACTTATCTGCTTGTATCAAGCGGCGGGCTGGGACTGGAATGGAAGCGAAATGGGGGCGAGATGGGAGGCCGTTTAGAGGCCGCAATGCCGCCACGCGCTGAAAATTGTCAAACGGCACATTTGGGAGTCGATGGGGGGATGGGGTGCCTAGGTTTGGTTTTTGGGCAGATTGCCCTGCAGCACTCACACAGACAAGGACAAGGACAAGCAGTGGCGGCAGATAGGGAGAGAGTAGGCCGTTGTCTTATCTTTATGCCAAATCCAGTTGGGATTAATTGGTGTACGCGGAGAATTGAGTCGAGAGTTGAGTTGAGAATCGGCAGTGTGTAATTTAATAATGTGAGGCAGGCCCAGCTGTCGGGCGAGATGCAAAGCTCTTATCGTTATCAGTGACCATTTCTGTTGTTGCTGTTGTTGTCGTTGTTGTTGTTGTTGTAGGCAGTCATGCAGTCAGTCATTCATTCATTCAAACAAGCATTCGAGTGGCCCGCTCAATTTGCGCTGCTTAAATCGCATTAAATTGCGCGCTGCTGTTGCTGTTCGCTGTGTCAGCATACAATTTGCTGGCACTGTAGTTACAGACATACAGCAGACATACACACACATTCTCACATATATATATATCCGCCTCTAAATTGAGTTTTAGTGCATGTTTACCCACGCAAATTGCTCGACTGACTTTGCCATAAATCTAACTAAGTGCCACTGCGTCGAAGCGGGGCGGGGAGCTGGAGTTGATACTCGCCCAGGCATCAGCATCGACTCATGCCAAGTTGGATTTTTATGCAAAATAAATTATAAGTATTATGTACTTGACTATTTATTGCTGACAATAGCGTAGTAAGCGAATAGATCTGGATACACAACAGACGCGCAGACGGCCACAACAAAAGTAGAGCAACTGCAACAAACTGCGGCACAGTTACAAGCGCCTCTTAATTACAGTTTACTGGATCAGACATCCATCAACATCGACTCTAGCGAGAAAATGTAATTTGATTGTGGTAAACTACTCAATATCTCATATAAGAGTTCCACTCACCGAACGCTCTCAATTTGCATGTCGCAATGTGCTCATAAATATAATTACAAGGGGCTCTTAAATAATTTAATTTATATACTTATTTCTGTATGGCCTATGCTGAGTACGAGCTTTGTGTGATGATGCAATCACATTGGCTATAACTAAAAACTTATCAAATGATGTTCAGCGATACTTTAAGAAGAACCTCATTTTTCAACCTCTTTTCCTTCAGACTGTAATATTTCATACAAGTATATTTTTATTAGTGAATAAAAATTAAAAATATTAAAAACATTCCGAAGGAAAAATCTTACATTTTCAAACGAAATGTTATTCTGTACACTGAGCTAAATGCGGAGCGATACAGCGGGGAATGTTTTATAATTTTACCTACAATATTTCTTATATTCAATTCCACATATAGCATTAAGCCTATAAAAACGATATTTTAATTAATTTTTATTAAAATAAATAAAAAATAATAAAAATAATTTTAGTTAATTTAAATGTGTTCCACATATGCCTTATACCATTCGCTTTATAATTAACATGTTTTATATTTTCTTGTCCCTTTTTCCAAAGATCGAAGAAATCTTTCATAATTTAGTTTACATAGATTGATAGATGAGAATGAGTATGAGTATGAGAATGAGTATGAGTATGAGTATGAGTATGAGTATGAGTATGAGTATGAGTATGAGTATGAGTATGAGTATGAGTATGAGTATGAGTATGAGTATGAGTATGAGTATGAGTATGAGTATGAGTATGAGTATGAGTATGAGTATGAGTATGAGTATGAGTATGAGTATGAGTATGAGTATGAGTATGAGTATGAGTATGAGTATGAGTATGAGTATGAGTATGAGTATGAGTATGAGTATGAGAATGAGAATGAGTATGAGAATGAGTTTGAGTATGAGTATGAGTATGAGTATGAGTATGAGTATGAGTATGAGTATGAGTATGAGTATGAGTATGAGTATGAGTATGAGTATGAGTATGAGTATGAGTATGAGTATGAGAATGAGAATGAGAATGAGTATGAGAATGAGTTTGAGTATGAGCATAGTTATAAGAGTATACCAGTTAGTGTGTTTCTTCTTCTAGTTTTATTTACTACACTAATCAAAAAATTGTATGCTTAACCAGTTTTTATTTTAAGATTATTCTTTGAGAACTTTTTCAGTCTTTTAATTGAGTTGCATTGACACTCATTCCGCTCAGCTGACAGCGAATTGAGTTCACTAGAGCAGGTTAATCCTAGCGCTTGCTCTAGGCTAATATCGTGTGTCCAATATAATGTAATTTAACTTGAAGAGCTGCAGTTTCTCTTGCTGCTCTTCTCTCTCTGCTGCTGCCCCTTCTGCCACTTCTTACACTCCTCTTTCCACACTCAACAGCTATGCAAATGAAGCCACATGGAAAAGGCAATAGGCTAATTAAAAGCATTTGCCGACTAGCTGCGTTTGGTCTCTCTGACTAACTAGTGGGCGTAGCTAACATAGCATAGTTGTTGCACTAGTCGTAGTGCTTGTTGCTGCTGCTGCTGCTGCTGCTGCTGTGGTTGGCGTCATTTAGGTGCAGTCATCATGAATCAGTCGCAGTTTCCATTGCAATCGAGATGCAACTGGATTTCTATGTCAATTGAGGGCGACAGTTGGCAGACGCCACTGATAACTGGCAGTTGACAGTTGGACAGAGGGACAGAGGGAGAGCAGGGGGCGTGGCATAAGTCACTTGTCAATGCACTTGACTTATTTTCCGAGTCGAGTGGGGAAATGCGAAATTGTTTACAACTAAATATTTGCATGCGAATTGCATGAGGAGAAATGTGTACAGAAATCAGAGCGCATAACGAAAATAGCAAATAGAAAAGAACTTTCAAAGCAAACCGAGAGAAAAAGCTAGAGAAAAGAAGGGAGGAAGAACACAAAAGAAAAGTGTTAATGATGACGATATGTCATTGTCAGCGGCAGCTGTCTTCAGCGTCTGTGAATCTGTGGCCAGAGCGTGCACATCTTCCATCATAATCAGGCGCAGAAGTGGTCGGTCTGGTCAAGTCCTTGTGGCAGACAAAAGCGGCATATGTACACGCGGCGTATGCGTAATATGCTTGCTGGGGCAGTATGGGGAGTATTTCGAATCAATGAGCGGCTTTGCGTGCGAGGAATTAGACGCCACTCAAGTGGGTGCTGCGGCTGTACCACCCGCAGTGAGGGTCAGCTCATAAATTAGCTCATGCCATGTGCAAAGGTGGAGATAACCCCATACAAATCAAAGGCAAAGACCAAACCCAGCAGTACGGCAGTGTGGCAGGACGACAGGACGACTGGACGTGTTGGCCTGCTGGCCGTAAAGAGAACGCGCACAATTTGCATGTAACACTAAAATAAAATTTAATTACGCTTGTCGCCTGTCAGTTCTCATTAAGCGGAGGCAAAGCGTAACGCCGGAGCCTGAGGAGAAGCTGAAACAGTAGCCAGGAGCGGACTGTGGCCTCCATCAAGTGCTGGGACGAATTACATGAATTCAATTAAGGTGCAAGTGGACGCCAGCTGCCCCTTGAGGTGTGACAGGTGTGAGGACTTGCCAAGCAGAAAGCTTAGACAATGAATTAAGTGGATGCGGATAGGATAAGCCCCTTGGATAACTGACAGGGGATTCCATGAGAAACGAATAAGCGCAGAGCCCAGCCCAACCCATGTTGATCAAATCGATATGGATAACAGAAAAAGGTAAACCGAATGGAAACAGGCAAATTACCTCCACCCTACTTAATACAGATTGGCGGGCTTGAAAAAGTAATTGTTGTCTCTACAAATTAAATAAGGAAGGTTCAAGCTTTTTTACATGCAAAATATGTGATTCCTATTGAATGGAACACATTTGATATGGAGGTAAAAATACAGTTAAATTTAATTAAAAAAGTGTGGTCCCAGTACAAATAAAGACAATGAACGCATCGAAAACAAATAGTGAAATTGTTATTTTATTGTTTAAGGTGTGTGAGTGTTGCACTGTTGAATTTTTTATAATACTTTCTGTTAAAAAATAAAAGGACTGCGATGTATTTAGTTCAGTTTTTAATTAGGCTTATTTTGTAATGAATAAGACACTGTTACAATTAAAATAGTCTTGAAAAATATCCTTAAATTCCAACTAATATTAGAAAACATAATTTTTGAAAGGGAGCTGTCAACCAATTGGCTCAATCCGAATAACAATAATTAAGAGCCGATTCGAAGTTTTCTTTATCACACATTTAGTATAGTTTTTTCAAGTTTGAAGTTGTAAAAAATATATCTAAATTCCGATGTAGAACCAACCCAATTCACCGATAGAAATATGTCTAATATCCATAAACTCGACTCGTATCACTCGATTGAACCAATAACTTGACTGATATTGATGCTATTGATGAGGCAGCTGTGAATGATCGACTGCCCGACTAAATGATTGAGTTTGTTAAGGGAAAAGTTTTCAAGATTTTGTCGGACAAGTGACAAATTAACTGGGATAGCTACTAGCTCAAGCTAGAGGCACACAGCTGCTAGTTATGGGCTTGATGGCGAAACAATTTCTATCGTTTCTGGGGCACTCTAATGAATTGATAAATATATTTCGCTTTTGGCAAGTTTCGAGTTGGGTTACAGCAACAAGCCGACAACAGCTGCCCCATGGAATGAATTATAGGAGCGAGAATCGTACGTAAACTTTTGCATTATTTTATGAAAATTTTTGTTAAACAAATTTGTTGCTCGTCGCAGTTGTTGCTTAAGTGTAAACACTGTGGAACTGAGGAGGTTTGCCCCCGCCCCATTCCCCAGTCCCCAATCCCATTCAAACCAGCTCAGTTGCCTGTCGAAAGTTGCGCAGTTTCTGTCACATGCGTCCCAGGCACAAACACACCTGAGCATAGGGATCGGGGGAGGGACGAGGAGATGTTGCAGGCATTGGGCAGATAGCTCGACTCGTCCTCGCTCCTGCTCCTGCTCCTGCTCGTCTGTAGACTGTAAGTATGGTATTATAACTTTTTTTCACGGCATAATTTATGCGCACTTTATGCAAATTTTTTTCTATAAACCAACAATGTTAACCGTAGCAAAGGATGTGTGTATTGTGCACCATGTTGTTGTTGTTGTTGTTTGTAAATTGTAAACTGTAAGCGGGATTTTGTGTTTCAAGAGAGTGGTTAAAGGGGGAGGGGGAGGCAGGCAGGGTGGTAGAGATTCTGAGTTGTGGCAACTCAACGTAAACGCTCGTAATTATACATTTTTGTGTTCGGCATAAAAGTTTTCGTACACTCAGGTTGAAAGTTGGCAAATCTGCTATAGGTTCCTCCCTCGCTCCTTCCACGACCCGCCACCCACCACCCTCCTCTTGCTGCCTTGCATAGCGCTTAATTTTAATGAAAAAAGTTGGCCAACTGGCGCGTGCCAGTAAGTTCTAATTGATTTTCAGATTGATATGCAAAACAGCGTGTCCAGAGTTCCCCCCACCCCCTACACTCTGATACCCTCCCTCCCCTGTACGGCTCATCCATATAGCTGGTTGACAGCAAAGTTTTGTTCAACGCCCGCCAATGGGCATATAAAATTTCAATTAAAATGCCTACGAAATGCTAATGACCATTTGATATGCAACTCATTTGCAATTTACTCGTGTCTTTACCCCACTTCTCCATTGTCATAATATTGCAATTTGATTGCAGCTTTTGAACAGGCTCAGATTTTTATTTTAAATTAACCTAAAGCTTGATTGAGTAGGAATATAAATTGTAGATTTATTGGATTAGATCTGAAATTTTCCTTAGGTTCTTGGAATTTTCCTTGATCTGTAAAACGGCATTGCCCAAGGTTTGGCATAAGAAATTTGGAGAGTTGTAGTACTGGGTACTGGATCTAAAATACATATGCAATTCTTGGAGTGTTAGACATAGAGTTTTCTTTGCACAGGAATAATTTGTATGTGAGTTTGCATTTTGTTCTTGAGTGTTTCTCACAGCAAAAAGTCGAAATTTAATAGGAAAGGAGATCAGCTTGTTTTAGTTGACTCTACGCTTCATTTTAAATTAGTTAATTCCTGGTCGAACATTTATATGTATAGGTTTATGTATTCATTATGATTTATTATAAACATACTGCAAATAATAGGTATTAAAAACTCGGAAAGCTACAGTCGGATTCAACCGACAGTAGAAGACCCTGTATTTTGATTTACCCTGGGCGTCGATAATAGCAGCTGCATATATGTATATACTCACATACACATACACATACATATAAACATATGTGTGTATACATACACACATACACTTATACATATAAATATACAATATACATATAGAAATTCATACTCACAATCAAAAATCACGTATACGCCCTAGTGGCCGCATACGCTGCGGCTTCCCCCCTCCCCTAGCCAAATGACAAGTACTGAAAATTGTTTGTCCAATATCTCCGGTGTTTATTATCCGATTGGGCTGCAACTCGCACCAAACATTTTTGCAAATTTGAGGGGGAGGGGGATGAGATATCAAATTAAAAACATAAACTTGGCCTGCCTATGTAATACACGAACAAAAAAAAAAAAAAAATTAAGTCTCTAGCTCTTATAGTTGCCGAGATCTCGATGTTCATACAGACAGACAGACAGACAGACGGACAGACGGACCTGGCTATATCGACTCAGCTCGTCGTCCTGATCAAGAATATATATACTTTATGGGGTCTGCCACTCCTCCTTCTGCCTGTTACACACAAATGTCATTTGCACAAACTTAATCGACCCTTTTGTACTTTTTTAAAGTACAGGGTCTAATGAAAGTTTGTAAAAGAAATGTATTTAAATTTTATTTAATGCAATAAAATGGGGAGAGCGGAAAAATATTACATATTCTGTAATTAATCTTTTTTAATTAAAGGTTTTTTTTTAATTTATGGAGCTTACGGGAACATCTACTATTACTACATTTACATTATTTTAACTTTCGTATGTGAATGTACAGATATACATTTGTCGTAATGGGAATACAATAAATTTCCACATATAATCAAACTCTTATCAGTTCAAAAACTAAAACTAAAATAAACTTAAACTATTATAGTTTACTATACATTTCAAATGGAATGTCCTTACTTCTTGTCAGTTATTTCTTAAACATATTTCCGATTACGTTAATATTTGATTCCGCTTTAATAATACATAAACAATTTCATTGGCAGAGTTTAAATTCTGAAATTATATGCATTTCAATGGTTAAACTGCAAAAAGTGCTTAAAGAACCCTTTGCATAGTTAATGCCAAACAATGGCCGAGAACAGAAAACGCGTATAGTTAGTTCCGTAAAAAGTTCCGTTGGGTTTTTGCATATATTGCAACGGTTGCTGGTACAACTGCTGGCTATCTGCACCAGCTGCACTTAAACTAAACTCTAATGCAAAATTCATGGCCAGCCGCAGCTAAGGGCGAGTGCCAGAGAGGTGCAGATAATGGGGGGAGGGATAAAAAGCAGAGACTTGTCTGCAACTAACATGCTCTACTGCAGAAATGACCATTCGCTGGCATGAAAGGAGCAGAGAAAGAGCATAGAGAACGGGGGATGGGGGATGGGGAACGGGGCATTGAGTCCGGGAAACCACAACAGCAGCTAGGACAATCCAGCTAGTCAGTTGAACTGAACTAAACACAGTGGGTAGCTGCCATTGACTTTATGCACATTTGATGAGACGAACGAGGCAGAGCGCAGAGCGACTGGGCGACGCCATTTTGTTTTTGATTGATAATGATGGCGGAGACAAGACGGGGACGCAGAGTTATGGCCTCTGTTGTGGAAAACTAACCGCAAATTAGCTTATTTGGCATTTTTACAGTCGTTTCATTTAATTTACACAAACAAATTTGCGCCTGGCGAACACGATGGAGAGCAAAAGGACCCATTCCTTGGGCCAGACAATGGGCGAGCCAACGATGCGCGCCAGCCAGCCTCATAAAAGTAATGAAGCTGTTTAGGCGTCTCTAAGTAGTCGTCGGATGTCGACAACGGCAAACGACAATGGGCACGGCACTAGCAACGACTAAGAGACTAAGAGACTAAGAGACTTCCAGCTCCAGCTCCAGCACCAACTCCAACTCCACTGTTCTGGTGTCAGCACAAAGAAAAAAAGAGGAGACCAGGCGACGTTGTTCCGGGTCTGCGTTCTGGTCTTGGTTTCAATGTGCGTACATTCAAAATTCATGAAGTTGGCCCAAAAGTTGGCGCCATTTTAATGCCAGCTCTGGTCTTTCTCACTGTGACTCTGACTGTGTGTGTGTGTGTGGGTGTGTGGGTGTGTGCTGGCTCTCAGTTAACACTCATTGTTTTGTTGGGGCGTTGAAAGCATCGCAATTACCTCAAACTGCAGTGCACGGCAATTGCCTACAGCAAACCTCAACTTACCTTAACCTCAAGCCAAAACCCACTTCGAGCCACTTTTATTGACTGCTCTTTAGTGGTTCTAAGTAATATTGGCGACGTGCTCCTCTCCCTCCTCGAACTTCTCACTGATTGCTGTAATAGCTTGTATTTAGGCTCTTGTGCTTATTTCTAACTCTAGTTCCAATTAGTGTGATTAAATGCAATTGCTCTCTAATACTCAGACTAGCTTTATGTGTGAGACTCTCTGTCTGTGAATATAATTTCTCTGTTGGTTGCAAACTCATACTTATATGATAACAGGTTTGTATGGCAAAAATGTTTAACATATTTATCAATTCTGCCATATTACTCACATAATATAAAGCCATATAAGTGAAGTCTGGTCCTTGAAATATAAATAAATATTTTAACTAACATAATGTAAACAGTTATATGTATAGCATTTTAAATTTGTATGGAATATGTCATGATTATGATTGAAAGTATATTATGGCTGTCCTGTTATATTTTCTGATACTCTAATGGGACTAATTTTAATCGAAATCATATAAAGGCATGTCAACCCATAGTTATATGTTAAGCATGCTAGTTCACAATATCGGCAGAAATCGGTACTGAATTTCGATTAAATAAAGGTTAACTGTGTCAGTGGATTAAAATAGTTTATTGTGTTTAAACCAGTGATGAAAAATTCATAATTCCTATCAAATGTGCGTTTTGCTTTCCAGCGCTGCTTTCTCACGCACAGTCGATGCTCTCACACGTACAGGCGTCACGCTTCGTTGATTTTACGATTAAACGAACGTTCGTAAACTGTTTGATAGTATGAGTTTGGGCACCACTGATTTAAACACATAAACAAATTATTTTACCTTCAAATTAGTTTCTGAATACAAAAACCAAATTGGAATTAACCAAAAATGAGAACTCCAATTTAGAAACGAACCAGATTTACTTAGTTTTCGTTTTTTGACGGAAAGTAAAATATTTCAATTACAATGTGATATGCATTACTCTATATTTATAAAGTATATTCACTTAATAGAAACACATTCAAATATACATACAAAGCAAAGAGGAAAACGTCTCTTTACACTCTCCTTAGATTTTTCTAGTATGTTAATATTATTCTTATTTTAAATTAGTACATACTCGTACACCGAAAGCTATAGCTGCTAAGGCTTTTAACTCTTCAAATAAGTTCTATGAGTTCTAGGTCTATGACATAATAGGATATCATACGATTATTATGCAATTCTATTATTTAGTGTAACATGATGATCATTCAATTGTTATATGGTACATGACGTAGTATGATCATCAACTATAATCAGCAAAGAATCTAAAGCCATCAACAGTTCTGAGAATTATGAGAAAATAACAGACACTTGTCTGACAGAAGTATGAAAGTGGACTGAAATGTATTTCATGTTGCTATTATGTTTTAAAATGTCAGCACAGTTAGCTTTGATTGCTTCTGAATGTCTTTATTTATTTCTCACAGCTATCAATTTATTGTTGATGGCGAAATGTAAACAGAACTGTGCACCTTGGCTGCTTTTCGTAAATGTCTTGCGGCAGCCGAGTTCTTTTTAATAAAATCCATTTTCATATGTAATTTAGCCAGAGGGGAGGAAACGACAACAGACAGAGCTATGATAGAACACGATGTCAGACACACACACACACTCACACACACACACATTATATACGGATGATTTCCTGCTATGTTGAAGACAATGCCACAGCAACGAGGACGACATTGCTTTGTGTCTGGCCATAATTTTGCCAAGGCCCTACTGAGCCAGATCGAGGAGGAAACAGGGCGGGGCGGGCAGAGAGAGGGGAGGAGGCTCAGCAAGCGACTTGCCGCAAAGTTAAGCAAAACTTTGTTATTTGTTTTAAGTGGCAGGTTGCTGCGCACGTTGCACGCTCCAAGGACTGCCTGCTATATCCTTAGACGCTGCCAGTTACCAGTTGCCAGTTGCCAGTTATTCGGCTGCTTCCCTCGTTTCGCTCAACAGTTCATAAAGTTAATTTTGCCACAGAAATTATGTTAAAACGATATATGGCAAGACAGAATATTTGGGCTTCGTCTACACGCTGCTTGTCTATGTTAAATCCCCATCCTGTGTATGGGAACTGCAACAGAAGTTATTGAATTGGCAGACTCGACTGGCAGGTTAAGGAACTTTCGAACTTTTTCAACCCTGCCAACGCAGCGTATGCGTAATTAGTGGCTTTTGGGTCTCAGGTAGTTGCCAATAGTTGTTGGCCTATAACTTCTTTTTCCTGCTGTGCCAGGGGTTATTTATGAAAATTAAAGAGCACAGCGCGTCAGATAGTCAGCCAGGCAGACAGACAGACAGACAGAGAGACAGACCGACAGACAGTGCTTGGCTTATTGAACTGTCAACGTTAAGCCATATAAATTGCGCATACGAGGCGCGACTCTGGCTGCTAGAAATGGCAAAATGGCAAAACTATTTGGCCAAAGTTCAGCGAAATCAAAGCACAGAGAGTGCGCAATCAGCGCTTAGCTTCAAGAGAACTTTTTGATTATAACAAATGTTTCACACAGAGTCAGCGCCTGACTCAGTGTGTGTGTGTGTGTGTGTGTGTCAGATATATGAAGTGTGAGAGCAAAAGAAAAAAAAAAGACATACGATAATAAATCTTTTGGTCAGTTCCCATTAGGAATATGTATATATGTTTGTATGGTGTGTCGGTCGCCTGACTTGGGACTTCATGGACCGGCAACAATAAAAATCCAAATGCGAACCTAAATGTAATTTCTGTTTGGCACGAAAACTTTTCGCAGTGAGTGTTCGTTTCGTATCTCATTTTGGTCTGTCGCAGAGTGCTTCACATGAAGAGGATTACAGTTTTGAGGGCATGTTTGCAACACTCATACTTATACTGAGGCACATTGGTATTAAAAACATTTCAGATGTAATTAAAAGTAATTAATCTTTTATTTTTTAGATTTGTGTGAATTTTATATTACTTATAAGTCAGTAATTATCAAGTTGAGTTTTTTAGTTCTATAATTAATTTATATTTTATTCCATTATTATTTATTGTTATAATGTAACAATTAGTTAATTAATTAATTATTATTTTGATTTAATTTTTTCTTTTTCTTTTTTACTTTAGTTTGGTTTATTTCCTGCTACATTTTAAATTCCTGTTAAAATCTATTTCGTATAGAGCGCATAGGGTCTTCGGCTTGGCTTTCTCATTTCGTATACTCGATTCGATCGTTTACTTTTATTTATTTCAATAAAAAATAAAGTAACTTCCGCTGCCATAACTGGACTTTGGGACTGCTCTATGCGAAAGTTTCTCAAGAGCCAACGGCAGACACTTTTCATTAGCAAAAGTCCCGCTTGCCTACGCTCCCTTCCCCTCCCCGGGTCACTCTCTCTTTGGCTCTGTCTTTTGGTCAAGAGTACAAGCAAAGTTTGAGTAAGTTTTGAGTTTTCGGTTTCCCCTCGCCCTTCGCCCTTTTTCCATTTCTTTTTCTGGCTGTGTTTCCTTTGGCTGGTCTCTGCCTGTGACAGACATTCCACAAGTATAGAAAAGTATTGCTGTAATGGCATATGTTTTGTCAGGAGTGGACTCTTTGCAACTTTGCGCTAACAAACAGTGTTTCCTCGTTCTATCTCTTTGCAGACTGGACAAGCCTTTAAGCCAACGTTACAAACAGGAACAACGGTAAGTGTCAAAAATGCTAACAACTTTTGCAGACACACACTGACTGACTGAGTGAGTGAGTGAGTGACATTTGCCAGAGCGCCTAATTGTAGGCAATTAATTTGTGGCACATCAAAGCAAAGAAAAGGTAACCCCGTCCCTTTCCTGCTTTCCCCAATTCCCACTCACACTCTTTCTGCCAGTGTAAACAGCTCAAAGACAAAGCAAATGCAGCTGGTGTCCATTTTGGGTGGTTGTTTCCGTTTCCTACCCCCAAAGGAACCGCGGCGAGGAGGAGCATAGAGTGTGAAGCATAGAGCGTGGCAAACCGCACCTTTTAACCCTTTTGCCAGAGTCGGCCAGAGTCTTTGCCCCAATACCACACGCCACGCCATTTGTTACCCAGAGACACAGGAGACACCAAACGGAAGCACATGCAACTCTAATATGCTCGACAAACAGTCGAGTTGCCTCCGTTCCGTGCCAGCCCTGGTCCGAAAAGCAATTTGCCTAACATTGCCAGGGCGTTAAGTAATAATGACCCCAAAAAAAAAGGAGAAAACCCAGCATAACATATTGGCAGGCTGGCCTCGATGGCGTATACGCAATGTCTCTCAGATATATATTTGTTGGTTTTTTCCTCTTGCCTTGGGTCTTCGGATTGTGATACCATTACTAGTGGCTCTACGGCTCGACTGAGGTCAAATAAAATATTTATGAATTGCAGGCAATACCGCCCTAGCTTAATTGCATTACAGCAAGCGGGTGGGGGGAGTACCCACATGGAGTATTCGGAAGGGTGTCTTCTCTAATGGTGGGCCTGGAAACATTACCAAATGGCAATTGCTTCTGCTTTTTGGGTAATTGTGGCTACAGGGCATAAAGCATTACAACCTAGAGAATAGATTCAGGGTTGAGTGTTGGTTGCAGCAGCAGCAGCTATAGCAGTAGCAGCAGCAGCAGCTGGTGGCAGCTGAGGGGCACTTGCGGTGAAAATTTGCGAAATCAATCGTGTGGAAATTGTACAAAATGGCTTTTCCAACAGTAAATCAGTGGGTGGCGGTGTGGGAGGGGGAGTGGGAGTGTGAAAGACGGATCGAGCACGGGCGAATGACAAAGGTTTCTTTTGGAATGAGCTGAGAGAACGAAAAGAAAGAATGAAAGTAAATAGCATTAGTGAAGCGAGCGGAATGGAATGGTATGAAATGAAACCAGTGGAAACTAAAGTGATTAATCAGCACACGGTACAGACTGCGCAATACCCTGTATGTTTCAAAGAGGGTTTGAACTCGACTCATGAACTGATTCATCATTCGAATCGAGTGTATTCACATAAGCCTAGACAAATGTTTGTTGACATTCTACATGCAATTAACAGAGCCAATGAATCCTCCACGAAAGGATTCCCAGATATGTGGGCCGTCATTGTTGTTGTTCATTCCTTTGCATTCGCTTCGTATCCTCGTTTGCTTTGCTCTCTTCTTCTCCCCACTCTCTGCCACTCAATCTGCTTTTCAATAGACTTTTGCAGCTTATTTTTTATTTATTTGCTCTTCACTTTTCATTGTTATGTTTGCCATTAAATTCTATTTTAACACATTCACATGCAAATCGCAGCAGAGACACACACACACACACACACACTGTCTCCACTCTCTCTCTCTCTCTCTCGCAGTCTCTCTTCTCTGTCTATTTGTCTAGCTATCTTTGTCTGCGTATCTGCGCGTTAATGTGCTCAATTGTTTGTCTGCCTCGTGCCGAACAGAACATGTAAATGTTTGGGATTTCCACACTTATTCCCCACTTCTCCGATTCTCCACTTCTCCGCTTCTCCTGCTGCTTCCCTGGCTTCGGCTTCAGTTTATTGTCAACGGTCGCCGCGCAGTGAAAATTAATCAAAAAAACTTTTGCCAACAACATTTTCAATTGACAATTTAAACTTTTATCTCGCAAGACATTTTACATAAAAGTTTTGTGTTAAAAAATTCTCCTCAACTAAAAATGAAAAATGCGACTCTCTCTCTCCTCCAAAGAGCAGAAAGCCGCTTCAGTAGGCAGCTCACAAGCTATCAAAACTTTTGACGCTTAACTTACAGTGGCACTAGAGAGAAGTAGCGAGAGGTGGAGGGGGAGGAGGAGGGGGAGTAACAGAGTGTAAGCTTTTCCTTTGTGTTTTCCCCATGCTTGTTGTTATTGTCGTTCATGATAGCTGCGTAAGCAACGCAACACTTGCGTAGGGCTAGGGGTATATGTGTGGGGTGCTTGGGGCGTGGCTGGCCACCCCTTTCGGTGGAAATTGTAGTCAGAACCAGGCTAGGATACTTAACAGGCTCAGGCAATTGAGGCATACGCACTTTTTCCAAGTTTATGCGTGCATCACATCACAAAGGGTTTATCATGTCGAGAGTCCATCAGAATCTAAGCTGTCGATAGTAACGATAGCTTTAATCATTTTATTAGATTAAATTGGCAAAACAAATGAGTCTCTATAACAACTTCTGGTATTTTGAAATAATGTTATTTTCCCATACCCTTTTTAAAAACTGAATTTAACGGCGATATTATAATAATTTCAATTCACCCGAATTCACCTGCACTAGTATGGATATCGCATTCACCACTAGTATCGTATACAGGTATGGAGTGCAAGTTCACCTGTAGTTCAATAGTGTGAGTGTTGAATTTAACACCGATACATAGGTAACAAAATCACAGGTCGATAGTAAACCAAGTGAAGTCAAAACCCCATGTTCCTGGGTACTTCGAAAACAAATGAAAATAAAGGAAAAATATTAAGTACTTTCACCCCTGTAGTGGGTAGTAATTTCACCGGTCACAAAGTAGTGCTTAGAACTGTACTGTCTTTACTCGAACGTCTACAGTCTATTTCTGCGATTTCTCCTATATTCTAGTGATGGACCAAGCTACAACAACTTTGATATATTTATCGATACACTGTGTATTAGTAAGAGTATTTCCATTTAAATTTCAATTATATTCAAATTGAAAATCAATTCTTCATTTCATTATAAACAATAACTATTTCTATAGAATAAAAAGCAAAGAAGAAGCGTAATGAAAATTTCATATCTCGGTTGCTATTATCTGGCAGATTATTATATTACTCTTAGGAGAAAGATAAGTTAATAGTGATGATACACATTTCATTCAATTAAATTTCATTTTCATTTCGTTTGTTCACAGCCCAATTTCCGAGTAGAAAACATCTACACCAATTAAACTCATTTTTGTGGCACTTCAGCATTTGATTGAGTTATCGTGAACTGTTGCCACGCATAAACCTTTTAGCTGGCAAAATGTTTTTTCCTGCTCCGGCGTATTTATTTACATTTTACAAGGCAGCACACATAAACTAAAGAGTTGAGTTGCGTTGAGTAGGTGCCAAGAGGAGCCGGCCCAAGGAGCAGCGCTGAAACATGACAACAAGGCGCAAAATTATGCACAGAGTTGCCATACTCAAAGTGTGTGTGTGTGCGTGTGTGTGAGTGTGTAGGTCTGTGTATGGTTATGTGTTTGTGTTGTTGAAATCCCAGCAGCAATGCTGCTGTTGATGTCTGTGTGACAACAGCAGCAGCAGCAGCAGCAACAAGGTGGGCTTGTAACAGAGACAAGCTCTAAAACAGATACCCACACACACACAAACACACAGATAAAATTCAATATGGCGGCAACAGCAGGGTTGCTAACTTCTGACAGATGACTGACTCAGACCTCAGAGGCTTCCACTCTCCACTCGCCTCTCTCCCTGACACTGACTCCAGTTCCACGTTGGCATGTGTGTGGCATATTGACTGTGCGTTGTGCGTTGTCTGTGAGAGAAGCGTAAAAATTTTGATAGCATTTTAAATGCCCTACACACCCTTTAAGTAGGTGTTTGCTAATGCATGCCAAGTGCGGCGATAAAAAGCATTACGGCTGCAGTGGAAACGCAATAAAGACAAGTGATTTACTTGCCAAGGTGATAGAAAACTATCGATAGTACAACGATAACTGAGTAGTGCTATGGCCTATCGAGTGTTATCGTTAAGTTTGTTTTACTTATAACCAGTGTGCGTACAGTGTGTCTTAAAAGTATGTTACCCTCTCATAACAATTGCTGTTCTTGCCTTGGGAAATGCCAACGCCTCTCGCAAAGTTATTCCTGTATGTCGGATGAGTTTAACCAACCGATGTCTTGTCATCTGTCTATTTCCATGGGAGACTGTCGTCAGCGTCTTCGTTTGTCGATTGTTTTGTTGCAGGCACTGTGCAAACATCATTTAAGATTTTCTGCTGATGCTGATTTAGTTTGATTTCTTTGCAGAGCAAACGGCAGATTGCCGAAAATGTGGGTAGAAAATGTTTGCCAAGTTTTAAGCGAAAACTTTTAGCATAAATTGCTTATCGCTGCGGCAAAAAATAAAGTGGAAATACTTTAACTATGAATGAAGCTATGCAATAATTTTGAGCCTTTATGTTAAAGCAGTAACGGCAACTTTCTGTTAGGCCTCTAAAATCCAATTTACCTAACAATAATTATGAAAAAGGCAAGCGCAAATTATGTATTATAATTTATGTTAATTACTCAATTACATTTGTGCCTCCACGCCAGTCCTTAGGCAACATTTCCCCCGTACCCAGCTACCCTGCCAACCACCCACAGCTCCCAGTCAATGGCGCCCCGACTCCTCTGTCACCTCTGTCGTTCAATTATAAATTCCAAACACAAATGCGCCTCATTAATAAATATGAAACGTCAATGGAGGGCGGCACACTATCGCTGCTAGAGTAAGAGCTCCAACTGGAGTGGGAGTAGAGTGGAGTGGAGTGGAGCCGTAGCTATCCAGGTTTGGCCAACTTTGCCGGCGGGTGTGTCTTAAAGATTACACAAGAAATCAATATTCAAGTGGGCCAAGCGAAAGGGGTTCGACTTCCACTCAAAGCCAAATGAAGCTTGGGCTTTATAGTATACAATAAAAAACTGTCGCGTACTCGAAGCGGAAGATAGAGAAAAGGAGTGTGAAATCGGCATTGGGCCTGTCCTTAAATTTAAATAAATTACACTCGTTCGACTTACGGTGCGACCAACTTTTTTTCCGTTTCTCTCTCCCAATTTTGGGGTGACATTTCGCCTTTGTCTGACAT
>JAWNNL010000331.1:0-34977 GCA_035045005.1 Liodrosophila aerea | reverse complement strand
TGTTTTTACTATAGTAATGTCTATCAGGTCTCAGAACCTCGTCACGAGTGAGCGAAAAACGAAAACAAACCGTAAATAAAAGCCACAATTTGCACCATATTTAGATTATTATGTATATTATTAACTTGTATTCACAGTCCATTATTAAGAGGTAGTATAAATCAATGGAACTGCTCGTAGCACCTGTTGAATGAGACCCACTCATAAACTGCACTCATGATGCTCCGTGGGTGCAAAATACTTAAGGCGATTCCGCTGTATTATCTTTATCTATATGTAGAGTCAATAAACCAACAGTTCATTGATTATACTGAAAACATGATTCTTTGAAACCCATATGACTTACGACTCCATTTGGCATTATGATTAATATATTTATTAATAAGTGTTTATCGTTTGCTCACAATAATTGCCCATAAAGATAAGCGAAGAATGTTGTTTACAAATCTGAATTTAATGAAAGAAGGGGAAAAGAGTCGTAACAATTTATCTATTATCAGAAATTTGTTTATCAATAGAAGAACTAGAACCAAGCCACGCCTTGGCGTACTTTCACCCATCTCAAGTAGTGGGTACATATGAATAAAATATGAGTGTAGTTGAATGCACTTCAGAACCAAAGTGAAATATTTTAATTTATGCGCATAATACAGTCCAATAATACGTACTTATAAGTAGGCCAAAGTACTGTGAAATCTACAGATAATCCGTTGCAGTATATTACGGTATTATTCACTGTACTATCTGGACAGTTTATTTAGTTATGGTTGAAATCAGTATTATCAACTGATACCAAACGAAATCTGTTTGGGACCTACTATATAAGGAGCCCCAAAATCAATCCCATGCCAAAACATCGAAATGAAGTTACTCGTGTGCTACGCATTGGCATTCATTTGCCTGGCTCCACTGGCCTCTCATGGCAGTAAGTGATCTTGGCTAGAACTGTGTGTCCCTCGACTGATATACACCCTCATCCTTACAGAGATCCTCAACTGCTACTGGGGCACCTGGGCCAATTATCGCTCTGGCAATGGTAAATTCGATACATCGAGCATAGATCCCTCGCTGTGTACTCACATCAGCTACACCTTCTTTGGCATCAGCTCATCGGGCGAGTTCAAGTCCCTGGATACCTGGCTGGACATGGACGATGGATTAGGTAGGTTAACCCTGTACATTCCTGGTTTATTGTATACGAGTATGTACCTTCTGTCTAGGTTTTATTAGCAAAACCATTGCACTGAAGCGGATTAATCCCAATCTCAAAGTACTGGCTGTTGTGGGTGGCTGGAATGAGGGGTCCGAGAAATACTCTGCCATGGCTGCTGATCCCGGCAAGAGGGCAACGTTCATATCATCCACATTGTCATTTATAAGGCAGCACGGATTCGATGGACTCGACTTGGATTGGGAATACCCCGCACAACGCGGTGGCAGTCCTGCGGATCGTGAGAACTTTGTGACTCTACTGCGTGAGACGAAGGAAGCGTAAGTCTGCTGGAAGACTAGGAGTCAAGGCGTAGCACATAGTAATCCATATCACTTTTAGTTTTGCCCCTTATGGACTGGAGCTGGGCATTGCTGTTGGCGCCTCTGAAGAATCGGCCAGACTTTCGTATGACATTCCGGCAATCTCTCAGCACTTGACATTCATTAATGTGATGACCTACGACTTCCATATGGCATTCGAAGGCTGGTTGGACTTTAATGCACCCTTGCCCGAAGTGGAGCAGTCCATTGATTACTGGATTCGCGCAGGTCTGTATGGGATTATGCCTGGTCAAGTGTCACAGATTCTATAGCTGAGGCTCTGTTTAGGTGCGCCTCCCGAGAAGCTTATACTTGGTATTGGTTTCTATGGACACACCTATCAGATGATGGATAGATCAAAGAACCAGCGTGGTGACGCAAGCCTGGGTAATGGCAACGCCGGGTCGTATACGGGTCAAGCCGGTTTCTTGGGATACCATGAGATCTGCCAGAACAATTGGGAGACCAGATTTGACGACTATAGCCAATCGCCGTACGCTTTCCGGGACGATCAGTGGGTTGCCTACGATAATGCGCGGAGTATTGAGATCAAGATGCAGCTGGTAAACTCACGCAACTTGGGCGGTGCCATGACCTGGTCAATTGAGACCGATGACTTCCGTGGTATCTGTGGAGAATCTTACCCCTTGCTGAAGACCATGAACAGAGCTATGGGAGCCGAGGTGGGCGGCAATGGCGGCAACAATGGTGGCGGCAATGTGGAACCACCAACCGAAGGCAATGGAAATGGCAATGGCAATGGCAATGAAAATGGTGGCTCCAGCGCTAATTGCGATAGGGACGGACACTATCTGCACGAAAGCCAGTGCAACGCTTACTACCAGTGTGCGGGTGGAGTTCGTTATGATTTTAAATGTGGCAATGGCTTATACTTTAATTCCGCCGTAACCGCTTGTGATTGGCCCGAAAACAGCCATTGTCCCTATTAATCGTGCAATAAATATGTCATTAATGGCACAGAGATCATGAATATACACGGATTCTCACGTTTATTGTTACAGCTGTTTAATTGAAATTGGTTCTTATTTATTTATTTTTGGTGCGTTTACTTATTTAGAAATGCGCGCAGTCCAAGTGCACGGTGCATTTTCCGAAAGATGGCGCCAGTGTGTAGAATTTATCGATAGATAGGTGTTGCTTTCAAATTATCGAACTCAACTGATTGTGCATGCGAACGGCGGCAAATAATAAATGTCAGCTTCTTGGTACGCGCGAAACTCGACGCTTCTTCAAAACGTTCTGTAAAACACGAACTAAAATTTTCTCTTGATTCTCAAATATCATTGCAAGTAAGCTAACTAGAAATATTTGCCAGCAATCCCTTTAATGTGCTTTCATTACAGATGTAATTTCGCAATGTCAACTTCGTCGACGTCGCAACAAACGCTGTCGCTGGCAGAAAAACAACTTGCCAAATTGACCAATGAATCGCCTGAAATACGCATGCGTGCGCTGGAACAAATCGAGACGCGTTTCATGCGTTGCCTGCAGCATGGCGAGAGGATTAACTTTAAGCCGGCGCTACTGTTGAAGCAGCTGATTCGCTGGTTTGGCTTTGTGCCGCCAACTTCTGTTGAACGCGTGCTTGCCCTGATGCTGGAGCTGCTCAGGTCAGACTACGGTGTGATAGTAATACACAAGATTCCCGGCCAGCGGTTGCAATGTGAGCTGGATAAAATACGGCAAATCATACGAGACAAATCGTCAACTCGTGCTAGCGAATTGCTGGACGAATTGAAGAAATTGATTATAGCCTTGGACAGGGAAGATCCGCCCGGCGACTGTATAAGCATAGGTACGTGGAAGGTTTTTACCCTGATCAATGTTTAATAGCTTGTTCCTTGCAGCCTCTTTGCAAATTAGCCATAGTACCTTCGATAGTAGCTTCAATTTGCAGCCAGATGACTATGAGCCGGCTTGGACGCGGATCAGCTCAGATGATATGACTACACTGACAACCTTGTTGGATGGGTTGACAAACTGCAGCGATTCGCAGTTTCGGGAAAATCTCGACCATTTAAATGTCAAACTATGCGATTATCCCGTCGACTACTTGCTGCAGCCACCGCACATATTTCTCAAATTAATGGAACTCCAACATGTACACAAGGGCGAGAATCTGCGGCACATTAACTGCCTCTTACTGACCCTAATAAGTCAGATCGAGGTCCGTGCAAGCCTGCGCAGCAATGTGCTCTGCTATGCGGTTAGTCTGGAGTCGGTTGACACAAGGCCGCAGCAGCTACGCATTCCCAGTGCCCTGACACTGTTGACGCTGCGCAGTCTTGAGCTGCTGGAGCCGCCTTTGCCGGAGTATTGTGGCCACAATTGGTATTTGTGTGAAATAATCATACAAACGAGTGTTACATATAGATTTTTGAACACCTCAGTACCGGATCGTGTGTTGGTGCCATTGGCAAACAAGACACGCGAATTATTCAAAAACTGCAGCTTATTTGACGACAGCGGCAAGGATATGTCGGGCATGATAAAAGAACTGATGATGCCACGTCTGCAGTCAATGATCTTTAATGGCTTGCTGCAGACCATGGTGAAGGAGGCTTACTCGACCGACGCGGTGGCGGCACAAGATCTGTTGAAGCCGATGCTCCTTGACAGCATCTATTTGGCCTGTATGCCGGACAGTGAAGAGCAAATGTCTGAAATGCGTGAATTCCTTGGCAGCAATTGCCAACCGGAAAGGCAACAGTTACTGCAACTGGAGTCAAGCTATATAATAGCCGTGAGGGAAATGAAAGCGGCGTCTACGGCACAGAATGTGTTGCAGAACCAAATGGAGATTTGTCGTGTGGTCGTCCAATTGGGCAGCACAGCTCTAATAAAGAGGCTCTGTGACGCACTGATCGAGTGCACCCGTGTCATCTTAACTGATTTCGAACTGCGCGACTCTGCAGAGTCATTGCTCGATACACTATTCAGCTTGCCCGATAAACGACTCAGGAACTGCGCCTTGAATTCGCTTAAGCGACCCGTTGTGGATCACTTCCAAGGCTTTATGAACAACTCGAACTACCTGAAGGGCTGTGGCAATATGTTACTAGCCAAGGAACATATTCTGGGAATACCCATGAGCTCAGCTGTATTGGGTAAGCTGCTCATGGTCGCAGCCTGGAAGGAAGAGGAGGAGGAATATAAAACGCTGCGTGGATGGTGTGAGGATTTTTTAATGATGGTGGTTGGCTTGAGCCGACTGGTCCCAACCAGTGATTATTCTGAAATATTTGATGTAGCCTTGATGGTGCTGCCGCTGCTTGTGCATCGCGCTGCCCAGCATCAAAATCTGGATCGTTTGCTGTGGCAACTTTTCGACCCGGATGGTAATCACCTGCAGCCATTACAACTCCTCCGCGCTAACGCGTGCTACATATTCCATCCGCTTCAGAACATTCGTGAGGAGAGCATCGCACGCATGGCCTACATAATGATCTCACTGGGTGCAGTGAATATGCAGGATAGTCGCGCCATTGACAACGTCTGTGTGGATGTGATCAAACGCGCCCTGGGCTCTGGCGCCCATTCGCCCATGGATTACAGTGACATATTCCCCGATCGCTCTAGCAGCCCATTAAAGGCAAATCTGGAGGCAACAGTACACATGCTGGAAGTGCCCGATCTCAAGCTAAGCATACGCAAATCCACGCTAACCCAGCTCGATGTGCAGCTGCGTAACTGGCAGGTCGCAGAGCAGTTCGTGAGCCTCAACAATGCTGTGGGTGTCATCATGCGCATTCTGCGCTCCATTTTGCTGCTGATAAGCATACCCAACCGAGGTGGCGAGCACGTGGAGATGGTGCCTTCGCTTATTAGCATTTTGGTGCGCCTGTTCTTCGTCAGCGAGAAGTGTCGCAGGAAGTACAGGAATCGAAAGGAACTGCTTATCTGGCTGATCCGTTGCCTCTACCTGATGCCACACAATGAACGTTTACGGACAGACATCAGCATTTGCCTGTTCCAGTTCATCTTCCATGATCACATTACATGCACAGCGCAGCAGCTCGTTCTGAATGTAAAGTTCAAGGAATTGCGTTTGCCCGTAACATATACTGTGCACCACAAGGGATTCGAGACGCCAGCCACTGTGGGACTGGAAATGCAGCAGAATGTGCTGCAGAAATACTTCTCCGGCCATGTGCAGCTCTATGAGCAACACTGGCGATTTCATTTGGCACGAATCGTCTGCGGCATGCCTGATAAGTGCACCACAGCTGGCATGCGTAAAATGGATATAAATGAGTCATGGAAGCTGCGTCCCTTGGATCAGGCATTGATTGCAGTGTCGCAAACGTCGCTACAGTTGGAACGGCTGCTGCTTGAGGCCAGCAATTGCAGCAATCACGAGGCTCTGCTGCAGATTGTGCATAGTCTGCAAATGTTTCTGGTCATGATGCGTGAGTCTGTGCCGGACACCATCTGCCAGAGCCTATGGAACTTCATGCACAAGTATCTGCGTCTCGCACCCGGCAATGAAGCCGATCGCCGAGTATACGTGGAACTGCTAGAGCTGTGCTTCAGCTGCTTGCGCCATCGCCTACACGTGGTGATAAAGGGCCTGAGCATTGCCTTGGAAACGGATCCACATCATAGCTTCCGCACCATCATTAGAGATCGCCACGCATCCCTGCGTGTGCTCAGCCTGGTCACAGACTGCCTAGCGCAGCTCTTGATGTGGCTACCCAGAATGGAACGCGGCTGGATTGTGACATTCTTCATGGAGCTGACCACACTGGCTCAAGCTCGCTTCGAGCTGCGGAATCTACAGCAGGTGCGCTGCCTGTTCAGCGTGCTGCGCCAGCTGAGCGACCACCCATTGAACTTGAACAATGACCAACGACAGGTGAATTATGGCATTGTGTGTTGACTACATTCTCACTGACACTCTCTCTCTCTCTCTTGGTATATTCCAGCTCTTCTACAATCACTTTGTGAGGATGTCGTCCCACTTGCGCACCTGTACCCAAACTGGCGCCCAGTGGCAGAGGGATTGTCTGATGATTGTCTGCAATGTGCAAAGTGATGTCAATGTCCCCGCTGTAAATGGCAACATCAAGGTGTTTCGATATCTGCTCAGCCTTTGTGGCCACCACGATGAGGAGGTGCGCACCCTGGCCTGGGTGGCCCTGTCGCAATGTATTAGGAGCGTTGGCTCCAACATGGTGAACTTATTGCTGGAGTTCCACGACTTTTTGCCCGGCGGATTGGGCTCGTGTTGCCTCAGTACCATGCTGGATGGGCATGAGTTGATGCTGGTGCGTGAAATGGCTGGTCGTGCCTTTGAGCAGCTCATGCCACACATTGGTGCCGAGGTTTGTTGTGATCTGCTCAAATTCCATTCGTTCCTGGATCAGGCGCATGAAGCACTTGGCACGATCTGCCTACAAGACGCTCTGGATTATCCGCAGGTGCGAAACGAGGTGAAGAACTCCTGTCAGCTCATCAGCTGTTATGTGAGCATTGCCAATACTCTGATCACCATGCAGCCCAGCTGGTGTGTCACACTCTGTGAGCATCCCTTTGCTAATGGCCTCAGTGATGTGATGAAGATTCCCGAACAAGATAAATTCCATTGCGTCGCATATCTGGAGCTATGCGGTGGGCAAATCTGCAAATTCTATACGCTCTGCTATGTGCATAACCGAGAGTTTCTCGAAAGGAATACCTATCGTGATCCGGCCCTTCTTACCAGCTTCCTCGCGCTGATTGTGGATCTGCTGGAATTGGAGAGCCCAGAGCCGTCGTTAATACACATGTTGAAGCTTATGATGATATTCTACAAGAATCCGCTAGCGTATGAATGCTTGCGTGAGAAGCTCAAAGAGCTTCCATTGTTGCACTTCAATTTGCTGTGCCATGGCCTAAGCGACCAGTTGATCAATCACCCCGTGCAACGCTATACACTGGAGCTGCTGCTGCTTCTACTGGTCAGATCGGATCAGGATGACGTTGTATTGACAACAGTTGAAATGTATGAGGAGCAGGAGGATGAGGTGGAGAGCAGTGGTGACGACAACGAGGATGATTCCAATGGCGAGTGCGATGACGATGACACCAGTTGCGGTGCTAGTGGCAGTGCTGGTGATAATGGTAGTGGTAGCAGTAGCTGTAGTGAGAGTGATTCTGATAGCTCCAGCGAAAACAAGGAGAATAATCTGAACACACTGAACACAGCAAGTACGGCTGCTAAACCGAAGACAAGTTGCCTCACAAACGGAGCTGTCATAATCTTCCGTTCCCTGCTAGCACTATACCGGCACTTCTACTGCGTAAAGACAATGAAGACTGTGAATTTTGTGAAACCAATGGACAAGTCGCAGCAGCAAATCTGTGAAACACTTGGGAATCTGCTCAAGCAGTCGACTGATGTGGTGGATGAGGCTTGCAAAATGGGGCTATTGGACGAGGTGCTGACTCTATTGGAGCGATTCCTGGCCGATGACCAGGTGGGCAATGCCACTGTGTATGTGCGTCGTATGGGTGCACACAAGTCGCGTGACATCGTCCACAATTTGCTGGTGCTGATAAACATGCTGCTAGTGTGGCATAGTAATCCTCGCGCCGTCATCACCGAGCAGATTTTGGCATTCAGAATGGTGCGAGTAATTGTTGGCCTGTGGCCTTGGTTATCGCATTCTCCGGTCCTCAAACGTTCCATGCTAGAGTTGACCACTATACTCACTGAGCACTCCATGGAAATGTGCAAGCAGGCCTCTTTAGTGCTATCGAGTCAATCGCACTCGTTGCTACAGTTGATGGTGCGTGTGGCTGACCATGAGACCACCAAAAAGGAGGCCAAGACGACCGCCGCCACCTCCGGCATATATACGGAATCCTTTATACAGCTGGCACTGCGTGTCATGAGCAACTGCTGCTCCTGCACCGAGGGACGTCTCAGTCTGGGCAAGATGCGTGTGCTGGACATGTTTGATACGCTGCTACCACCTAACAACAAGGTGAGGCAAGATGTGCTGCTCAGCTGGTTGGGCTTCTGGGAAATCTACTCGCGCTACGAGCTTGGAAACAAGATATGTCACATGAGAGGACTCCTCCACACATCCCAGCGCTCGCCACCGCTGACCAAGTTGCGGCTACGCTCCTTGCGTATACTGCGAAATATGTGCTTCTGCACCAGCAACCGAATGCAGCTCGTCGGCATGGGAGAGTTTATGGATCTGCTATGGAAAGTTCTATCCGCCCCAGTGCAGGGATTGGGTGGTGCGGGTGATACCACCATAAACTCATTGGAGGAGCATCATCTGGTGGCTTTGTGTCTCTGGAAACTGTTCGGTTTCAGTGCCAAATGCAGAGCTGTGCTGCGTGCATCCAAATTATTCAAACTATTATCTTCCATTTCGGTTCAACTGGCGGAAATGGACCAAGAAGGACTGGAGCGATTGCCTTTCGCTACAGAGCTCAAAGCTCTACTTCCTCAACTCTTTGAATCGGTTCAGGCATAGCTACTGACGATACCCAGTGAAGCCAGTACAAATATACTATGATATAATCTTTCCAAAAGTCAACATTACTTAATTCTAATTAGAACAATTACGTTGTACTTATAAAAATAAAAAACATCTTAAACAGTCGCTTTAAAAGGACTCTAATAAACATAATTTCGAAGAAAAAGTTATTTTAGTTAAATATTATTATTATGAAACAGATCTGAATAAATGAACAGAATTCTCTTCTTTATTTATTCGTTCCTATTCCTAATCCATGTATATTCGACTTCATTCGCCATGTAACTAGCCATTCGAAATTTATCCGTTATTTATATCGGACACTCGATTCTTATCAATTATTTAGTGCTAACCAACAAATTTATTTATTTTATCTGAAATGCCAAAATACATTATACGCTTTATCTTACAAGTATATAAAATTAATTATTATGATTTATTTATATTAAAAACAGTGTACCCTACACATTTCACGGGTGGTTTACTGCGGGGCGAATGGCAAAAGCAGTTGAAACGATAATTATTCGACGAGGAGGAATATGGCACATTCCTGGAAAGACTACTGATTAAATGAATTAGGTCACTTTTTGATTAAGTGTTGTGATTGACAATATAAAATATTAATAATAAGTTAAAATAATATTAACGATTTTAATCGATTACTTTCAATTAATTGAAACCCATTTTACGACGATACAATAAAATCGTTTTCTGCAGTGAAATATTCGATTATTGAGTGTCATTGGATTGACGTGCCATCACTATCTAAAGTTCAGCGCCATTGCGGGCACTTGCATTTTTAGTAAAGGAAATCTAAAAAGTATCAGGTGAGGCGTTAAAGACATTATTAAACATTTATATAAATGTAAGTATGTAAATGCACATGGAGCCCAAAGTAGTCCATAACAGTGTAAAAAACTACTTAGGTACAAACGTCTACGCTCAAGTTTATGTGTTTATTTGAAAACACCGCATATTTTACAGTTTCTGAATACCGCAACCGCATTTGAGGTGCGTGTATTGCGAGTAGTTCTCTGGTACATATGTATGTACATACATTCGTATATATGCGAATTTATGTGACAATAATTTTTATTTAAGTTGGATTCCTTTATAAACTTTTGCATAGTTTTCTACTAAGTACACGGTCCCACAAAAGTGAACGGTCTCACAGAAATAAACCAAAATCACATTTAACACATTAAAATTATTTTCATTATTATTTTCTGTTAATTTCTTTATATTTAGAATGTTTGATTCAAATGGCACACCACAGAAGCAGGACAAACCAGATACCAACCGTAAGAAAAAAAAAATAAAAATTAAGGAATTCATATTTATTAATAAGAATGTTGACTTTTGTTAAAGAAATCGTGAATATAGACGATAAAATAAAGGAACTAAGGGAGGAGAACTTGACACTACGCCGTAAGTTAATTTATTTAAAAAATACACTATAAATTAACTTACACTGATTAACTTACAAATTTTAACTTTTTAGAAGATATCGAAAAGAAGAGCAAAGAAATGGAAACTCATATTAACCAGTTTTTTTCTTCAAAGAACGATAAAATGCTGAAGATGGAAAGCTTAAACAGGCTAAAGGAGCAAAGTACTTTTTAATAACAAATTTATATTACATTTTTGTAAATTATTCATTTCTTTTTTTAGCTGCCACTGTACAACTGCAGCTTCTGATAATAGACAAGTTCATCGAAAGAATTAAAAAATAACGTCAAGAATTCATATGAAACACCATCTCACATGCACATAACGAAGCGCTCTTCAATTTGGAACGAAGCCTCACCTTACACCGTTGAGATCTCGTCGTTCAGTAATGAAGAGCTCAAATCCAAGATCGCTGTTTATGTTTGCTAATAAGAAATATGATTTCATAAAATAAACATAAAATCAAGCGAATTTTATTTTACATTTTTGTCATATTTAATTTAAAAGCATGTGGTTAGCGCCTCTGAAGCAATGGACGAGGAAAGACTGGAGAAATTGCCCTTCCCTACAGAGCTCAAAGCTCTACTTTCTCAACTCTTTGAATTGGCAGTCATACTTAAGTATTTACCCAGTGGAGACAGCACAAATCAGTCATAATATAAAATATACACTATATCGTTTATCAAGTCAACTATACTTATGTAACTCTACTTAAAACAATTACGTTGTACTTATAAAAATATAAAACATCTCAACAGCTCGTACTGCGGTACCTGAATATAATTTCAAAACAACGCAGTTATTCTATTTGAATTTTATTATCAAACTGTGATATGTAATTAATAAATAGAATTATCTTTTAAGAAGTGATTGACATATTCATTCCTATGCCAAATTCCATAAGTTCAGTTGTATTCACCATGTATGCAGCCATTTTAAAGGCTATCGGTTATTTGTATCGAATATTCGATGCTTATCGATTATAAATAAATTTCAAAATAAATTATATACTTTATCGTACGAATAATATAAATAAGTCTACTTTTTTTATGGTTTATTTACGCGCATTACAATTGGATAGTTTCGGGGCGAATGACAAATTCAGGTGACGTATGGGAATGTGCGGAATAGTGCACATTCGTGAAAAAAAGGCAATCAGATAACTGCTCAAATGAATTGGCCACTTTTTATTAAGTATTGTGATTGACAATATAAAATCATACTTATTATAAAACATTAACGATTATAATCGATTAATATTCGATTTTTTGAAACCCATTTTACGATAAAATCATTTTCTGCAGGGGAAATAATCGGTTATTGAGTGTCATTTGATTGACGTGCCATCACTAGTTGAAGCTCAGCGCCATTGCGGTTGCCTGCGTTTTTGGTAAAGAACATCTAAAAGAAATCAGGTAATGTGTTAAAAGTAATTATTAAATACTTATATAAGTTTAGCTATGTAAATGCAGTTGGTGCCCAAAGTAGCCCATAACATTGTAAAACTACTGAGGTACAAAAGTCTACGCATAATTTTGTGTTTATTTGAAAACACCGCATATTTTACAAGTTTTGCATACTGCAACCGCATTTCAGGCGCGTGCATTGCGAGTAGTTCTCTAATACATACTACTTACATTCGTATGTATGTTTGTGTTTCTTATATTATTGTGTTTATGACAATAATATCCCACAATAAAATCCCACTGCATTGATTTTGATAAGCTCTTTAAAGTTTTCTACAAAGTAAACGGTCTCACAGAAATAAGATCAAAGTCACCTTCGAAACATTATACAAATTTTTTTTATATATTTAGAATGTCCGATTTAAATGGCGAACATCCTCAAAAGAAGGACAAACTTGATGCCGAACGTAAAGGGGCCCATCCACAGTAGAACATGTTGGCCGAGCCGCTCGGCGAGCCAAAATTTTCTCGTCCACCAACTAGTGCCAACATGCTCGCAAACATCATTTGGTGTCAAATCTTTGAGCAGTGAACATGGCAACGGAAAATGACAGCGCCACTGTAATAGCACTTTTGGCAATTAATGTTTGCTTGGAAAAGAAGAAAAACAAGCAATGTATAAATTCTTGCATAAATTGTTTTGACATTTTTGACAGCGCTCGCACGTGTTTTCACTTCAAACGTTTGATTCAAGTGATGTTCGTGCCAGCGTTGCCATCCATTGTCGAGCATGTTGTTGCGAACACAAGCAAGATAGAATCATTTCTATTTCGTTCGAGCGGCTCGGCCAACACGAAATTTGTACGCGAGCACTGCCACTAACGATGAAAATTGCGTCGAGCACAACATGCTCGGCCAACATGTTCTACTGTGGATGGGCCCCTTAAGTAGTAAAAACGTATGTTAAAATATTAATAATTATTATTAAAACTATTATTTTTCATAGAAGATATAGGCGAAATAATAAAGGCTCTAAAGGCGGAGCTTTTGGCAAGTAAGTTAATTTATTAAAAAAAAAAATTATTAAAACAATTTTACTTACAAATTGTAATTTTTTAGTACATATCCTGATGCTAAAGAAGAATATAGTAACTCAAATGATAGAGGAACTTGATGCATACATAGCAAGCTGCAGCACCAAAGTACTTTTGAATACTAATTTTATACTACATTTTTGTAAATATATAATTTCTTTTTTCAGGGCTCGCTACAAAACTGCAGATATTGAGAGTAAATGAACAGATCGAAGGGCTTAAGGCATTATGCAAATGAAACTCATATGAAACACCACCACACAAGCACATAACGAAGTTCTCTCTGGACCTCTTCATATTGGAACGAAGCTCACTTACACAACCATACATCGTTGAGCTCTCCTCGTTCAGTAATGAGTAGCTCAATCGAAAAATCTCTGTTTATGTTTGCTAATAAGAAATATGAGTTTTAAATTAAACTTACTACATTAAAATGTAAATTAAACCCACTATTATTTATAATAATTTTAACAAGATCCGATGCAACAGCTCAAGAACAACAACAGCTCCGACTTAAAGAGCGATTGAAGATTGCAGAGTGAGTTTTTCACTCTTAAAATGGAGTCTAAGCCTTAGAGACAGCTTTTAGTTTATAGAGCAGATATAACAATTTGTATTTAACAATTCAATAAGAGCATAAACATATGTTGAATTTCATCACAAATTCATACACTTGGCCTAGGTTGTCTTATCGTGGGTAATCGTGTACTCGTAATTAACTAGTGAATTCCAAGTATGTTTTGTGTTTGTGTTGATCAATAAAAACGTCTCAGTCATATGGCTGTGAAATACATACATACATATGTAGGTTTGTTTGTGGAAAATTACTAAGCTCTATTGCGCATTGTACATACCCTATATCAAATTGAATATTTTAAAGGAGTATGCTTTGAATGCAGTATTTCGCACTCTTATTACTTGTATCAGAGTGCGTGCATTTTCCAAAAAGTTTGCCGGCATTTGTTGAGCAAAGTTTAATCTTTCGCGAACATATACATACATACATACGTACATTCATATTCGTACTGTGCTCTCTGAACTTTTGAATGTGTGGGTAAAACACACAAATTTCACTCACACAATCGTATTAAAATGTGCTCTCTTAATTTAAGCACAAAAACGAGTGCGCGTGCTCTATTTGTTTTCGTTTTCTACAACATTCACTTACATATACATACTATCACAACTTGTACTGCTCTCTGTTTAAAACAAATGCATATAATGTACTTTTGCATGAATGTCTAAATATGTATAGTGAGTTCTATCGAACAGCTGTTTTAAGCAAATATGTTTTTGGTATTGTAACCGGCAAAAAGTACCAAAATACATTCATATGTACATACATACATATGTATGTAAGTATAATTTAAAAGAATATGTATGTATAAATTAGTATGTAGATTTAGATTTTACCAAAATACATTCATACATACATATGTATGTATAATATAATAGAATATGTATGTTAGAATTAGTATGTAGATTTTAGACTTAAGGAATTCTTATAAGCTTTTTAATATAATATTATTATATTATATTTACATATACAGTCGAGTCGCGATAATTCGCACCCCGCTAAATCAAAATTCTCAATAATTCGTAAAATTATCTGTCCCCTTGAAGAAAACCCGATTGTTCGTAAAAATTTCATATATTTTGGTCCCCTTGTTAATTCGTAATATTTTTCGCAAAGCAAAGAATATTAAACCTCTTATAAATCGTAATTTTGTTTCGTAACCTCTTATAAATCGTAATGCAATGGGAAATTTAGGGCAGTTAAGTCGCCGTTAGGATTTGTAGAACTGTCTATGCCGCCTTTATGTCGTTATAGTAAATGCTGAGTTTGTGTGTTGTGTCTCTCATTGTTATCGTTTAGTTTACTGATTATAGTTTTTTCTTCTTATTAATTAACTTAATTTTTGTTATTAAAATTTCATGTTACTGTATAATTTTCTTTTAATACTTAAGATGTACAATGAATAAAAGTCCCGTTAATTCGAATTTTTCTTTGTTGAGCCTCGTTAAATGGAAATCTCGGTAAGTCGAAGTCCCGCGTAATTCGTAAAAAATACGATCCCCGGCCATTACGAATTATCGAGACTCGACTGTATTAAATTTATATGAGATATGTATGTATGTACATACATAGATACATATGTACATATATGATATGCAATTTAGTTTGAACCATAACTACATATGTACATACATACATGCGTTTTTACCCTCATACGTTGATCTAATGCGGGGATGTATGAGATCTAGCCTTTAGTTGCGAAGCTTTCATACACACTCACATATGCACCCGCTCTACTGAGAGTGCACAGTTCTCTGAGCAGAAGAGAGCGCACCTGCCCGCGCTCTCCATGTGGGCGTAGTAGTATAAATACAACCACAACATGCAACCGGCACTCAGTTAGTGACGATCCTCCAGCTGCGACGGGCGCGTGTGTCATAAATAAACATTAAATAAAATGGCTGCGGGTGGAAAATATTGTTTTGCCATTGACCGTGGCGGCACCTTTACGGATGTCATTTGCATTTGTCCGGGCGGTCGTGTGCGCACCATAAAATTACTCTCTGAAGATCCCGAGCGTTATAGCGATGCTCCACGTGAGGGAATACGGCGCATACTTAAAGAGGAGACTGGGGCCGATCTGGCTGCATCGGGATTGGTGGACACTTCAAAGATAGGCTGGGTGCGCATGGGCACGACGGTGGCAACCAATGCGCTGCTCGAGCGTAAGGGTGATCCAGTTGTACTGGTGGTTAATGCTGGATTTCGTGATCTGCTCTATATTGGCAACCAAGCACGGCCCAAAATATTCGATCTAAACATACGGAAACCCTCGAATCTCTATCAGCATGTCGTCGAGGTGGACTGTCGCATTGTGCCCGAACAGGCGGATCGCTGTCAATTGGGTAAGTTTCTTTCTTAGATTAAATTTGATAATAAATTAATGGACTCATTGCTAGATAAACAGTGGAAGGTGCTGGAGGGTGTGGCTGGCAACAAGTACCTGGAAATGAGTCCTGTGGACGAATCGGCCGTGCGTGGCCAATTGGCCGAAGCTCACAGGCTGGGTATCAATTCCGTGGCTGTTGTGCTAAATCACAGTTACGCCTGTCCAAATCATGAGCTGCGCATCGGAGCCATTGCCAAGGAGTTGGGATTTGCCAATGTGACCCTCTCCCACCAGACCATGCCCATGTGCCGAGTGGTGGCCAGAGGTTATACAGCCTGCGCCGAGGCCTACTTAACGCCCCATGTGGATCGCTACCTTGCCAGGTGAGTGAAGCCCTCCTATAAATTAATGCAATGATGCAGCACAAACAATCCACAATTTAAATTAGCCAAAGACGAAAACACTACGACAGCCGTAAAGATAAAGATAAAGTCAGAGATAATGCTGTTGCGAAACGAACGCCAAAACAAAGGCAAACAACAATGTTGAGTGCAAAGCTCTCTCTCAAAGTACTCTCTTCCCATTACTCTCTTCGACGGTCGAAGCAGAACTTTTAGTGCTGAGTGCTGATCAGTGTTGCTGTTTTAGCGGGAAATGGCCAAAACAAAGCCAACAACAATGTTGAGTGCAAAGCTCTCTCTCAAAGTACTCTCTTCCCAGCGCTCTCTTCGCCGGTCGAAGCAGAACTTCTAGTGCTGAGTGCTGATCAGTGTTGCTGTTTTTAGCGGAAAATATCTAAATAATTTTGCCAGTTTACTTGATCCTTTTTTTCTCACTTCAGCTTTAAGTCCGGCTTCGACAACGAGTTGGCCGGCGTTGATGTGCTCTTCATGCAATCGGATGGCGGCCTCACCAGGATGGAAAATTTCCGTGGCGCACGTGCTATACTCTCCGGACCAGCAGGCGGAGTGGTGGGCTTTGCTTTAACTGGATCCCGTGAAACGGAACAGCCATTGATAGGCTTTGACATGGGTGGCACTTCCACAGACGTCTCCCGCTACGCCGGAAGTTACGAGCATGTGATTGAGAGCACCACTGCGGGTGTGACAATTCAAGCACCTCAATTGGACATAAATACTGTGGCCGCAGGCGGTGGTTCCCGGCTATTCTTTCGATCTGGTATTTTCGTTGTTGGTCCAGAGTCAGCAGGTTCTCACCCGGGTCCCACTTGCTATAAGAAGGGTGGACCTCTGACAGTCACCGATGCCAATCTGATGCTGGGACGTATACTGCCCCAATACTTTCCAAAGATATTCGGTCCCAAAGAGAACGAGCCACTGGACTACGACCTGACCAGGCAGAAGTTCACCGAATTGCAGGCGGAGGTCAATGAGCATCTTAAGGCCAGCGGTGATCCAAGAGTACTGACTGTGGAACAAGTTGCACTCGGATTCATTAGCGTAGCCAACGAGACCATGTGCCGACCCATACGTGCGCTGACCCAATCCCGTGGCTTGGACACGGCGAATCATGTGCTGTCCTGCTTTGGTGGCGCCGGCGGACAACACGCTTGTTCCATAGCCAGAAACCTGGGCATAGCCAAGGTGAGTAGGTAGATTATTTGGCCAGCGTTTCCCACTTACCTCTGGTCCCTTGTTTACAGGTGGTTATACATAAATACGCCGGAGTACTCTCTGCCTATGGCATGGCCTTGGCTGATGTGGTTCAAGAGGTGCAGGAGCCCAGCGGAGTTGAGTTCAATGCAGCCAATGCGCAGGCATTAAAGGAACGATTGGATGCACTGTCACAGATCTGCCATAGTAAACTGGCGGAGCAGGGCTTCCGTCAAATTGAACTGCAACCATTCCTGCATTTACGCTATGAGGGTACAGATGGTGCACTCATGTGTGCTCCTGCAAAAGCAGCAGATATATCGGAGCTATCGCCATCTGAGCTGATGACTTCCTATGGTGACTTCCATGGCACTTTCCTGGAGCGCTATCGCACGGAGTTTGGATTTGTGCTGCAGAACAGACGCATCGTCGTGGATGACATACGCATAAGGGGTTTGGGCAAAAACGAGACACCGCCTGAAGCTCTGATAGAGCCTGGCAAGGACTCAATGCCCACAGCCGTTGGACATACGCAAGTGCACTTCGATCAGGGCTCCTTTGATGCGTCCATTTATCTAACCAAAAATCTGCTGGCTGGCCATCAAATCTCTGGACCTGCGGTGCTCATCGATCAACTCTCCACCATCATAGTGGAGCCAGAGTGTCACGTGCAAGTGACCAACTACGGAGATCTGATCATGCGTGTAGAAACCGGGGGGAAGCACGGCATTAGTAAAGAGCTCGACCCGGTGCATTTAAGCATCTTTAGTCATCGTTTCATGAGCATTGCGGAACAGATGGGCAGGTGAGTCAATTCGTTGCACTTATGCACCCATATTCGTCTTAATACTCCCACATTTTAGAGTACTTCAGCGCACCTCGATATCGACCAACATTAAGGAGCGACTGGACTTCTCTTGTGCTCTGTTTGGACCGGATGGCGGTCTGGTTAGCAATGCTCCACATATACCCGTGCATCTGGGCGCTATGCAAGAGACGGTTCAGTATCAGCTACGTGTACGTGGAGATACCCTCAAGCAGGGCGACGTACTGCTGGCCAATCATCCCCAAGCCGGTGGCTCCCACTTGCCGGATTTGACGGTCATTACGCCCGTGTTCTATGAGTAAGTATCAGTATATTAGACATATGCTAGCTCCTAATACATGTGTTCAATTCCAGAGGTCAAGCACGTCCCGTGTTCTTCGTGGCATCACGTGGACATCATGCAGATATTGGAGGCATTACGCCGGGTTCTATGCCACCACACTCTACGTCATTGGCGCAAGAGGGGGCCGCCTTCAAGTCGTTCCTACTGGTGGAAAATGGACAGTTCCAGGAGCAGGCAGTGATCGAACGCCTGACCACACCAACTGTCGTCAAGGATGCGGTAGGCACACGTAATCTGAGTGACAATCTGTCCGACCTAAAGGCACAGATTGCAGCCAATCACAAGGGCATTCACCTGGTATCGGAACTCATCGATAGCTATGGCCTGGACGTTGTCCAAGCCTATATGTTACACATACAGAAGAACGCCGAGTTGGCAGTGCGCGATATGCTCCGCGAGATTGGCAAGAATGCTTTGGAGCGCACAGGATCGACCGTGCTAGAGGCCAAGGAGCACATGGATGATGGTTCTCCCATTGTGTTACGTGTCACGATTGATCCAGAGAGTGGCTCGGCGTTGTGCGATTTCACCGGTTCAGGCCAAGAGGTTTGGGGCAACTGCAATGCTCCTCGTGCCATCACACTCTCGGCTCTTATATACTGTCTCCGTTGCATGGTTGGACATGATGTGCCGCTCAATCAGGGCTGCCTGGCGCCCATACAGGTGGTGATACCAAAGAACTCAATTCTAGATCCTTCCGAGGGCGCAGCCGTAGTCGGTGGAAATGTGCAGACGTCTCAGCGAATTGTGGACACTGTGCTGAAGGCATTCCAAAGTTGTGCAGCCTCCCAGGGCTGCATGAATAATATTACGATTGGCGATGATCAGTGGGGCTACTATGAAACTGTGGCCGGTGGCGCGGGCGCTGGACCTGGCTGGCATGGTGCTGGTGGCGTACACACGCACATGACCAACACACGTATTACGGATCCCGAAATATTGGAGTTACGCTACCCGATGATCCTAAAACGCTTCTGTCTACGCACAGATGCTTCAGGTGGACTCGGTCGTTTCATTGGCGGCGAAGGGGTGGAACGGCATTTGCTGTTCCGTAAGCCGGTCACATTATCGGTTCTAACCGAACGCCGAGCTCTCCAGCCCTACGGCCTGGCTGGTGGGCAGCCTGGTAAGAGTGGCCGTAACCTTATCATCAAACACGATGGTAGAGTAATTGCACTCGGCGGGAAGACCTGTATTGATGTGGATGCGGGGGTAAGTGTAATCAGAGTTTGATTCAAACAAAACACATTCACTTTACTTACTTTCACAGGATACGTTTGCAATGAAAACTCCCGGTGGTGGTGGCTATGGCCTCAGTGATGACAGCGCCAAGGAGGATGTATCCCAAGATGGTAAACTCGCTCACAGATTCGTTGAACGCGGTACGCTCTACAACTACAGTCAGGCCCAGGAATCTGCATAAGCACCGCTCTTGTGCCTGTTATTATACTATTTTACAAATATAAACATCAACTAAAAAGTTGACCTTACATGTATCCAAATTAGTACAAGACTTTAAATTTTGGTGCTAACGTCAGTTTCGCAAAAAACCTCTATTTTCTGATACTCTACCAAACAACTGCAGCCTCCGTATAACACCCCCTTACTCCCTCTCCATAAAACGTTGCGCATGTGCACTTGTACGATTTTCTTTATGTTGAACCATAGATAGTGTGAGCAAGTCAACTTAATTGTGTTGTTTTAAGTAATTCTAATCCTTTATATTACGTTATCACATACATATTTAAGCATTGATTAAAAAAATATTAATTCTGTTATTAAATTTTATTATTAATTGCGCCTTCTAGCGGCGATATGTTGTGCTTCAATCGAACTTCCATTGAACTCAACTTCTCAGCAGTTCCAATCAGCTGAAATGCTGGCGCCAGCTAGCGGAAATATGTTGTACTTCAATCTAACTCGCATCGAACCCAACTTGTCCGCTACTTGTGTTGCCATTTCGATTATTCTATAGCTAGATCTGGCTATTTTGAATAATCAAAAACTCCATATTCTGCCGCTTGCTTTTCTGGCTGTTTGTGAAAATAATTTAGTTAGTTTTTAGCTATTTTTAAAATAAATAAAACTACATTATTTACATAATGTATAACAACTTTAATGCTAAATTATTGGCTATTAAATTCCATATGGAAATTAAAAAATCAAAGACAAATTTCCATCCACTGAAACATTTGCTAATTTGTGGGGTAACATACAATAATACAAAAGAGGCTGATGTAGATAATATTTTGGCAACGCTTGTTTAATATTAAAAACATTTTATCTAATGAAAAGTACTGAGCTGTTATTTAGCTATTTTTAATGGCCCACTCAGCCAGAATTGTCTGCAGATAGTTGGCAGCACTGGTCAATACGAGCAACCTGTTCGGTGCTTAAGCAGGGTTGTTATTCGTTTTGTGGCGTGTTTATATTTGAAGACGAAACGGTGAAAACAATAGAGAAATGGAGAATTTGGCCACGAAAAAGAACTGGTCTGATGCGGAGAGGCTGGAGCTAGCAGCGCAGCTAGATGCTGAGCTGGATCAATTTATTGACGGCTTGGAAAAGAAACGCTATGAGGAGGGCTGGCCAGAGGATCGATGGCAGGAGGAAATGGACAAACATCCGTTTTTCATGAAGAAAGCACCACAGCCAGGCGACGAGGTGCACCCAATGTTCGAGGGACTACAAAAGCTCAAATACGATCCAGAGGAGAACACGCTGGAGGAGCTGGCGCTCAACTACAAAGAGGACGGCAACTTTTACATGAAACATAAAAAGTTTCGCATGGCCATCTATTCCTTTACCGAGGCCATTAAAACTAAATGCGAGAATCCCGAAGTGCTGGCCGTGCTCTTCAACAATCGCTCAGCTGCTCACTACTTCCTCAAAAACTACCGTTCCGCCCTGAGTGACGCCCAGCGTGCCCTCTTCTACAAGCCCATCTATAACAAATCGCGCTGGCGAGCCGCACAGTGTGCACATGAGCTGGAGAGATTTGATCTGTGCACACAGCTGTGCGAGGAACTGCTCGAGGTCGACATCGATCACAAGGAGGCAAATGAACTATTGCACAAGAACAAGATGAAAAAGGTATTGAGATCATACTGAATGAATGAGTTTGAGTGTTATATTATTATTTACGGCATTTACCCATTGCAGCTGGACACGGAACGTAATCAACGCAAGGAGGCGGCTGAGGCCAAACGTCGCCTGACTCGATTCCACAAACTGCGTGAGACGCTGGAGCAGCGTGCTGTTAAGTTTGACGATCAACGGATTAATAAATCGGCCAATATTAGCGAGGAGCTGTTACGTCCCAAGTTTCTGCCACTGGAAGATTTCCCCGTTCACTTGGATGACGATGGCAGCACTTTGATTTGGCCGGCTGCCTTCTCCTACCCGGAATTCTTGCTCAGCGATTTCCAGCAGCAATTGCCAGAGACTGCCACCATGATGGACTGTCTCAATGAGCTCTTCACCCAGCCGCTGCCCGTCGACAAGACCCAAAGCTATCGCCCTGCCAATGTCAATGTGTACTACGAGAACCGTAAGGCTGGCATCGTACACAAAGTGAATGCCACAAGATCCCTGCGCGAGATTGTCGCTGAGAAGGGCTTCTTTGTGTCTGGCGGCGCCTTGCTCTTCTACGTGGTGCCCAAGGACTCGCGCGTCGAACAGGAGTTCATTCATCAGCAACGTCGACCCATGGTCTACAGCTGAGTAGGAATTAAGCAATATATTATTGGTTTTCCCTTTTTGTACATTAAAAAAGCGTTTATTCAAATTGTTATTCATTTGCAAAGTATTCATCAATAATCATAGTTATTCCCTGGTACAATTGAGCTTTGGATGGCGCTATATAAGCTGAGGCACAAAGCAGTCGGAGTATCCTCCCAGTGTATGCCGCGTTGTTTAGTGCTAAATTTGTTTAATACTGCACGGTTATCTAGTAATTTTCTAATTTCTTTGATTAACTAGCTAATTGTTTGTGCTAAATAGCTGTGATATGTTTTGTCAGCAGTTCGCAAAGCCAGAAAGCGTTAAGCGAGTTAGTTCAAATCGAATACGATTATAAATATTTGGTATTTAGTAAATTAAGTATACACAATTCAAAATGCTTTAAACTTAAACAGTAATAAGCTGAGCACAATAACATTTAGGCATTAGAATCTAATAGTCACACACACTTTAAAAGCTGAAGCCTTAGTCTAGCTATAAGTTAATGTACTATATAAAATTAACAACAGTTTCTTGTGTGAGTAAAAGCGTTTTGCACATTTTCCTAAAATTGAGCCATATGATACGTATATGAGAGTCGAAATTGGCATAGACATGGATCAAGAACAATTAACAGCAGACAGTGAGATCAACATCTGATATGATGCAGTAGTTAATGCTTAATTGATATGGTTTTGTTGGGCAAATTAGAAATAGCATAGTATAAGGCGTTTAACTACTTAATGCAGTATTAAATACATTCGATAAAAAACTAAAAAGAACACAATCGAGAGCGAGAGTTGAGTCTGGCAAGGATCACGGACTCGTTGTCCTAACAAGTTGCACTCTCTTAATTACAGCAATATAAACTTGTAAACTTATCCCTACTAACAACAACAACAACGACTTATGCTTAGGTTTACTGTGGAGTAGCTGGAGCCACTGGCGGCGTTGCTATGGCGGCGGTGGCATTGCGCTGGAGCACATTGTTGAGTCGCATCTTGAGCGGCGAGAAGTCAATCTTTTTGAAGCGCGGCAATGAGGTAAACTTCTTCAGGCCGTTGGGTAGTGGCGCCAGCTGCTGTAGCTGTTGCTTGTGCTCATTGGGTTTCTCAGTCGCCGTCTGGGACTGAGTCATGGCAGAGTTGAGCTGCAGCTGCTGCTGTTTGGTGGGTGAGTTGCCAAATTTGGCTAATGTGGCGTATTTCTGTAGCATACGCGTGGCACGCTCCGCCGCCTGATAGCAGTGCTCGTACTCATCCTCCAGCTGGTTGCATGTGGCCTTCGATTTGGAACTGGTGCTGGGCTCAGCTGTTTGCCCGTCGTCGAATTTGAAATCAATGTTCTGCAGCATGGCCAACTGGAGCAGCTCCTCCTCGACTGCGTTTGCCGCTGGCACTTCAATGTTATTATTGTTATTGTTGTTATTATTATTATTGTTGTGGACACGCTTAACAGCGTGAGTGACGCTATAGACGCCCTCGGAGATTTTATGGGCGGCAGTCTTTGGGTTTAACGTTTTAGTCTTGGCTGTCGATGAAGTGGGTGATGATGATGTGGATGTGGACGTAGTGTATGTAGTAGCTGACTTTTGGCGTTGCTCGATAATTTGTAGAGGCGATGATATATATAGATTCTCTTTGCGCTCTCGACGCAGCCTGGCTGTGATCAGGTGATGCACTCCCGGTGCTGTCTCCGCGCTGTTGGGACTGCGGCGTCTCGACTTGAGCGTGTCACAGCTGTTGGGATAATACGAGGGCACCTTGTCATCCACGCTAATGATGGACTTGCGTGGCGTTTGATAATAATCCTCTTGTATTTCCTCCTGCTGTCTCTGCCCTGTCGGCGTCTGCTGCTGCTGCTTAGTTGGCAGTGCTGGCATCAGTGGAGATTCGGTGGGTGTGCTGGTGCTGAGGCCGTAGACCAATCCAGGTGGTTGTGCTTCCAGCTCTTGCGATGCCTTTACAGCCAGAAGATTCTCGTACAGATGCTCGGCTAGAATGCTGTTGCCATCTATGGAACTGCCATGCATCACCTCATAAATGTCACTCTCGTTCTGTACATCAACTTCGACTGTGGGCGCTGCCGCATTAGCGGCTTTTATGGTATGCTGATCATCGGCGTTGCAGCTGCTCGTTGATGAGTAGTAGGAACCAGTTGAGTAGCCGGATGAGGTGGATGTGGTACTGGCACTGGGCTTTGTCACTAACACCGCCTTCTTTTCGCTGTTGACCTTTTGAACTATGGGAGCCATCAGGCAGTATCCATTGAGATCGTCCACTAAAACCTTCTTCTTGCCCTGCTGCATATGGGGCACGGCACCGTTGGCACCAATGAGATTAATAGTGGATGTGTTGCATGCGGAAAAGTTAAAGTTATGTGGCAACTTCTCTGACATATTTAGGCCTTCCAGCGAGTCGGCTTTGCTCAAATGGCGTGTAATCTCAGCCACCAGAACATCGCGGGGATTGCCTTCAATGACGGAATCCTCGAGACTGATGTTCAGCTCCTCGCTGGACAATGCTTCGCCGAATGTGTCCAGAAAGTTCAGCTTAGAAAGATCCGGACTCGAGAAACTGTTGCGATGAGCATTTTTTAAGAGAGATTTGCGTGGATTACGTGGCTTAGCCGTTGCTGCATCTGGTGTGGGCGCGTTTTCATACAGCGGTATCTGCTGCTGCAGCTCCTCTTCCTGGAATTGCGGTGAGTCACTAGCACTATCAGACCTTCTCTGACCAAAGAAATTGTCTAGCATAGTTTTATATTTTTTCTTCTTGGCTAGCTCAGCCTCCGGATTGGTATTGCAGCGTGGTAACTCGCCCGGGCGGCACTCGAATGTGTTGATGCGCTTCCGATGTGCAGGCAGCGGCGGCAGTGCTGGTGGCGTCTCTGCCAAATCAGGCGCATTGGGTTTCATCTCCTCATAAATACCGGAAGCAATCGATGCACGTGAAATGCGGCTGTCATCAAAGATTTCCTCATAGATTTGGGAAACGCGGGTCGAAAAGTTGAAACTGTTAGCGTCCACGTTGTAGCACAGTGAGTCCGGCAAATTTGGCAACGGGCCAAGAGCGCTAAAAACAAAT
This sequence comes from Liodrosophila aerea, assembly GCA_035045005.1. NCBI lineage: Eukaryota > Metazoa > Arthropoda > Insecta > Diptera > Drosophilidae > Liodrosophila > Liodrosophila aerea. The sequence goes on along the minus strand of JAWNNL010000331.1, from coordinate 9,505 downwards.
ACAGATTTATGATAAATTCTTTTGATTACTTCATTTTCATTCCCGTTACCTTGTGTCACGACTGAGCCTGCGCTGCTCAATGAACACTTGTCTGTACAATTCCAGATTCTTGATGGACTTTTTCAGCCATTTCATATGTCGCCGGCAGGAAGTCTCCGTCTCCAGTGCAAAGTAAATAAAGCAATTCCGCCGATTCTGAGTCCAAAAGAGGCCGTACGAGTGCTGCTTGGTGCGAGAGGTAGCCAGGCTGATGTTTACTCCGGGTACATTCACTGAAACGCTATGTATTTTCGCTTGCTGTTGTGGGTCATCTTCGCCTAGGATTTGGAAGCTGAGCCGCAGGAAGCAGGGCACACATTTGATAGCCTCGATTTTCACTTGACATCTGGTCCATGTCTTATACCGCAGAGCAATGGCGCGCTTGTCGTGTGTATCTAATTTCACGTCCATTTGCATCGAAATCTCGTTGTGGTCCATATCGGTTAAGTCTTAAGGATTCTTGCAGAGTGAATGTTGGTTGCGTGATGAATGGTTAATGAAAATGGTAAATGATTTGTAAAAACTAAGTAAATTCACATATTTTTTCTCTTTGCTTTTTCGGCAAGGGTGGAGCTAATTAATCTCAAAAATAAAGTGTGTACACACTGATTAGAGATGGTCGCTGCCACTTGCAATACCGAAGCGTTATTGGAATTTTTTAGCTCATTCTATGGTCATTCTACGGTAAGTGTGGGAAAAATGAATAAAACTATGGTCAATAGACTAGTAAAAACGCCAATACATTGTTATAAATAATAATAAAACAATAAACATCAATGGAGATAAAAAAAATAATTTTTTTTTAAATACCAAATTCTCTAACTAAATTTGCATTTGAAATTTGACGTTGGCGCACTCTGTCAACAAAGAAGAAAAAACCCATCACTTGCAACTTGGTTGCACACAACAAAGTTTTTGAATTGAAGCGCGAAACTGATCCATTATGGCAAATGCAAGTGGTAGATCGCACAAAGTATGTATATATTTTTGATTAGGATGACCAGCTGAGTCGATATAGCCATGTCTATCTGCCCGTGTGTGTGAGTGCGTCGATCTCAGAGCTCAAGTTTATTGAAAAGTGTGGATGCCACGGACGTTTTGCTCATAATTTAATAAAAATGAATATCAAGCCCAAATTTAAGCATAAGCATACTTGGCGTTCATCAAATATATTTTAATTAGCATCATTATTAATCTCTTCAGAAAATTAAATTAAAATCGTTAACAGAGTTCAATTCGCTTAACAGAGCACAAAAAGGTAAACAAAGCAAATTGCATCGAGCGCAGAACGAACAAAATAGCCCAGTGCACAACCTAAGTTAGCCAAATTCACAACCTCGAATAGGCGCTACAATAGACCTCTAAATATCTTGTTCAATAGCCTTCAGATGGCAAATTGTGGGGTGAGCAGAAGAAATTATATTATTTATATATGCTTATATAATTTAAACTCAAGTTAAGGCTGCCTTAGCGACATACATTGAAAAGAAGTGTCATTGCGCTAACACATAAATAAAGTGCCAATTTTGGCGTAAAAGCGCCAAGTGTGGCAACCGTGGTTCCAGCACAATCAGTTGATTTTTTTTAGTAACGTTGTCGATTTGTCGTTTATTCCGGATCAATTATAACGCTCGTGTCAGTGATTCGTGTTCTCGTCGTCGCCTCGACAAAGAAATTTATAATTAAATTACAACATTGCGTACTTCCTTACTAGTCAAGTCAGAACCACGAACATATTTTGCAATACTTTATTTGCATACTTTACGCAACGAAAGCAGCTGCGTCGACATCAATTGGAGCTGCTAGAAGGTGCAAGAAGGCGGGGAACCAGAAATCAAGAAGCAGCAGCGCAAAACGAAACCAAAGTCTGCGCATAGAAATACATAGAAATATAAATACAACAAAATAGTAAATATTATAGTGTGTGTGGCTGATAAAAATAGTGTTGAAATTGATATAAATAAAAGAACTCAAAATGGCGCGTTTGAAACATTTGTAATTAGTTCATAAAAAGTTTGACAACATTGAAAAATAATCAATTTGTGTGGGTGAGTAAAAGACATACAAATACATACAAATGTGTAAAATTTCTATTTATAATCATTTTTTTACACAACTGCCTCTACGTCATGTGCTGTGTGTGAGTGGGTGTGAATCATCCATATAGGAAACATACATTGTTTATATCCCCACGCACACTTGTTCCTGCACTGCACGTGCGGCATTCTGACTGGCCAATTGGCATCCAATTGGTTTGCCACACTGCCTATGCATATTACAAACTCATAAAACAGTCCCTAATCTAGTATCTGTCAGCTGTTAAATTGGAAATTTTCCACACGCTTCACATTTGGTTTGTTTTGGATGGAAAATTTTCATCCCTCCCCTGTTCTCAGCGGTGCTGTGACTTTACAGGTAAACAAACCATTTCTGTGTTACCGTTGTTAGGACTACGTTTGCCGGCCGTATAGCCGACACACACACGCACACACTCGCGGTCGTATGTGAGCTGCACAGCTTTTGCAATGTTTAAACTTGCAGCTGCAATAAAGCTTTTTTACACATTTCTTTGGCATAGGGAGAGAGAGTTTATTGAATTGGGAATGCAATGCACATGCTAGAGAGAGCAGAAATATAAGAAAATTTATAAATATAATACTAAATACATAGTTCTGTTTGATGCGACCTTAACATAGGTTACTAAATGGGGTTTTCTTTTTTAGCTTGAGGTACAGAGTAGATACTATAACTGAGCTTGCCAATTTTGGCAAAAAGAAAATATGTTTTTTACTCTTTTATCTATCGAGATTTCGAGTTAGCAAAAATCCCATTAAAGGGAAAAATTAAAGATGCTTTGTATGGTCATCTAGCATATTGAATTTTGACAGTGTTTTTCGACTTACATTTCATTGATTTTTAGTTAACAAAGTATACAAATCATAGTTTGAACTAAACTTATTCAATTTCTTCTAATTATCTATATATATAAAGTAGTTCGTTCTGACTGACTGACTGACTGAGTGACTGATCATCAACGCACAGCCCAAACGGTAAGATATAGCGACCTAATTTTTTCGCAGAATGATTGCTTATGACCCTTAGACGCACGTTAAGCGCTGATATCTGCAAACCCCCTCCCCCTTCCAACAGAGAAGAGCAACTGTAGCCACAATTTTAAAGATAAAAACTTGGGGCTTAATATATAAGTAGCTATTGGCTACCTAAGTCTATTCTGAAAATTTCAGCTTGATCGGACAATAAACAATGGAGTTATTCGAAATTCAATTAATTAGTTTGGGGAAGGGGGGAAACCAAAACAATGCTCGCATGACAGATGAACTGTGTATACGTGTAATATACGGTTGAGCATCGATATGCTGCCATATTCGGTTTAAAATAGCGCGGGTACATACGTACATTTAAGCACATGCATACATATGTACATCAGTATATACATACATTTATACATATAACCATACATTCGAATATACATACATTTAAACAAATGTATGTACGAATGTATGTTTGCGTGTGTGTACATGTATATATGTACATGTTTAAATGTACATGCATACATTAGTACATACATATTTACGTACATACATTATACATTCATTCATACATTCATTAATATATGACATGTACATATGTATACATGTACATACATTTATGCGCACATACATACATTTAAACATATGTACATGAATAGATACATACATACATATATTTAATACATACATAAACATTTTGACATCAGGACATATCTACATACATATATACATATAAACATATGTATATACGAATGTATGTTTGTATGTGGGTACATATGTATGAACTGATGTACATATGTATGTATGCATGTATATATGTATGTACTGATGTACATAAGTATGTATGTATTGATGTACATATATATGTATGCATGTATATACTTCAGTACATACATATTTATGTACATCATAGATCATACATTCATTCATACATGTATGTACATTCATGCGCACATACACACATTTAAACATACAAGCATAGATATGTACATACATATATTGAAACATAATTTATGTACATACATTTAAACATGTGCACATACATGCATACATATGTACATATGTATAGTGAAAACTGTACAGCTATTACCCCTGCATCCTCTGCAGACACTGGCGAAAATTTAAATAATAATTTCTATAAAACAACTATATCTTAATATTTTTATTGCATATCGGTGTTATATTATATATATTTATTCAAAGAACATATACGATATAGTTTTTTTTCTTGCCATTGTTTTTAGACTATGTATTTTAAAAAAGTACAAAAGGGTCTATTAAGTTTGTGCAATTCAGAAATATATAACAGGCTGAAGGAGGCGTGGCAGAACCCACAAAGTATATATATTCTTGATCAAGACGACGAACTGAGTCGATATAGCCATGTCCGACTGTCTGTCTGAGACTTGAACACCGAGATCTCGGAAACTATAAGAACTAGAGACTCAATTCTTTTTAGGCTCTGTACTTTAAAAAAGTAACAAAAGGGTCTATTAAGTTTGTGCAATTCAGAAATATATATGTAACAGGCAGAAGGAGGCGTGGCAGAACCCACAAAGTATATATATTCTTGATCAAGACGACGAACTGAGTCGATATAGCCATGTCCGTCTGTCTGTCTGAGACTTGAACACCGAGATCTCGGAAACTATAAGAACTAGAGACTCAATTCTTTTTAGGCTCTGTACTTTAAAAAAGTACAAAAGGGTCTATTAAGTTTGTGCAATTCAGAAATATATATGTAACAGGCAGAAGGAGGCGTGGCAGAACCCACAAAGTATATATATTCTTGATCAAGACGACGAACTGAGTCGATATAGCCATGTCCGACTGTCTGTCTGAGACTTGAACACCGAGATCTCGGAAACTATAAGAACTAGAGACTCAATTCTTTTTAGGCTCTGTACTTTAAAAAAGTACAAAAGGGTCTATTAAGTTTGTGCAATTCAGAAATATATATGTAACAGGCAGAAGGAGGCGTGGCAGAACCCACAAAGTATATATATTCTTGATCAAGACGACGAACTGAGTCGATATAGCCATGTCCGTTCATGTCTGTCTGAGACTTGAACACCGAGATCTCGGAAACTATAAGAACTAGAGACTCAATTCTTTTTAGGCTCTGTACTTTAAAAAAGTACAAAAGGGTCTATTAAGTTTGTGCAATTCAGAAATATATATGTAACAGGCAGAAGGAGGCGTGGCAGAACCCACAAAAGTATATATATTCTTGATCAAGACGACGAACTGAGTCGATATAGCCATGTCCGACTGTCTGTCTGAGACTTGAACACCGAGATCTCGGAAACTATAAGAACTAGAGACTCAATTCTTTTTAGGCTCTGTACTTTAAAAAAGTACAAAAGGGTCTATTAAGTTTGTGCAATTCAGAAATATATATGTTACAGGCTGAAGGAGGCGTGGCAGAACCCACAAAGTATATATATTCTTGATCAAGACGACGAACTGAGTCGATATAGCCATGTCCGTCTGTCTGTCTGAGACTTGAACACCGAGATCTCGGAAACTATAAGAACTAGAGACTCAATTCTTTTTAGGCTCTGTACTTTAAAAAAGTACAAAAGGGTCTATTAAGTTTGTGCAATTCAGAAATATATATGTAACAGGAACAGAAGGAGGCGTGGCAGAACCCACAAAGTATATATATTCTTGATCAGGACGACGAACTGAGTCGATATAGCCATGTCCGTCTGTCTGTCTGAGACTTGAACACCGAGATCTCGGAAACTATAAGAACTAGAGACTCAATTCTTTTTAGGCTCTGTACTTTAAAAAAGTACAAAAGGGTCTATTAAGTTTGTGCAATTCAGAAATATATATGTAACAGGCAGAAGGAGGCGTGGCAGAACCCACAAAGTATATATATTCTTGATCAGGGCGACGAACTGAGGCGATATATATATGTCCGACTATCTGTCTGAGACTTGAACACCGAGATCTCGGAAACTATAAGAACTAGAGACTCAATTCTTTTTAGACCCTGTATTTTAAAAAAGTACAAAAGGGTCTATTAAGTTTGTGCAATTCAGAAATATATAACAGGCTGAAGGAGGCGTGGCAGAACCCACAAAGTATATATATTCTTGCTCAGGACGACGAACTGAGTCGATATAGCCATGTCCGTCTGTCTGTCTGAGACTTGAACACCGAGATCTCGGATACTATAAGAACTAGAGACTCAATTCTTTTTAGGCTCTGTACTTTAAAAAAGTACAAAAGGGTCTATTAAGTTTGTGCAATTCAGAAATATATATGTTACAGGCTGAAGGAGGCGTGGCAGAACCCACAAAGTATATATATTCTTGATCAAGACGACGAACTGAGTCGATATAGCCATGTCCGACTGTCTGTCTGAGACTTGAACACCGAGATCTCGCAAACTATAAGAACTAGAGACTCAATTCTTTTTAGGCTCTGTACTTTAAAAAAGTACAAAAGGGTCTATTAAGTTTGTGCAATTCAGAAATATATATGTTACAGGCTGAAGGAGGCGTGGCAGAACCCACAAAGTATATATATTCTTGATCAAGACGACGAACTGAGTCGATATAGCCATGTCCGACTGTCTGTCTGAGACTTGAACACCGAGATCTCGCAAACTATAAGAACTAGAGACTCAATTCTTTTTAGGCTCTGTACTTTAAAAAAGTACAAAAGGGTCTATTAAGTTTGTGCAATTGAGAAATATATATGTAACAGGCTGAAGGAGGCGTGGGGAAGGAGGCGTTAGGGATCTCTGCCCCCTGTTTAATGGCGTCGTGAAGGTGGCCGAGCGAAGCGAGGACACAACCACGGGCCTTTTCATTGGGGGTTGGCGTTCTCGCGAAGCGAGAACGCAGGGGGCGAAGCCCCCTAGTCTCTTATATAAAATCAGTTTCTTAAAATTGAAATCCGGAAAGGAACTGTATATTTTCGTATACAACATTATTATTATTTCTTAAATTAATTTAGTTTACAATATAGTAACATATAAAAAAAATACTCTATATTTTCTAAAAATTATATAATTTAAATACATTTGTTTCTTTATTATTTACACTAATAGAAAGATCATTTTACCCGCATTATAAGTCCAATTTGATGCTAATAGTATCAAAGAAATACCCTGGGGTACTTTAAGTCGCCTAAACTTGACGCAGATAATACCCTTCCCCAAAAATAATTGCAAGGGTACCAAAAGCTCTGTGAAAAGCTCTTCGTGCTGCCATTTATAAACAACTGTTATTGATTAAATTTTTAACAATTTCCTGCATTAATTCTTTACTTTCAGTCGCAAACGGTTGGACACAGAGCTCTCCAATAAAAAGTGTGTAAATTGTTTTAAAAACTACAAAATATTAATAAAAATGGCCCGTTCAAGTAGTTTATCGTTTAATTCGATTTCGAATTTAGAGACTAAACATTTCTAAAAGTGTCTTGCCGACGATTTAATAAAACAATAAGATAATTCACGTTAAAAAAGATAAAACATTACAAAAAAAAAGTAAAGTAAAAATAAATAAAAAAATAAACTAAAAATTGTGTGCAATAGAAAAGTTCGAGTGGAGTGGAGTGAGTGTAGAGTGTATTGATATACATAAAAAGAGAGACTCTAATCGTATCGTACCGTTGTCGACTGCATTTATCCAACTGATTAAGGGTCAAGTGCCTAATGGCAAGTTCGCTTAACAAGACGAGACACAGACGCAGATTGGCTGCGATCTCGTTCCTATCGAATATCTCATTAGATGGCACACATCGGGACACAAAATTCGGCGCAACATTTGGCAGCAGCTTCTGCACGCAACAGCAGCAGCAGCAGCATCCGCAGCAGCAGAAGCATTTCGGCAATAGCAACAACGCAACGGCAGCGTTGGGATTCGGCGCCGGTGGCTATCATCAGCATTATCAACGCAATCATCAGCAGCGCAGCACTCAGGCTCAGCAGCAGCAGCAGCAACAGAATCGCAACCAACAACAACAGCAGCAGCAGCAGAATGGCAAGTGCGGTGGCAGCGCTGCAGCATTACTGCTATGCAGCGCAGATGTGCACATGGGTGGCAGCGATAATGGTGCCGGTGGCGGCCTCTGTGGCATGGACGAGTGCGCCGGGGCAAGCATGGGCAGTGCCAGCGATGGGGATGGTTTTAGCGAAACCGAAAATATGGGTCAATACCTGATGAACATGGCTGTTGCACCTGCACCCAGCGTTGTGCAGGCTGAGAGACGCAACATAAAGCGGCCCACCTCCTGTGGCCGCCAGCCTCTGCAGCAGCAGCAGCAGCAGTCAGCGGGCAACCAGGCAAAGCCGCTGCAGCAGCAACGTGGAGGCAGCGGTGGTTCCGGCGCCGAAAGCGGCAGTGATTCGGACAGCGTTAAGATACCGCTCAAGGTATCCAATCTGGGTAGCGGCGGAGGCGTCGGAGGCGCTAGCATAAAGCTAATACCATTAAGGGATCGGTGAGTTATCTACTATGCATTATTATTGACGTTGTTGATGTTGAAGTTACAAATCATAACGATTTCCAAATATAGAGGGACATGCTCTGAGCATACTCCTTAGCATACACCTCCTTGTTGAGAGTTAAAGTGACATATAAAAGAGCCAGCAGATTGGCTTTGATTTTGTATTAACTAACATAGATATTTATCGTACATATGTACGTACCAGAGAACTGCAAAACTCACTATTTTCGTTGATTTACTCATACGCGCACTTTTTCGCTCAACTCAACTCACTGACGAAAAACACAGCGATGAGTAAGAATCAACTCATTTTTCTGAACACATCATTCCGAGTACCTTGAGTCTAGCGTTCAAAATTTCTTAGTCAATTTAACGCACTGAGCAAAAGTCACCATTCAATAAAATGAGCCTGTGTAGACACACGCATCATTCGGTTCATTTTGAGTTGATCGTTTCTGAGTAAACGATTAGCGACAAGACGACACGATGTGAGGCTCGCATCGTCGCTCACATTGTGAGCGTTACGACTACATGTACAGTTATAATTTCTATGCGAGCCTCTTGCGTTGCACAAACTGTAGCTTGTTGTTGTAGCTTGTTTTTGTTTTCGTTATTCTTAGTCAAAATCTTCATTCTCGTATTACATTTTTGTAGTTCATATTTAGTTGCAATTTTTATTTGATCGATATGGAGGGTATCATTGAAAAAATTCGCGCAAATGAATACCAATTGGCTGCCCGACGTAAGGGAAAAAGCAATATTTGGAACATATTGACAGAAATTGTGAAAGAGGATGGCGTTGCTCTAGATGGATTTTTGTACTGCCGGTCTTGTCATAATCTTGTGAAACCAATGAATATGTTCCTTTTTTGTTTTAAAATAAAATAAAAACATGAAAATAAACGCTTTGTTGTTGTTACACATGCTAGAAAAAGTATGCGTACAAGCGC